>OU015743.1:50629315-50668828 GCA_907169655.1 Acomys percivali | reverse complement strand
TGTGTGTGTGTGTGTGTGTGTGTGTGTGTGTGTGTGTGTGTGTGTGTCTGTGTGTCTGTGTCTCTTTGTGTGTGTATGTGAGTTTGTGTCTGTGTGTGTATGTATGTGAGCTTGTGTCTGTGTGTGTACCAGCTAGCATGATGACATAGTTTAACTATACAAGGGGTTATGAAGGCAAAGAAAGTTCTATGGCCCAGTAGTAGCTTATGTTCATTTCATATTTCAAGTGTCTAAAAATTTATCTCAGGATGAAATGCTCAACACAGAAAACAAATGTTGTAGGTCTTTTGACTATATTTAAATTTTTTATTCTGTGTGTCTATGTCTGTGTGTGTGTGTGTCTGTGTGTCTTGTGTATCTGTCTCTCAGTGTGTCTGTGTGTTTCTGTCTGTCTCTCTCTGTATGTCTCTGTGGGTCTGTCTGCCTGTCTGTGTGTGTGTGTGCATGTGTGTGTGTGTGTGTGTGTGTGTGTGTGTGTGTGTGTCTTTGGGAGAGGGAGGTGTTCCAGAGGGCAGCACTGGATCTCTGGAGCTGGAGTTAGAGGGAGTTAGTAGCCACCAGACTCAGGTGCTAGAAACTGAACCCCAGTCCTCTGCGAGAGCAGCACACCCCTTAACTACTGGGCCAACTGTCCAGCTCATATTTTGAGTTTGGTGCAACTATTCTGCAGTCTATTCTGCTATTTTTCTAAAACATATCCAGGTAGACAATATTTTTTAGGCAGAACTGTGACGACCTTAACTCATGGCTCCTGTCAGTCAGCTTTGTTGGTGTTTCCCTACAAGGAAGGATTGCCTTCTGGGGATGGAGTCACCCCAGTTGTCCCATGGTGGGCACCTCAATACCAGGACTTCTCAATGCACTAGCCCCACTCTTATTAGGCCTTCGAGGCAGGTCAGCCGGAGTACATACCTCCCACATTTGTCCTTTTTGTGAAAATCTGCTCCGCTGCTCTGCAAGAGTTTTATACATTCTACATTGCTAGAAAGACAGAGAAACGTAATTAGTGTGGTCAGGGTTAATTACTAAGGTGCCTCCAGAAAGAGGTGTTTTCTGCAGGGAATAGGACCAGATGAATCGATAGCCTCAGGTTTAAAATCCACTAACAAGAAATAAACCGGGCATATTTCACGAAGGCTGCACTGTAAAGATCTAAAGTTGCTTCCTCAAAACTAATAAATCAATAAAGAAAACAGCTTTATGGAACATTTTCAGCCCAGTGACTAAGGAATTTAATGATTACTTTGTGATCAAGCCTTCTGGTGACATGGCATCATCATTTATCCTAAAATTCTTTTTTAAACCCACCAGGAGTTCATGAAAACCACCTCCGCCTCTCATAACTCCTTGTCACCTTTAAACAATGAGGCAAAGTGGCTGAGCACTACCGTTGGTCATAGCACAATAAATCCCCAGAATAACCACTTTCAACTCGATGCTCCTTAATGGAAAAAAAAGATAGCTGGCTTTCCCTGTCTGCCTAACCCAGGTAAATAAATGTGCTGGACCAACACTGAGAATGATGTAACAGAGCCTCATGATCGCTCAGAGCAGCTTTGTCATCCACAAAAGCAATAAATCACGCTCAGCAGGGAGAAATGATCCACTGAGGTGAATTTTCCCGTTGAAGGGTGTGTGGCGTCATTTTAATCGGCGTGTCAAATGTAAACCCAGCACGGTGTGTTGCCACTTTCTGGGCAGGTCTGATGTTATTTTAAATGTAGGCATAACCATCCCTCAATCATTCTAAACCTGAAAATGCTAATGTATTGCTGTGTTATAATTTAAGTAAGAGAAATGATCTCATTAATGATAAGCCTGAGCCGGCTTCACCCCGTTCTGCATCTACCCTTCATTGTGAACTGGTACGGCAAGCCGGCTAGTACACGGCAACTATCTCTCACTGAGTGATGGGTGGGAAAGGATAAAGGCTTGGGTGGAGTCAACCTGTGTGATTCGTGAATGTCATTTGGTTTGAGGACTGAGATTGGAGGAAGAGGCTTCTTTAAAAAAAAAAAAATACAGTAATGTGTGCTCGCTTCAGCAGCACATCTACTAGAAAATACAGTAAGTCTGTATAAGGCTAAGTTTATGACTCCAGGAGGGACCCATGTTAATAAGGGGCTTTACAGTTCCATGGTTCCTTTACCCCTGATAAGTGCATTTGGTAACACACATGATAAATGGAGACTTCCTTAAGTCCTAGGAAACCAACACCTTCCCACTACAAGGTCACACAAGGGACACTGTGTTAGGTCGATATATCAACAATATATTGATCAGAGCTTTGATCTAACCATTGATATGTGAAAGAGAAAAAAGCTGATGGAAAACAGGCTGTTTGCTCCCAGGGACTGTGCAAGGGTTAAATCCCTCCTGCCTATCTTTAGGATTTCCTTGACCTTTGTTCGTGTTTAATTGCTCCCAAAACTTCAAAACTAATTTTCAGTTATTACAAAATATCTATAAATGTGTATAAATTGATTCAATCTTTTATCCTCTTTATTACTATCCATCAACTGGCAGCAAAGAAGGGAAAACTTGAGAACAAAGTTCACATTAATCCCTTTTGGTAGAAAAGATGCCAAGCAGGTAGCCGTGTTTTGTAGCCTGACATCTTACAGCCAGTGGGGGCTGGGGAGAAGAGGACAACCCCAGCGCTCTGCACCACACAGGACGGACTATTTTCCCTTCGGAAGAACAAAATCTGAGGGATATGGGAATGAAGCTTGTGACACTTGATATTTGGTAGAAGTGACTGTGACCCCCATTTACTACGAAAATTGCCTTTGGTTCACAGGCAATTTATGTCAATTAAGATGTATGAAGTCATCTAGTCGCGGGGTACCCAGCACTCAGAGGTACTCACCCCCCTGCAGCAGCGGCATGAAGGCACGTCCTTCCAAACGTATCTGGGGTGTCTATTTCAAAGCCTGCAGACAGCACGTGCTCATTACTAAACAAGGACACTATGCTATACTTTTGTCCTAGTTAAACCACAGGAAACATTGCAGAGACAGAAAAATCAGTTAGTAGGAAAACCAGAACGCAAGCAAGTGTAGTCAGAAAGAGGTTGTCATGGAAACCAGCAGTAACTGCTCAAGCTCGGCAATTTTATAGGAAGCACCATGAAGTCAAAGAAGGATTTATTTATTTATTTATTTATTCATTTGCATTCAGCTCTCTGTGAACCACAGGCCCATTTTTCAATCCCGGGATAGAAATTTATGAAACCAATTTGAGATAAGTAAGGCAATGGAACAGGCAGACAGAACATATGAGGAGCATGGAAGGCAGGGGAGCAATCCTAACAGGCTGGGACAGAAATGTCCTTAAGTGCATCCTAACCTTCCCATGGGCCTAAGACGTGGGAAACACGCTTTCATGCAGGGATTATTTTTAAGCCAAAAGCAGTGGAAACAGAATCCACCATAGAAAAAGTACTTAGAGGAAGAAATACGCCTCTGGGATAGCTAATGAATTAATTCATAAACAACCTTCACCCTGCAGGCTTCTGCCACTTTAGGAAGCCCAGAAACGTCTTAATATATGGAGACATGCAGAAGCAGCGATAAGAAAGATCAGCAAAGCTCCAAAGCAGAGAGAATCTTGGGTTCCAGACAGCTCCGCGTTAAAAAAAATATATAAAAATTAAACCTTCTTGGAAGAGGTCTGCCTTGATGATGTATCAGTGCCCAAGGTATTTTGTACCACTGAAATCTTGAAGATTGGGCCCTTTTCTTTTGTTAAAAAGTATCAAATGTTAACGCGCCAATTTAAAGCTCAAGGATTTTTTTTTTCCTTCTGTGACTTAAGGTTCCCACTCCCCACACCCAAACTGGACCACTGAAAATCGGACAAGACTCTCGCTCTACACAGAAACACTGACACCCAAACAGCTGTGATTTCAGGGACCGCCAGGAGCTGTGTCGTGCAGGCAGGCTCCGGAACCCCCTCACTCTGCTAAGGCAAAGCCATGGCCAAGCTCAGCCAACCACCGAGGCTCACGGACAGGACATGTCAGGCCTGATGGCTGGTGTGGATTCACTTACCGGATGACAGCAACTTCCTGCAGCAGTCAGAGTGGGCATTTAGGGCAGCTAAGTGTAGGGGGAACATGCTATGGATCCCACACCTGAGGAGAACAACCACGCACAGTAAAAGACGCTGAGATGCACAGAGCAATTTCCCTTCTGCCAGTCCTCTACGGAAAACTCCCAAAAGCAGCCCTGAAGTAAATCTGTCATCTTTCCATTCAGTAAGTTATTACACGCCATTTTCTGCCTTAAAACAACATGCTCTTGGTTCCAAACCAATTAAAAGCCCATAACCATAAGTATGTATGCATAAGTGTGCATAGCACATATGGACATATATACACGTATTTTTTTTTAAATCTGTTTCATATTCAGAACATATATATGTTAAACATTTATATACCATATTCCTTCTTTCAGTTTAGTTGTTAAACATCTCATTTGTCCATTTGTTAATTCATTTATTCTCTCACTCACTCACGTGCTCAACACTTCTGAGCCTAAGATACCGCGCTTAGTTCCAGAGCTAACAGTGCTGAGCAAGATGATCCTCCAGTGAGGAAAGCAACCTAGTTTTTTTCTTCATGCAATAAATATTTACTATTGACCTAATATGTGTCTGTGTTTTGTTAAGAGTTAATAGTGCCTATATTATTAAAAGTAAAATTAGATTAAAAAAAATAACCATTAACCTTTTGTTAGGCAAAAGGTTATCTCCTAATGGCCTACACTGATGTGCCCTGACCCAAACACATCACTATACCAGTCAGAAGACACAGGAGCAGTGAACATCACTAAGCACAGATTTCCTAAACCTAGCCTGTTTTCCCCTAAAAGGGATTCCAAGAAGGATCTAGAAAAGGACTTAAGCCTGACTTAAGAGCCCCTCCTCAGGAAAATCCTGGAAGGGCAGGCAGACAACTGGTGCTCCTCTGAGTTGTCCCTCCCCACCTCTCTTTGCACAAAGACCCAAAGCCCTCTGCCGAACCTGCGTCCTAACCAACAGCATCATCTGGGGCTGCTGTGTATCCATGAACATTTCATGCGGCCGCCCACTTAAATCACACAGCACATTTTAGATTGTGAAAGTCCTCCCCACAACCCTGCAGCACAGCAGCCCATTTTCTGATTTCATGCTTCATAAAGAAACACGTATGATTGAATTTGTCAGACTTGGGTTATAAATACTTTATTTTCCATCCCAGGAGTTGTCACTTCTCGTGTGTGTGAATGTGTGAAAAAAGATACACAGCCACAGACACTTCGGTCTTCGGTTTTACAAAGTGAAAGTGTGAGCAATTGAGCCTCTCTTTCTCTTTCCATGCTGGTTTCTGTTTGTTGGTGTTTTCTTCAACTTTCTGTTAGTTTTCCTTTCCATATATGGAGCTCTCCAGCCCTGTGTATCCAATAGCTGGCATCCATCAAGAGATGCAATTTTCCAGTCTTCTGGGCAACATCATGTGGAGGAGAACTGTTTGTAATTGCCTCTCTCATCACTTATCCACCCCCATTACAAGAGTCTAAAAAGCAATTGCATAAATGAGCACCTTGATGTTCAGGGAAAGGAGGAGGCAGAGGGGGGGAGGAAAGGTTTCCTGTCTGTGCCACTATTTATATCGTCCCCACTTGGCTTAATAGAAACATGCTATCTTTGTAACGAGTATGATATGCTATAAATCTAACTAAATGAAACTAACAGCTAATGGGATTAGCATGCAACAATTTGACTTGTTTGGGGAGGGTTAGAGGGAAAACACATGATTAAATATTTCTAGACATTTGAGAGAGAATGTAGAGTGTATAGAATATATAAAAGGTATAGAGTAATTTCTATGATATTTTTGTCTCTAAAGAAATGTGTCTGAATCAAGACTGCATTTCTTATAATTTTCTGAATGAACCTCATTTTAAAAATATATACACACATATATATATAGATATACAATATATTTCATAAGACAAATAATATATATACATGTATATACACACAAATGTATTACCAATATATTTTTGTAAAGATATAATATGTATACACATATGTGTGAATACATGCCATATATTTTATAATTATGTATGTATATATACACACAATGTGTATATAATGAATATATTTTATGACAAATATATTTTATATTTAGTACAGAGCAAGCATTAATTAGAATTAATTAGATAAATAACATCAGCATCTATAAGAAACTAGATAAAACAGAAGTCAACAGTATAAAATTGCATACTATATTCTATAAATATCCTTACCAATACTTTTGATCAATCTTTCCACTTTCAGTAATTCATCACAATATACATTAACTTTTCACTGCTTCTTAGAAAGGTAAGAGATAAAACTACTCTAGTTTAGACTATCTAGCAAGCATTCTGTTAATTACAGTAAATGTTGTTTGCACTTAAGAGACATGTCATCTCGGTGCAGGGTTTGAAGGGATCAGTGTAGGCGCCATTGTGATTGGTATTTGAACTTGAATATGCCACTGGCTCAAACAGTCAAATTATATATCAAGGAAAGGGGGCAACATTCATAATCTCTGAATCCTGTAGAAAGGATTTAAACATTTGAAAAGAAAGCTACCCCTTATTATAACAAGACTGCCTGCAGAGAAGGGACTTTGAAGTCTTTAGTAGGGAAAGCCAGACTTGGCTGCCGCGGTCACAGGTATACATCAGGGAGCACAGGGAATAAAAACATCAAATAACCCTAAAGTTAACAGTGCGTAAGTCACAGCAAAGAGGAGGCCAGTTCCAGTTAGATTGCTGCATCTATTTGGCAAGTCATAAAATTAATGGAAGCCATTTGTATTTAGCTATTTGTACTTTAGTAGTTAGATGGCATCCCCTACTCAGCTATTCCAAAATAAATGAGGTCTGAAAGATGTTCCTGTGGCATGCTTCCAGAGGTGAAAGGGCTTGGGGACCAGAAGAATATTGGGGTCTTTTCAGTTTTCCTCTTGGTATGAGGGGACGAGTTTGCTCCTTCCCTGTACCCAGGGCATCCTGAAACGTCCCCTTCACTCTCTGTGGTAAAGAACACTGTTTAAGGTGATGGAGTCAGAAACTCCAAGTGCCAGTCTCCCTACTTGCAAACTACGTGGAGCTTAGCAAGTACATAGTGGCTGCACCATCAGGAACTTAAAGATAATTACAGTGTCTACACCACAGAGTAACTAGAAGGACTCACCGGGCTAAAGCACACAAAGCCTGAAGTGAAGGAGCTGGCACACGGTTACTCACATGACTGGTATTAGCTTCACGGTCAGCTGCAAGTTCTCGCTGGGCTGTGGCCCGCTAGAGAATGAACCATGACCTGCTAGCATTTTCAACCTCCTCCTTTCTAAGTCCTCCTTCACTGAGTGAGCAAGACATATTCCCTACCTTAGGACGGACTCGCTATATGATGTTACCTGAATTATTCTCATATTTAAAAAAAATCAAACCTTTTACAGAATGTTATCCATGTCACTGTAGCTACTGTCTCAGGCATTTGGCTGCAGCTGATGGTGCTAAGACTGGTTCCTGTCATCTGTGGCCTACATATACCTTCCGTGATTTGGGTAGTCCAAACACTGTAACATAGTTACCAAGGTTTCCTCTGAGTGGCCACTGCCCAATCTGCAGGGATTCAAGAGTCTCAGTGAACTCTTTGCAGTCCTCCTGAGAGCCAAGCTGTATCCTGGCCCCTATCTTTCCTGCTGCTTCTTGGAATGTTTCTTAAACTTGTTAATGCACCCCTGAGGGCCATTGGAAATACCTTTGGGCTCTAAAAAGTCTTCTGGGAGAATCTTTTCATTATTATTATTATTATTATTATTATTATCATCATCATCATCATTATCATTATTATTATTATTAATGTAAACACTAGACTTAAAGCATATTTGGGTTCATCTGAATGACAACTGTTTCATCCTGCATATGCCAAACCTCAGAGCTGGCACTTGCACTTTAGATGACCTTGTGTTTGTGTGTCATAGTTTGGTTATAGGTTGTCAGAGGCCAATGAGAAAGACATACCCTTGGCTCTACGAGACATACGCTGTATCTCAGCCTAGGGAGCGATGAGGACACTGAGATCTTTGCATGAGCAAAAGGTGGCTTAGGTAGAATAAGAGCCATTGCCCCGGGTGCTGGGCCCATTGCTCTACCACACTGCTTAGACCACTGCAAGGCCTTTCTTCCCTCAAAACACACTGAACCCTCAAGAGTCAGCAGCTTGGACACCACAATCCCACAGAAATGGTGGTTTGACATTACGCAATCCTAGTCACCAACACATGAGTTATCAGACTGGCAATGGGCCCTATGTGGATGCACTGGAGCTCCAGACCCCAGTGGCCAAGGACAGGGTCTCAGTTCCTACTCCCCAATGGCTCTGTGACCTAGTATGCTGGGGCTATCCACAGAGCACTCACCCTACATGAATGCTGATGGTTGTTACCCTTTAGAGTGGTGCCTGGCCTAGGTACGCACTTAGGGGTATTTGCTACCACACTGCTGCTAAATTGAGCATTTTTCATAAAGCTATGGCCTATATGTATATGCTTTACAGTTTTTAAAACATTAACTGATAGGGTAATGTCAAAAGTCCAAGAAGTTTGCAGTCGGGCTAATGCTGATTATTCAACTAATAATGAAAGCAAGTCTACACTGAGGACCTGAAGTTCTCTCATTACCATGATCTAATTAGCAGATGCTCATCTCAGTCTTCATTGACACCCAGTTTCTTCTCAGAAGCCAGTCCTGGCCTTATAAGATAGGATTCCACATCCCAAGTATGTGCTCTTGCATCCCAGTGGCAGTGTGACTTGCTCTGGTGACATACTTAGCATATAGGATCGTCATTGCCTATTTAATCTGGCTCCAAATAGATTGTGTACTGATGCAGTGGGTGACAACTAACAGGCATGCTTAAGAGTCAGTTATGTGAGTAACCATGGTAACTAATTCTGCTGTGATGGATGCTGAAAAAAATGACAGCATATTCAGTGAGGCGAAGGGCTTGGCTAAAAGTGGATTCCTTTTCTTACTCAGAGAGGCATGCACAGTCAACACTGCTTGCCGCCATCCCCCCTCCTTGGCAGGTCCTCAGCCTCATCCTTAGCCTATGACCTCATCTTTTCTTCCTGGGACACTTGCAAGAGGCTGCCAAGTGTATGCAATCTGGACAGCCTCCAGTCTGTCTGGATGGCTATCAGAGGATCTTCCTTACACACAAAGGGGATGTTGAGATACAACCCATCTTACACTCATTTATAATTCCTTAAAAGCTTCCGAATGCCTCCGAATAGAATCCAGTGCCTTGGCAGGACATATGAGATCCTCCTGTATTCGTCTTCCCTTCCTGTCTCATTTCTCCCAACCCCTCCACACATCAGGCCACCCAGCCTTAGGGCTTGCTTCAACAGGTTCATGTGTTTGTCCTTGTAGAGGGGATTTATTCCTCATGAAAGGTCTTTCTTGTTTCTGTCTCTTTTTCAGTTCCCAACGCCATCCAAATGTTTGTCCTTTTTTTTTTTTTTTTTTTTTTTTTTTTTTTTTCTCCTTCTGCTGGAATGCCCGGTCTTCTAGGAGATCCAGAGAGCAAGTTTCTCCAAGTCTTTTAAAAGCCAGCTGCAAAGCTCCATTGTAACAAGCATAGGACTACAATCATTTGCACCTCTGTGACCCTCCACCATCATCAGGCCTGCATGCCAGGACTTGGAATCAAGCTCAACCTAACAATTAGTGAAGGCAAACCACTGTAACTACAAAGCTATATGTTCCTTAAAATGCACCTCAAAACACCTGACTCTTGGTGAATTTGATCGCAAATGTGGCCCCACCATAGCTACCAAGAACCATCTTAACTGTTGTTTATTCCTTAATTTGTAATTATAATACCCATACATTTGACAAATACAGAATTCCTAATGTATGCTTTCCCTCCTAAAAATTCAATTATGGTTACCCACGGCCTCTGTGATCAAGGCTAACCTCTACATTTAAGCATTTAAGGTACTCTTGATTTTGTCTCTATTACATAATACTAGGTAATAAAATAATAGTTTAACATTTTTTGATAGTTTACTGAATATCAGGCACTGTTCAAAGAGCTTTTCATAAAAGATTATCATTTTAATAAGCTTTTCTAGTGTGTTTAAATAGCCTGTACATATTCAGATCTTACCAGAGAGCTTTCCTGGTAATTAAGTCATTTAATCTTCCTAACAAACTATAGACAGGTACCATTATTTTTTTTTCTATTTTTTTAAAATTTTATTTTATTAATTTATTCTTATTACATCTCAATGGTTATCCCATCCCTTGTATCCTCCCATTCCTCCCTCCCTCCCATTTTCCCCTTACTCCTCTCCCCTATGACTGTGACTGAGGGGGAACTTCCCCCCCTTTATATGCTCATAGGGTATGAAGTCTCTTCTTGGTAGCCTGCTATCATTTCTCTGAGTGCCACCAGATCTCCCCATCTAGGGGACGTGGTCAAATATGAGGCACCAGAGTACTGTGAAAGTCAGACCCGACTCTTCACTCAACACATCACAGAAGGATTGAGCAACAGGCTCCAAATCACACAGTTCTAAAGTGAGGTAGGTAAACATGGAGCCCAGACTAGGCCAGCAAACCTGGGTTTCCAAGCTCCATGCAGTGTCCCCGGGGTGGACTGTGACTCCCTGAAGTCTCACCAGTGGAGTCACAGCCCCAGCAGGAGTATGCCTCTACATCTCTGCTGCTGCTCTCCTCCTCCTGTGGGCTACTGCCACCATCTGCTCTGCCCAGCCCCTCCTCCAGTGCCCCCTCACACTCCCCACCAACCCACATCCACACTCTTCCCATCCAACCCACACCCCACCACCCATACTATACCCCCAGGGCTGCCAAAGGCGCATCGCCTTGAAGCCTTTAAAAAACTTCCACCACCTCCTTTGGGTTTCTTCTTTCCCGTCAACTTTGACAACATAGACAGCAAGCATTTTGTCACAGAAGGCCTGTCTTTTTTTTTTTTTTTTTTTTTTTAGAACTCAGATTTGCTGCCTTTAATGGTTCTTTGTTGTAAGTGGGACTTGAGACCAACAGAAGATGCCAGGCAGGTAACTGCTCGTGAAGTCCTTGAAGAACTCGGCCCCAGAGCTAGAGACGTGCTTTCAATATTTTTGGGGGGAAGTAAGTGCAAAATAAAGTCTGCTCCTCACACTTCTCCACGTGACAGACAGATTCAATCATACCCTATAACTCCATTTTAAAAATTGAGTGAAAATTCTGAGTAACTGGCTGGCCTGGCTATGTCTCATTTACCAGTGGATGCAAAAACAAACAGGGAGCTGGGAGTGGTGGTGCACGCCTTTAATCCCAGCACTCAGGAGACAGAGGCAGGTGGATCGCTGTGAGTTCGAGGCCAGCCTAGTCTACAAAGCAAGTCCAGGACAGAGAAGGCTACACAGAGAAACTCAGTCCCAAAAAACCAAGCGACCAAACAGAGATACTAGAAAACCAAGCTGAAAATGATGTCACAGTTTCCTCAGCAAAACCCAGTAGAAGAGACCTTGTTCTGACATAGCTGAAAACCCAACAGGTTCTTCCTTGCCTCTGTCATTACAACTCCCTTCCTTGACTACAAATGTAATCTGAGCTTAACATAATGGCACAGATACACACACACACACACACACACACACACACACACACACACACACACACACACACCCCGCCCCCGCCCTGGTTAATGGGAGCCCCACACTGCCGGGCAGCCTCCCCACATGGGGCAGTTAGACCACTGCATTTTCCCAGTGACCTACTTGGCTGTGTCAGCTCCGCTGGTTAGTAGGGTGTTAATCAGAAGCTCATGACCATATCGCGCAGCCACATGGAGGGGAGTGTTGCCATCCTTATCCACACAGTCGATTTCGCCTCCTGAAAGAGATTTTAATACAGCATCAAGCAAGGCTTCAGGTTGATTTGGGTACCACATCCTGCCAGCCACTTGAGAATACTAAGTATTGATCTCCTTTCTACTCCAGTGTGCGTCTCTGCTCTGCAGTATACAAATGACCGTTCCAGGGATGGCTCACTATCTGAAACTGTCACAGCGTGTGTCTGAAGAAAGAGAAGTCTATTAGAAATGCTTTTGATAAATGTGTGTTGTCTCATGAACCTAAAACCTTCCAACTATATTCTGATTCTAACTGAACAATACATCAAATTCCATAAAATGTAACTCTGGAGACTATGGAAATTACCCCATACAAATCAAAGGAGACAGAGAAGTCAGGAAAAGAATTGTATAGTGTGATGATCTCACTTAAAATACAAATAAGTAAAATGAAAAGAAGTATGAAGTAAAAGCTGAAAATGCTAATGTTTATTTAAAATATCACATTACTTACCTATGATCCTTTATTTCATTTAACATTTTCATTTTGTTGTACTTTATTTTGCATTGTTTTCCCCCAACTTTCTATCTCATGTTTTCCCTTTCTGTGAGTGTATGTACAAATATAATGGTTCTATTTAGTTATCTGAAAAAATGCTTAAAAACAGATTGGATATTGTGGCATTTCACTTATATATGTGTTCTATTTAAGTCAAATGCTCTCACACACAAATGTATCCCCTTCCCTTGCTGACGAAAAGGAACATTGCTATAATCTTGTGTAACAAACAGTGTGGATGGCACTTTTTTCAACTGCCTTCCAAATGTACTTTTCAGTTGTTTTCTTGTTTAAGTCTAGACTCCAAGGACGCTGACAGCATCTCTTATAAATCCTCTTCTGCACTTTGTTTATTAAAAAGAGATGGCTCAGCGGTTAAGAGCACTGACTGCTCATCCAGAGGTCCTGAGTTCAAGTCCCAGCAACTACATGGTGGCTCACAACCATCTATAATGTGAACTGATGCATACTGTATACATAATAAATAAATCTTTAAAAAAAAAAAACTCTTCATGCCATTAATATCTTTGGAAACCAAGCCAAGTTGTGTAGGAGATCCCAAATCTAGATCTTGTCTGATGGTTTCCTCATTAGAGTCACAGTAAACACATTGGCCAGGATACCCCGGGGCAGATGGGGATTTCCCACAGCACCTCTCCAGTACACAGAGCAGGTTGCACTGTTCTGCTGCTGGGTGCTGTATTATGTGCAACAGGCACAGAGCTTCCAAGTAGAGATGATGCTGTTGACAGTGGCTGCATAATTATGTGAGTGCAGTCAATGGTACTATTCATTCTTTTAAAAATAGCTGCAATGGGGATTTTTCTGTTTTATATAGTATTTTACTTCAATAGAAAGACAATTGAGTACCTAAGATAGCAACTGCCAGCACATCCTATAGGCTGTGTGAATACACAATTTAATACGCCATTTTTAAATATGTATTTACTTCTTTGTTTCTTTCTTTCTTATACAGTATTCTGCCCCCATGTGTGCCTGCACACCAGAAGAGGGCACCAGATCTCATTGTAGATGGTTGTGAGCCACCTTGTGGTTGCTGGGAATTGAACTCAGGACCTTTGGAAAAACAGACAGTGCTCTTAATTCCTGAGCCATCTCTCTAGCCCCCTTAAAATGCCATTTTCTTTTTTCTTTTTAATGAGGCCAGTCATTGCCACAAAGAACTAGATTCTTATATTTATTTATTTATTTATTTATTTATTATATATACAGTGCTCTGCCTGCATGTACACGTGCACACCAGCAGAGGGCATTAGAACACATTATAGATGTTGTGAGCCACCATGTGGTTGCTGGGAAGTGAACTCAGAAACTCTGGAAGAGCAGACAGTGCTCTTAACCTCTGAGCCATCTCTCCAGCCCCCTTAATATGCCATTTTCAAACAAAACTTTCCCACATGATTTCCTGCATACAGGGAGGACTTTATGCAAAAGCTATCTGAGTACTGTTTGATATACAGTATCAAGTATATTTGATTCCATTTTAAATGTTTAACTAGATTCAATTTAATGCGTTTTATTCATATTAAAATATTTATACTTCTTAAATCAAAATCATATTTTTTTAAAAAGCCTCGTGCTTAGGAGCCATCCCAGGCAGCACAGTGGTTGCCATGCACACATGAGGACCTAAATTCTTTCCCAGAACCTGTGTGAAAAGCTGGGCACTCACAATCCTGGCACTAGTGAAAGAGAGACCAGAGGAACCCTGGGGCCTACTGGCCAGCAGTGGAGCCTAATAAGCAAGCTCTAGGTCCAAGTGAGAGAGCCTGCTTCAGAAATCGAGGTAGATGGCACCCGAGGAATGACACCAGGGGATGACCTGTGGTCTTCACATGGATGTACTCACTCATGCACAGGCACACGCACACACACAGTTCCCTTCCTATTTCCTCCTCATCGACTTCCTATAGTAACCATTTTCATTCGTTTTAGCTTATGCATCCTGTGTTTCTCTGACAGGGTCTTCACTGACTATATCCTGGAACTCTAGTTGAGTGGTCTCTTCTTGAGGATAACCTTGATATTACGCAGCTGTGTTGTTCCCCTGCCTGGATGAACTAGCTTAGCAGTCTCATATCTTATGGATTAGGCTGTAAGTAACATTTTGCCATTACCAGCAACACTGCGGTGAAGAATCTCATGTGCATGCGTGCTATTCGTATTTGTTAGGCAAATGGTTATGTGCTTTTGTGGGGGTTTGACAACTCTCTCTCTGAGGGTGCTGTGTTACTTGCATGCTAACCAGCATTGTGCCTCTTTTCCACAGACGCAGGACTTTGAATATCTGCCATCTAATGACTGAGAGCCAGCATCCCAGTGAGACTTGCATTTGCATTTATCTTATTATGAAGGAAGCAGAGCATCATCTCCTATGTCAAGGGACATTGGTTTATCTTATCCTAAAGAAGCATTTTTTCATGACTTTTGCCCATTCTTTTAAATTTGTGTGTTTGTGTGTGGGCTTATCTCTCTTAATTTTCAAAAGCTTGTTAAGACTTTGGGGGGGTAAGGAGAGGGGCTATATATTTACCAGTAACTTATGCTGCAAACATTTTCCCTCTAGTCTTCCTTTGTCTTTTTTTTTATAGTGTTTTCATTCATTTAAAAAAAATAACGCATAAGACTTTTCTTTTATTGCATTTTGGTTGCAAGTAGAAAGGCTTTCTGCATAGTCTGATAACAAAGAAATTAACCCATTGTTTACCACACTGAGAAAAATCTATTAGGTTAAGACAGCTGATCCATTTGAGTTTATTTTCATGGTTGTAATGTAAGTTGTCTGATGAAGTAAGTGTCCCCCAAAGGCCTGGAAGAATGACTCTGAGGGAAAGGCTCCAACATCCATAAAGACAGAAAGTGGATTAGTGGTGGCCAGGGTCTGGGGAGGGAGAATGGAGAGTGAATGTTAAGGAGAATGAGACTCATTCGAGGAATAATAAGAATGTTCCAGAGGTGCGAGGTGGTGGTAGTGTGTAACTTTGAGAAAACACTAAAATTCACTGAATCGCATGACCTAGATCACAATTTAAAAAGTAAAGCCTAAAGGACATGGTGGCTCCTGCCTGTAATGCCAGGATGCTGGAGGCTACAGCAGAAGGATGGCGAGTCCAAGGCTATCCTGGGCTATATAGTGAGTTTTACGATGCTAGCCTGAGCTACATAGCAAGACCTCATTTCAAAAGAGAAGGAAAAGAAATGGGGGGGGGGGGCAGGAAAGAAGGAAAAAAATTAAAGGCCAGAAGAAGGATGCAGAAAATGAAAGGGTGAAGTTGAGAAACGGAAGACAGCGCGGGAGGGCGAATCACAAGGGGTTTTGTGCATTAACAGCACTTAAGAAAACGTAAATGCCCAGTGCATCAGTGCACAGGTAAGCAATCCTGCAGTGCTAGCCTTTGGGCTGTGCTATTCAAGAGCAAATCTCTGCACCATTATGGCAATCTGTACATTACTGAGCTATCGGACCATGCTCAGAGATAACAGAGATAGAGTCAGCCTTAGTGAATGACCATGCTCTACCAAATAGTCACCCTCACTCCCCAACACTGAAAGAGGGAAGCCAAAACCACCATCATCATCTTTGACCTTATTTTCATTGTTAATTATATTGATATAGTCAATGCATTCATATCATTACAGGATATACTAATATTATCCTATCTAATACACATGTAAACTACATGCACATCTGTATTTGCCAAAACAAGAAGTGAAAATATATGAATAAATGCCTTTGGTCAAGCTATAAAAATATACTTGTTCTAAACAACATATTATGGATGAAGATGATCAAATAAATTACATAAAAAAGAAGTCATTCATAAATGTGCTTATCATCCCAGATGGCATTAGTATTCTGGAACAGTTTCTTCCACTTTTGTGTGTGTGCATCTGAACATATCTGTGTGCATGTGTGTGCATTTGTGCTTTTACATATGTGTGGGTTATATGTAGATTTTCCATGGCTAAGCTCATATAGAGTATATGTATAGAAATATTTGTATCTTGCATTCTCCCTTAATGCTGTATTACAAATATGTCCATGTGTATGTTTTCACTAATATAACTGTAAATGGCTATATAATATCTGTAATTTGGAGTGTTTACTTAACAAGTCCTCAGTCTAGACATTAGAGGCTCTTTCTGGATTTTGGCTGGTAAGGAGAACAGAAGACCAAGCATCTTTCTGGAGACTCTCCCCCTACAGCTCAGTTCCTCCAGCAATGTCTTTAGACACAGAACTGCTGGATCAAAAGTCTGTACCTTTTAAAGGCTCTGAACAAGGAGGAGAAACACAGCTTCTGAGAAAGGCTGTGCCCATTAACCTCCCTGTGAAGGGTCCTCAAGCATTACCTCATAGTCTTCCTGGATCTGTAAAAGGGCATTAACTTCCAGACTGGAATCCAATGTCTTGTGGTAAAAATATTACCATGTTCCACCCCCCAACACCTGTACATCCTGTCATTCCAACAAGCCAATAATTCCTACTCTTTCTCATCCTAAGCAACATATCATGAAGGTTTATTGTTTTCTCAGGAAATAATTTTTTTTTACTGGACAGGTATACCATTGAAATATGGCAGTTGATAACAATCTTTGCAATAAGTTAAAATACCAAAAGTGTGTGAAGGAGGCAAAAGCTTCCGAAGCTGTGCTCGTCACCGAGGTCTGAGGTGCTTCCATCTGTCTGAGAGCCTTGTGGGTCCAGATCCTCACTTGAAGAATGAATCTGCTGCGACAAACCTGTGCATATGTGGCTGACAACATCATTTTACAAAAGACACTTCTTGCCTTTAACCATGGCAGAGAAATATCAATGGCAGCCTGAATCCAAACACTGCTCTTTGGTCAAATCAGTGTCTCTCTGTGGTGGTGCTCACTTTTAGAATGAGTTATTCAAACACACACACACACACTATGATTACTATGTAAACATAATAACTATGTACCTCTCTTAGTGTATCTATCTATCTATAAATAGAAAATTCCAAAACTTTTACCAAATTGCCAGCAGAAACTCTGGTTAGTGAGATGCTAAATGATTTCAGCTTGGTTTGCAGTAAATGTACAGTTATTTGGTTATAACAGTAAAAACGACAAAGTTAATAATTGTGATCCTGTAGGGTCTAGAGAGATGCCTCACTCTGACCTCACTTTAAAGGCTTCTATTTAGATCAATTCATTTTTGTGAGCTGATAGTGGTTTCGGCCGCTATTTGGCCTCCATGGTTACCCTAGCACAGACCAGGGCATATGTGTCCATCAAAGACCTGAGCTGTGGTCTGCCTGAGAAGTTCAACGGTGGGTCTGACATAGGGAGACAAGGAAGGCGATGCACAGAGTTCAGAGAGGCCGTTGCCTGGACGTCACCACACACCACACACCACACACCACACACCCTCCCAAGCTGACAGCCACCAAGGGTTTCTGAAGACATGCTAGGGCCTACGTTTACCACCCTCAGCTTGGGTAGAGAAAGATGATGAAAATATCAGCAAGGTAAGAATGACACATTGGTCTGAGTCTAAAAGGTTTCTCTTTGATGCTGTCATTTTATGTCAGTTTAAAGCTACATAAGGATAATTACATTTATATAATATGTGCGTATGTATGTATGTATGTATGTATGTATGCATGTATGCATGTATGTACACATGTATATGTTTTTTCTGTCATTTTAAAATGTACTTTAGAGGAGCATAATAATGAAAAATAAGGGAGACTTGGCATTTGTATCTGAAAATATGTTTCTATTAAAGTAAATTCTCTGGACGAGTGGGTTTTTATTTTATCAGCACTGTGCAGACATCCCCACTTGAAACTCTTTAAGCCTTGCTCAGAGTATACATTAAATATCTTTACCATTCAACCGAAGGTTGCAAGGTAAATGTGTCAAACTCATCATTAGTGAACAGTACGTAAAATAAGCTTTCAGCACATTCAAGGCATGCACGCACCGCAGGCTCGAAGGGACTATCGGCATTCATCTGAAATTAGCTTTTCTTTGCACACACAAGAATGGGCAGCTTATGTTGCCTCCGAAGGTCTGTGAGCCAAAAGGTCAATCATCTCATACTGAGTCGCTGTATGCTAGTACACATTGAGAAGCTTTAAAAATAAAGAGAGCTTGTACCAGCAGAGTTTCAAGCAGCTTTGCAACTTGCTGGACAGCATCTGAGGCAGCTGCCCTGTGCCAATAGCTGGACCAAATGCCTCTGATCCCACACGGTGTCATCTTCTAGTTCCTATCCCTCCCCCCTGTGACAGAGTGGCTTGCAACAACAGACAGCGTGACTTGAGCTCAAGTACACTTTGGTTTTTAACCGGGAAAGGAAAAGTTGTGAGTCTTGTACCTGTTTTAGTGATTGCCTTCCCAAAGCTGAATGCTGCTGGAGGAACCAGATTTTCACGTGGCTTTAATAACCCTGGCTGGAGGGCAGACTCAGAGAGATGCTCTACAGAGGCAGAACAGGGAAGCGATCTAATAGAATAAACAAAAACGCAAAGGGCATTGCCCAGTGGCGTGGTCAATTGTGTAACCCTGTGATGGTGCTGCAAAGCTCCAGAACACAGAACAGTTCTTGTGGGTTGTGACAAGCTCTGGGGACTGACACCAGGCCTGGGTGTGAGCTTTTGGGGAGGCGGGGTCTCAGCAAAACCAGGTCTTTTTTTCCAGAAGGAAGAAATAAACAGGAAGACAGAAAAGACCTTTCTCTGCTCCCTAAGGCCAGTTTTCAAATGCCCAGAAAGGTCAAATGGAAAAAATGGCACTTCTCATGAACACAATAAAAGCAGAGACATAAAAAAGTACTAATTTGCCCATCGATGGGGACAATTCAAGCACAGGCAACTCCAAACTGAATTCAAGTTTGAGAGAAAACCTTTGAGTAGCACTGTTCTTCTGGGAGATGTATATGTACGCGTGGTGGCTGAGGGGCTGCTCTCCAATGCTAGACTGTGTTCCAACCCCTGGTCCCCACATGCTGCTCAGAAAACCCCACCCCAGTGACAAATGCTCTGCCTCATATTGTCTTTGAAGTGCAGCTGATAACAGTACCCTCTCCTCCTGGGATGTAAAAAGGCAGCCCCTGTGCTGAGCTCTGTTACAGCCACTGCATCCCATCAGTTCAGGCCTGAGGATCTAAGCCCACCTATATGCCAGATACCAGACAGTCAATGGTAGGATAAGCTTGAAGACTCTCCTCCACTCTTGCCCTAACCTTAGCGTGCAGCCAACTCAAAGTTAGACAGAGGGAGAAGTCAAGGCAGCCAATGCTCCCAACTCCCAGGAGTGCTGTTCGCACACTGGTGTGGGAGAGGGAGGCTGGGTTAAACTCTTAACTGGAGGTGATGCAGGTCTGGCCTAGCAGAGGGATAGGCTGGTAAAAAGGCAGCTCATAATAAAATCTTTTCAGGGCTGAAAAGCTGGCTCAGTGGTTGAGAACAGAGTCCATTTCTTAGCATCTACATGTCTGTGCATAACCACTTGCCATTCCAGTTCCAGGAAATCTAACACCCTCTTCTGGTCTTTGTGAGTATCAGGCACATACATAGTACACACACATACATGCACGCGTACATACATGCAGGTAAGATATTCATATTTAAATTTTCTTTTTTTAAAAAAAGCTGTCTTCTCTCTCTCTTGTCTCTGCCAGCGGAGATTACTCTAATAAGAAATGCAACTTTTTATTTCATATAGCTAAAGTCCACTGATTAAAATCACATAAAAAAAAAAAAAAAGTTCAAGAGCTGGGGAGATGGCTCACTGTGTAAGACCTCTTGCCCCGCAAGTGCACGGTCTTAAGTTCAAATCCCCAGCACCCATGTAAAGAACTGGGTATGGCTGTTTGTGCATATGACCCCAGCACTGGGAGAGACAGGCGAGCAGACCTAAGAGCTTGCTGACCAGCTTAGCCGCAACTCCAAGCAGCTCCAGGGCAATGAGATAGAGAGAGAAGACGACACCACACATCCTGCTCTGGCCTCCGCATGAGCTTGCTCAGGCACTCAGACACATATGTTCTCATATGTATACCACACACATAACATACAATACAAAATAACACACCCAAAGAATCTGCTAAAAAGATATCCTTTCAATTTAAGCCTTATTTGTTTCGGGGAGGGGATAGATACTTTCTGAAAAGCTGGTGAGAAATGTAATAGGATAAGAAATGGACTCAAAATGGAGACGCCTTCATTTTATGTCTGTCAAAATGGATGCCTGCGGCTCATATTGAAGGCTAGGGACAGTGGGTGCTGCACAGCAAATTTCTACCTCGCCTTCCTTGATTCCCTGGAAGCTCCCTCAGGTGTTTTGTTTTGCTCAGCTTTACTATCACAGTTGTAAGTGTCCTCTACGCTACTGTGGGTATTTTTTCTTCCTAAGCATGGTCAGTGACTGGTTTTCTACATTGATGTCAAATGAGTTCTTTGGTTTTATGACTTGAGTACCTAAGTTATAATCACTAACTTTCCATGCTGCCCCAAATTCTTATGTTTTGTTTCGTTTTGTTTTGTTTTGTTTTTCAAGACAGGGTTTCTCTGTGTAGCCTTGACTGTCCTAGAACTCACTCTGTAGACCAGGCAGGCCTCCAACTCACAGACATCCACCTGCCTCTCCCTCCCTGAGTGCTGGGATTAAAGGCATGCACCACCACTGCCCAGCTGCTGCCCCAACGTCTTACAGCTACAAAGTAGAGAGATCTTAAAAAAAAAAAAAAAAAAAAAGTAACTCCCAGTAGAATTTTGAGACTTGTAAGGCTTGAGTCTACAAAATGTAGTTGAGGCATAACCGAATTGACCAGGAATGTCCATTTACTGACTGATGCAAACCTGTGTTTTGTTGTTCTTGTTTTCAAATTGTGTCAAAGACTTGCTCAGATCACATAAGCTGTGTTGTCCAAAATAATCCGCTCACGGAGGCCAACCACAGCCTTGAGGGTAACATGAGCTGTCACACGCAGTGAGACCCTCAGGGACTCTGGCCTCCGAGACAGCCCAGGGACACTCAAGTCTACTTTGCTTGAGAGCCTGGAAAGTTCCTGTATTACATGGCTTTCTCGCCTCTCTGTCAAGCGTATGACTTCACCACAAACTTACCTACTTAAACCCTGAGCCACCTTAGCTTTTTCTACCTTTGCCCAAGTGGTTCAATAAACTTAGACTTAAAGAACATTACTGGGCTCAACAATCTAAAAATAACCCAGATCAGCTGTTAGAAATTGCGAGCCATGAATGGTTAGCTTCATTAGAAGAGAAACAGAACAGTGTCAAAAACCTGTCCATCTCTCCCACTAGCCAAGCACACATGTTCCCCCATGTCTGGGAACTGACTATAACATGGTTTTACGTTCTCCCCACTAATGGGGGAAACTGAAGATATGGGCACAGTGAGTGTTCAGCCAGACGGCAAAGCTTCCTGTAAACCCGGGCTTACTAAATCCCAAACAGCTGGGTTTCATACAGCTGGTTAAAGCCAATGCCATCCGTCTGAGAAAACCTGTTCAAAACTTTAAGCCCCACAGAAGCCTACCCCTTACCATTCTGGATGAGGGTTTGTGACCGCGTGAACCGTCCATGGACAGCCGTCATGTGCAGGGGACTTTTGCCATCTTTACTCTACAAAGGGAGAAAGGAGAAAAGAGTTGTGAGCCCGGGTCAATGGCCAGAACCTCACTGTGAAAGCCACTCCCGATCCCCTGGAAACATCAAGCTCAAGTTTAGTTTTACAAGTACAGTCAACTGTTATTTTGAGATAAACAGATAAAGATTTTAGGAGGCAGAGGCTGAGGAGGACTGGGGCGAACGTCTTCTGGGCATGACAGGATTGGTGCACTCAGGAAACTCCCAGCAGCTCCTGCAGCCTCCATAAGAGCTTTCCACCACGGATGGGGGCGGGCTGGGAGCTATGGATTACTGATGGCTGCTAATAGACAGTTTTATTTAGGGGTGTGATCCTCTGGTTTTATTTAGGGCTAACCTTGCTCCAGTAAATGGCCCATACTCATGCACATACAGTGGGGATATCTGATCTAGGTAGAGTGCAGTTAAATTTGATCAAAATATACTGCATGCATGTATAAAATTCTCAAAAAATAAAATTATTATAATAAAAAGATGCAACAATATAAGACCTTGCCAGTCACTGTGTAACATCACACCTTAAATTTTTAAAAATGTTGTTTATCATTACTATTATGACATGTATGTGTGCGTGTGTGTGTGCGTGCGTGCGTGTGTGTGTGCGTGCGTGCGTGTGTGCGTGCGTGTGTGTGTGTGTGTGTGTGTGTGCATGTGTGTGTGTGTGCGTGCGTGCGTGCGTGCGTGCGTGCGTGTGTGTGTGTGTGTGCACATGCACAATGATGGGGAGGGGGCAGAGATAATATACACCTGGGAACTGGAGGAAAGCTTTGTGAGGACACTCTCTTTTTCCAGCTATATTGGGTCCCAGGGTCCAAACTCAGGTCACAGGCTTGCGCATCGAGTGCCTTTACCTGCTGAGCCATCTCACCAGCCCCCTTTTCTTTTAATTAAAAAGAATTTAAACACCCATCTTCAAAAATCTTAAAGAAGTGATCATCCAAAAATGCTTTCTCCTCTCTTGTCATTGGCTAACAAAGGACATCTCCTTGGGTGTTCTTCTCAGCAGCTAGAGAGGGAAGTGACCCGCGGACTGGCATGGGCCTGCATAACCTGTAGCTGACTAAACTGACACAGCCCTCAAAGCTAAGGGGAAACCCTGCACCATTCCCCACATTCTGCTTTGGTGAGTAGTAAACGTGTGATGAACTTACATATGTCTTTTTTTTTTTTTTTTTAAGGATTTATTTCTGTATTAAGTATATAGTGTTTTGCCTGTTCACCAGAAGAGGGCACCAGATTTCACTGTAGATGATTGTGAGCCATCATGTGGTTTCTGGGACTTGAACTCAGGACCTTTGGAAGAGCAGGAGTACTTTTAACCTCTGAGCCATCTCTCCAGCCCGACGTATGTCTTATTCATGACAAAATGTATGAAACTTGCTAAAACATAGAAAATGCACAGAACTTATCTACCAACTGTTATCATACTAAAGACCAGACTCCTGCACAGTTAACCAAGAAACGAAAATGCACCTGGAGGAAACTTATCATGGTTCTGGTACTAAAGAATCCCCAGAGGAGCAGGTGTGCAGACTTCCCTAGACACACCCCAGCTCCACACGGCATCGCGACCTTGGATCATGTGGACCTGTTCATATCAGTACACACTATGCCTCAAAGCACGGCTGCAGCTCCTCTTCTGGGCTATAATACGCAGTATGAACCCCTGGAGGTGTGGTGTCAGGGCAGCAGCGCGCAGAGAAGCCACAGACATGCTGCAGAGGACTGCTGACTGATGTTCAGCGTGGAGAGGGAACTTGTTAAGGGCATTTTAAACTTATGACAGGTTTGAAGTTATGATGACGGATGCCCATAGCTACATTCTAGGATTGCTTTTTTATTTTATTGCTTTTTTTTTTAATGGTTCCACATTATTTATTAAGTTAGGAGTATACATTGAGCCAGCCACCATATCATAAGCATATGGCCATGCCCATTGCTATGTCACATTAAGAAAATAACTTCGAATTGCATTTTAATTAACTTATTTAATGTGTATATGTGTGTGGATGCACATGCCCCCATGCACGTATGGAGATCAGAGGATAACTTGAGGGAGCCAGCCCTCATCTTCTGTCATGTGGTACCCAAAGTTGTAACTCAGGTCAACAGGCTTGGTGGCTGGAGACATTATTTGTTGAGCCAGCTTACTGGCCCCTGGGTATTTTTTAAGACTTATGTCATTGTTATTTTCTTAAATATCTGTAGAAAAAAATTTCCAAGTCTGAGGTTAAAAAATGAAGTGTCTGGGCTGAAGAGATGGCTCAGAGGTTAAGAGCACCGCCTGCTCTTCCAAAGGTCCTGAGTTCAGTTCCCAGCAACCACATGGTGGCTCACAACCATCTATAATGTGATTTGATGCCCTCTTCTGGCCTGCAGGTGTATATGAAGGCAGAACATTGTATACATAATAATATATAAATAAAGCGTAAAAAAAAAATGGTGTCACACATGAACATTCAATCTTGCAGTAAAATCTAAATATCTATGCTTTAAAATGGCTTTGTTTTTAAAATCCCTAATTAAAAGCAAATAATCATTAAGTATCTTATAGGAGATCACTGCTATGCATGGGCGTTTGTTGGTGACACGAATTCTGCATGCTAGTTCATACCTACTGAATCTGAACAGAGGCATAGGTAACCATCACCTCAAGCCTGCACTATACACTCAAGATTAAGAGCCAAGCTTCAGACTATAGGTTTGTTTATTTTGTTTTCTTTTCTTTTCTTTCTTTTTTTTTTTTTTTATTAATTTATTCTTGTTACATCTCTTTGGTTATCCCATCCCTGTATCCTCCCATTCTCCCCTCCCTCCCATTTTCCCCTTATTCCCCTCCCCTATGACTGTTCCTCAGAGGGATTACCTCCCTCCCTGTATATGCTCATAGGGTATCAAGTCTCTTCTCGGTGACTTTTGTTTTGTTTTCATCAGAAGGTTAAACTCTTTACCAATGGAAGACTTCATCACAGTGGTAACTACATTCTAATTGAAGAAAAACCCCTATAGTTAATTTTTTTTTCCTTTGGTAGATGGGGCAGAAGCTAATAGGTTACATACTATGAATACAGCCTGGGTTGGAAGATATTGAGAAAGAACAGAAGTGAGGCTGACGCCTTTCAAAGGTAAACGAAAGGCCACTGGGAGAGTGAGGTTGGCCTTCACCACTGACCTTGACACATTCATGGACTGTTCTAAAAGCCATGTGGCTCCAGAGCCTGGTCTGGAGTAGAGACCGTCCCAACGACTCACATACCTGGGAGTCACTCTGGAAGGAGGAATTTTAAAAAGCACAAACCCTTCAAGTAAGAGGGGCAGCAGTCAAGACTCACGGAAAGTACAGTGGAAACTTCAGAGGTGACACTAACTTGTCCGTAGGTGGTGCTGTTTCTTTAAATTTTGCTCCAGTATATGCTCTTAGATTTAATATAAAAATATACGTAATTATGATTTAATTAAATGTTTATAAAGCTATAAATACTTCGGTGTATAGGAAATATCTTGATAAATATTGAAGTAAGCGCCTTCCCATGCCTGGAAAAGAGTGCGACGGCTCTACCAAGGATTACTCACTTGGTAGCTGTGTAAATTGGAGCCGAGAGCCAAAGCAGAAGCAAGAAGTTACTAGTGTGTAGACTGCAAAAGCCAGCCCTGTGTGGAAGCAGCGACACCATGCTCTGCACCTTGGGAGCGTGCGAGCCTCTGGTAAAGGGACAAACAAGCAGAGATGACCACAGTTGATAGAACGCAAAGATGGGCCGTCTAGTATGGATGGTGCTCACTGCAGACCTATCCTTGTGGACTTTGGCTGACTAGGCAAGAGTCAGTTGTCCTAAGTTTCATGGCTACGGTTTGGGGCCACTTTGTTTACATGGTATGAATGTAGAGAGTGCTGTTTAAAAAAAATAAAATAAAACTCTGAAAACCAATGACATTTCTTTAGCCTTTAAAATTTAGAACTCAGAGTCAAGCTGAGACGAGAATTCATGCTGCGCTTCATTTTCTGCCTGAAAAGCTCTTCCCACTGGGGCCTGGCTGCTGCTAATGTCCCTGGAACTTTGGACAGGGCAATGCTGCCTGTGTACTCAGCAAGATTATGCTCAATCCTTCTATTTGTTCGAGGCTTTGCTTTTATGGAAGAAAAAGAGTTTTCTTAATTCCTAGTCTCCCTCCAATTTCCTGGGTATACTTTCCCTAGCATATTTAAGGCTTTGAAATTTTTATGTTGAGGATTCACTTAATTAAACAAGAAGCCCTTTTGCTAAGTATGCTCAAGCCTGAGTCGTGAGGGAAAGCGAGCAAGAATTGAGATTACTTTGTGACAAATGCTAGCACGCTTTGCAGGGTAGAACCCAACACCATCCTTGAATTAAATAGAATATATGAATCTTCTTGACCATAATGCCCCTCAGGAATCCATCCATACAAGCTTTCTTGTATTCACAATGCCTTCTCTAATCATTCTCCAACACATCCCAAAGCCTCCTCCCTAAACAGCACTGCTGCTCCTTAGAAACAGGGCATGCTCTGTGGCATCTGCACCCCAGCGTCAGAGGAGTCAGTGGCCCATCACAAGGCAATAAGGTTGCTATGGGATCACACTAACTCAGGGTAGGGGGTGTCACAAAATGAACTCATGTATCCAAGACAGCACCTAAGTGCATGGAAGAGTATCTAAACACTGGTTGGGAAAAGTCATATGAAAGTTCAGTTTGTTTTGTTTTCAATGGTTCAAATGCCAAAGATGGTATGTATGGACTCAAACATTCACTTTTTTCTTTACTTCCTTCCTTTCTTTACTTCCTCTTCAAACTCTCAAGGTCTTGTCTCTTCGGCTGCTTCCTCCTGCCTGTTCCAGTTCCTGATGAACGCCGTTCTGTAAAGCAGCCCTGGAACAGACAAGGCAGCTGGCCCACTTCTTCAGATCCGTAGCAGGCTTAGGCTCCGGTCATCTCCTGGGCATAAATACTCCAAAGGTCCATGGTCAAAAAAAAAAATGGAGATTGTGACCAGACTAAATATTAAGAGGCTGGAGATTAGGCAATGTGGCTGCAGCAATCTCTGAGACTGTTTTCCTGCCCTATTCACTGTGGCTCTGTATACAGTGCCTTCTTGAAATCTTTGAGTATTTGTAAAATAATTTTTAAAAAGTATTGAGATACTACAGAACTTATAGTCTGTAATAGAGAAGAAAAATGACACATTCACTTTATTTGCAAATTACAAGTCAGTCCTCAATAGATTTTTAACTAAAATAATGTGCCTTTATTATTTTGTCAAAGTTAAATAGTGAAAAAAGCCAAAGCTAAGTAAAACGAGATAAACCTAATGGACCAAGAGCCCATGAAATGCATGTGGAACATACATCCTCTCCTTATCCATCAAACTTGTTACTGGTCATGAAGACTTCATTCTTAGTGCTTTATAAGTGTAGGTTTAAACCAAAGTGAACACTGGGTCGATCTTAGCTGCATTTCAATATGACGTTTCTCTCAAACTTGAAAAATCTAAATTAAAAAAAAAAAGTACAAACTGTCCAATAGCCACAAATATTTTCAGAATCTGAGAGCAATATGGTGCAACTCTAGAAATCTGCCTTCTAAGCCAGACAGGGTGGCTATGTGAGAAGGTAGGTGGTGGGCACGTTTAAAGTGTACATAGAAGCCGGGCGTGGTGGTGCACGCCTTTAATCCCAGCACTTGGGAGGCAGAGGCAGGTGGATTGCAGTGAGTTCGAGGCCAGCCTGGTCTACAAAGCGAGTCCAGGACAGCCAAGGCTGTCTCGAAAAACCAAAAATAAAACCATTAAAATATACATAGAATCCTGAGGGAGGACATGACAGATGAAGGGAGGTTGAGAAAGACAGAAAGTAGATACCAATAAGTCATCTATGGTTTAAGATGCCCTTTCTTGCACTCTGTTTAAGATTAACAGTCTATAAGAAAAATTAAGCATCAGAGCTAAGTAAATATGCATTTATTCTGGTCCACTTTCAAAAAAACTTACTTATGCATATGTATGCGCATGTGTATATGCATGCATGCCTACGTATATATTTACATTATATATGCATGTTCAGATGCCTGCAGATACCAGAAGATGGTGTTGGATCCTCTGAAACTGGGGTCATAGGTGGTTTTAAACCCTCAGATTCAGGTACTAGGAACCAACAAACCCAACCATTTGCCAGAGCAGTGACAGCTGAGCCGTTTCTTTGCCCCTCAGGTCCTTTTTAAGGGAAGGGAGATAAGGCTGGCAATGTGAGCTCTAGCGGTTAAGTCAACTATCTCATCGGAACTGTGCAGCCAGTTGGAAGAAGCAGGCAGGCGTGGCAGGAAGAGGCTTTTTAGCTCCGGGCATCAGACACACTGAGAGCACTAGGATGTATTTTGCAAGGGATGGAGAGCAACAGACAAGTGGAGTTAACTGAGTGGAGAGTTGCAAAGACGGTGCCTTTATCTAATGTGCACCATCTTTCCTCTGAAAGCCCCACAGATGCCCTCAGTCCTGTTGCATGCTTCTTGCTCCCCCTGACTGCCATCGTCTGTGACTTCTACCCAACACAAAAACTCTTTGTCACCTTGGGTCCTATCTGTTTGGTCTCCCCCTTGCTTCCAAAGCCTTTTACCTCTTACTGGGTCCTTACATGGGCTGCATGTATAGACTGTGCGGCTCTGAAGCACGCTGCATCAGTTCTCTTTCTCCCTCTCTGTGTGCCGTGGACATGCGTGAAGGTACCACAGTCCCTTCCCTTCTTTCTGCCTTTCCCACCTTTTTCTCATCCTCTGCTCAGCCTCTTCCTTCTCCTGGCCCTATGAGTCAGGAACTCCTGGAGTTTTCCCTCAGCCTCTCCAGTCGTGCCGTTACACACTCTCTCCTTGGATGATGCCACCCTTTCCTGTCCCTGAAGCAACGTAAGTACTATTTTCTCATATTCTCATGCTCTCCCATGCTAGACCATCACAGTCCCGCTACTGTGTCCTCAGCCTGGCTCGACATCATTTGCAGAACCTGTGAGATGGCTCGGTGGGTAAGGAAGGGTACCTGCTGCCAAGACAGGGTACCCCAAGTTCAATTCCCCAAACCCACACAGTACAAGAAGAGAAGTAACTCCTGGCAAGTTGCCCTCAGACCTCCACAGGCATGTGGGCTCTGTCATACACACGGTACCCACACACAAAATAAGTAAGACTCAGCTTACCGCCGATGCCTACTCTTGCTCCTAGCCACCCTCTCAACGAATGCAAACACCACCCAGTGCTTACTGAATGATAGATTTTAGCTCTATAATCACGTATGACAACTATGCTAAACAGTCACAACATGCCCATGAAGAAGATGCTGGTATTTCCCTAATTACAGGTAAAGTAACTGAGGCACAGACAGGTCGCTGGCGGTTAGTCATCTGAAGCCCGTGTGGGGATTGACTGATCTATCTGAAGTTAGGGCAGTCCAGGCCAGAACAAAACACGTGAGCATCTGCAGCGCCCTGCCCCTTCCCCAGATGCTGGTCCTCATCTTCAGCTCCCCTCCCTTGTCAGCACAGCCTTTGCTGGTTCTCTCTCTGCCAGGCTTCTCCCTTCAGTGGCCCCGCCCAGCCCCATCTTTATGACCCATTACCTACACTCTGAAAGTCACTCACTTTCAGTTACTGCGAAGCCATCTCATTTGTAGGTCTGCCACAGCTAAGCTTATTTCTTCTTTTTTCTCAGAAACCACGTGGCCACTGATCAAAATCAGAGGTTTTTCAAAAATGCAAAAAGGATACTAAAATCAATCCCCAAATCAAAATTTTCTTTCTGCAGGTGATAACTGATATTAGTGTACTGATGTTACTCCAGCGATTTTATGCTTTTTTTCTGCACAGACACACAGACACATACGGTGAAGCTAGGGATGGTGGCGTCCAACTGTAGTCCAGACTCAGACTAACAGGGAGGAACAAGCATCCATCCCAGTCTAGGCTATAAAGTGAGATCTTGTCTCAAAAAACAAAGCAACAAATATACAAAAGAGATCATCTATGTTTACTGTTCTATAACACTAGGCCCAGGCATTAACGTTCTTTATGTTTGTCAACCTTAAAGTATTGGCCTGCATTGTCCTAATCACTAATGATACAGAACATTTTTCCATGGGCTTAACGAGTATTACAAATTTTCTCTTGTGTTCCAAATTTTCTTAAATTTTCTAGTTGACTAGCAAATTTCTCCTTATCATGAACTCTTTATACATTAAGCATATTACCTTTTGATTGCCATGTATACTGCGTGGAAATTTCCATTCCTCTCTATTCTGTTTGTTAAGAACTTGTATTCCCCCTCCTTTTCAGTTTTATTTTGTTTTACTATATAAAAGTTTGAAATATCCGTGCACTTATATATTCTGGCCCTCCATGCTCTGCAGCCAGATTACTGTTTCTAGCTGCTCTGTATAGGTTAAGGCTCCCTGCAGCCTAAGGAGGCCGAAGCTCCTGATGTGGTGTGACGTGAGCCTGCTGCCTTAGTGTGTCACATGTTCACTTGTATGCGGCTCCAACTTAGAATGCTATCCAGCTACAATAACTTGCTATTCTGATCATTTGTCCCACGCTTCTCCAATGTGAGACATTATAGGATAAAAACATAAAAATATTTAATGGTAAATAGAGGTTATAAAGTAGCTTGAAATTAAACTTAGTCCTGAAACTCAAACTTTGAGGTCACGACTTTTCACAACATCAGATGTGGAGGATCCTGAAACTTTGTTCTAGGAGTCCTGAGTGCAAGCAGGAGGGGCGCGGGGGTGGGGGTGTGACGGGTGCTGAGGGTGGTGGGGGTCCCTGAGGCTGAGGGGGGTACTGAGGCTGAGGGGGGTGGGTGCCACTGAGGCTGAGGAGGGGGGGGGCACTGAGGCTGAGGGGGGGGGGGGGCGCGGAGGCTGAGGATGGTGGGGGTACTGAGGTTGAGGATGGTGGGGGTACTGAGGCTGAGCATGATGGATGCCACTGAGGCTGAGGGGATGGGTGCCACTGAGGCTGAGGATGGTGGGGTACTGAGGCTGAGCATGGTGGATGCCACTGAGGGGGGTGAATGCCACTGAGGCTGAGGGGGGTGGGTGCCACTGAGGCTGAGGAGAGTGGTTGTCACTGAGGCTGAGGATGGTGGGTGACACTGAGGCTGAGGGGGGTGGGTGACACTGAGGCTGAGGATGGTGGGTGCCACTGAGGCTGAGGATGGTGGGTGCCACTGAGGCTGAAGATGATGGGTGCCACTGAGGCTGAGGATGGTAGGGTACTGAGCCTGGGGGGGGTGTCACTGAGGCTGAGAGTGGTGGGGGATGCTGAGGTTGAGGGAGTGGGGACACTGCTCAGGATATTCTGCTATAGGGCAATGGTGTTTCAGCACAAGCCAGATGGGGAACACTGAGTGCACAGGTGCACAGGCTGCCTCCGTCAGCCCTCAACGGTGAGCTGATAAGCTACCAGCTCACACATAGCTCTTCCTATCCATGGCTCCTCTCTCCCTTGGTCACACCATTCTCTTGTGGGAATGCCCTCTCTTGAATTACTTCTGTGGTGCCTCTCAAATTCTCAGCTCAAAAACAAGCTAGATTTTTTTTTTACCCCCAGACAGGAAGTAAGCTAACATGTGTGTCATCTACTTTGCAAAGCTCTATTACTCCTTTTCTCTTGGCCCCCATCACGCCCTCCCTTGCCGCAGGTGTGTGAGTGTGTTGTATCTCCTGTATTGTGAATATGCAATGCCAGAGATCACGTCTCATCTTCAAGTTCTCCTCTTCTGTCAAAGAGCAGGGCGGTCCTTAGTCAACCCCGGGGTTGAAGGAATGCTCACCATATTGGGCCAAAATTCCTCCACTGGAACCGCTGCATGCCCCTTGCTGGAGGAAAGCATGTGAAGGGCATGCTGGGCTTGGGGACAGTCGCTACTCAGTCATTCCTCTGTATTCTCCACAGCTCTCTGCTATCAGCTGACCATGGAGATCCATGTTTAAATACGGGGCTAAGCTAGCACCTTTAAGACCTGACATTCACCTTGGAGCATTCACTGACCCACAAAGGAGACACGACTGGAGCATCGGGGCTACTTGCTGGTACCAGCATACCTGCAGAGGCACCGCTCCTGTTTCCATGGCATCTCAACCCAGCATAAGGCTGTGTGACTCCAAGTGCTTCCGACTCGCGAAAGCCCGGCACAGCTGATAACAGTTTAGCTCAAAGGCTCAGTGCGAAGGTGTACAAGGCAGAGAGGCTGACTGATGGTTGTACCTGAATGTTCACATCGGCCCCGTTGTTCACTAACAGCTCCAGACACAGAGCACCGTGAGTGGACGCCGCTGCGAAATGCAGCGGGGTGAAGCCGCTGTTGTTGGGCTGGTTCACATTAGCACCGTAGTCGATCAGCTCGCTAACGACAGCGTCCTGGCCATTGTAGCAGGCAAGGTGAAGCACTGTGTTCCCATAGACATTGATCTCATCGACCTGCAAGGCATCCAACCAGGGCAATTAGGACCACCAGAGCCAATTCACTCCGTTTGCCACAGAAGGCATCATGGCTCCGGTGAGAGAAAGGAAACAGCCACTCATCGGCTAATTATTCGGAGCTCACTTGCTCCCCCAGTTAGGTTATCCTGAGAGCACCCGCCCCCACCTCCACATGTCTAGGGAAAGGCAGGCAAAGTTGAATATGACAAAAAAAAAAAAATTACCCACAAGGCATTAGAGGTTTCAACCTGTGGAGGGGTTATCCAGATAGTGAAGGATAAATAAGACAGAAGGCAAAGGTGCTTTCAAAACGCCCAAAAAAAAGGAAAGGATAAAACCCAAATTCATGGGCTAGGGAACAGTAACCATGGAAAGAGAGGACAGGAGAGTGGCTTGTGGATCGCCCTCAAGCCAGGCTCATCTCTACCTGCAGAGCTGAGGTCTGTCCGCCCACGGCTCCCCTACTGCCTTCCCAGATCTGCTCCAGGATCTGGTGTTAACATCTTGGTCTCACACAGCACTGGGCTCCCCTTTCCTCCCTCCAGGCTTAAGATGGCTTGAGCATTACTGCTCCCAGCTGAGGAGGATGGAGATGGCTGACTCTTTTAGCGTATCATCAAAGGCTCTTATTCAACCCCAGCCATGCATTCATTCTCTCCTGCTGTGAGCCAAACTTGCCAACGTCCGTTTCTGAAAGTCCTTTTTAATGCCTGATTATTGCATATTACATAGAATATACATGCTAGCTGGGAGGTGATGGTGCATGAGGCCAGCTTGAACCACGGAGCAAGCTGCAAGACAGCCAGGGATACACACAGGAACCCGGCCTCAAAAAACAAAACAAAACAAAACAAAACAAAACAAAACAAAACAAAACAAAACATACATACATACATACATGTGTGTGTTTATATATCTCTGTATGTCTGCAGTCTGTTTCTGATTTCCTGCTACTTGCCCCCATCATGATTTATCAGCCCACATAAACATAGAAATACATGATCATGGAAATACGTTTTTCTCCACTTGAATATAAATGCAGAAGAAAGCCTACACAGAAAGACATGGACTGTGCACTGATGCAGCCACCGGCGCTTACCTCCACCCCCAGGTTGAGGAGATGTTTGACAACACTGATCTGCCCGTTGGAGGCTGCAGCATGCAGCGGGGTGTAACCCTTCTTATCCCTGCAGGTAACTTCGGCGCCGTGGTTAATAAGCAGTGCCACAACGTCCAGGTGGCCTTGGCAAACAAAGCAGCAAAAACATCATTAACCTTTATAAGACAATTTGACAACTCACTGCACCCAAAAGATCATTACTAGCATTTTGTTTTGTTTCTAGCCACCAGCACTTTTCTGATCCATTTATTTATAAATAAAAAAGCTGCCTTGTGGAAAATAACCAGTGAGTGTTTATTGGGTACCTACTTTGCTCTGGACATTTTATAAATCCCATTAGAAGGAAAAAAGATGATTCGTATATGACTTGAATGAGATGTAGCAAAGCTAGTGACTATTCACTATGGTAACAAAGAAGAGACGCTGACAATATATTAGTAGCACAGCCTTTTAAAAGCTGTACTGAAATTGAATGTGTACGCCCAGCAATTGGGGACTAAAGCAAGCAAGTTACAAGTTCAAAGGCAGCATGAGCGAGAGTGAATTCCAGAGCACTCTACATGACTGAGCAAGACCCTGCCTCAAATCAGAAACAGCAACAAGGGTTGTGTTAAAACGCAGGCGATTACCATTCCTCGCCCCAGAAAAGCCTAACAGTAACAACTTAGTTTAGAAAACCAATTTAAAAAGAATACTCCCAGATTACTGTTAAATCTGAAATTGCTACTGCTTTGTTAGGTTTTAATCCATAAAAGGCAATTTTTATGTATGTGTTCCCAAGTAAACTAACTCCTGTAAATTATTCACTAAATAGAAAACCTTGCTATTCTCAACTTTTGTAGGCTTTGGAACTCTCTTCCCTAATTCACTATGATAAATGTGGTTGGCCTTTATTTTATAGTTGAATATCGTTCAAAGCTTAAGGTCATTGTTATAATTGTGGCAGCTAAGTGAAGGACAGGAGACAAATACTGAGTCCAGGACCTAAACTTCGGATGGGATGCTGGGGAGTGGTATTAGCTTGCTTTACCAAAATTTGACTCCTTATCGACAAAAACTTGTATACAGAAAAAAATAAAAAATAAACGTTTTCTATTACTAGTGCTGCTGGTTCACTTGCCCCAGTTTTTGTCCCATTATCTCCTAAGGATCATCACCTACACAGATGTTTTCCTATGTGCCCTGATGACACGATTTAAAATGATTTGACTTCTCTGGGCTACAAAAATATTTTAACTATACATCCACAAAGCGTAAGCTTGAAGCCCTCAGATTCTTTGAGTAGCTCAGTGTATATTTTACCTGGACACCTAACTGGTGTTAGCCAATTCAAAGGTCTGTGATGGTCAAAAGAAAAAAAAAGGGGGGGGGCAGGGGTGGACAAGTGGCACATGCCTGTAATTCCCGCCCTGGGAAGTGGGAAGCAGCTCAAGGTCTTCCGCTATACAAAGGGTTAATTCTCACAGAACTGGAGTCTGCAAGTCTAAGGATTCATTCAGAAATATATAGCAGTAGGTTTTGTTTTATTCTTGGCCAAATCTATTCTTTTTTTTCTTAACCCCTACAATTAATGTTATTTTTTGAAATGTCATTGATGATTAAAAGACATGTATGCTTGTAAAAGTGACTCATACAGGCAAAAAAATGCTCTCTAAAAAAAGATCACTAGTCCCTGGAGATACCAGCTAATATTTCAGCACTTATTTTCTAAACTTCCCTTCACCGTATACACGTTTCCATAGCAATGGAAAATACTATACATAGTATCATGCTTCTTTATGATGCATCTCCCTTTAAGGTGTCAAACACACCTTGACATTTATACATCCCCCGGACACCATTGCTGTACTCACTTCTGTGTCCTACTGTATAGATCCTCCTCAATTTATGAAAACACTCTCCCGAGGATGGGCATCAGCTTGTATGCAACTAGGTCTGGCAGAGCCCATCTACTTTTCTAACTGCAGGCCGCTCTCTAATCACAAATGCACGAAAGGATCCCAGTTATTCACTCTCACCTCTGCAGTGAGGATCAACTGTGAGGGACTATCATTTGCCCGAGATCTTTGTGACGGATCAAAAGAAAAGGACAGAATAGAGATGCAACCTCTTCCTTCAACTCCAGCGGAGTGAAGGGGACAGAGGAAGCCTGTGGGCCTCCGCTCTGTGCCAGGCGGGGCAGCAGCTTCATCCACAGGAACTCCTGCACTTCTACAGACAAAGGAGCCAGGAAGCTTCCCTTTCTTCCTTCCCTTTGTTTCTTTTAAAAATATTTAGAAGTGCAGAGACAAAGAGCATGGTGTCCTTGCTTTGTTAACCAGTCTGCTTTCTTTCCTAAACACTTTATCTGATGCCATGACAAACTAACACTCACGCAGTGTGTGTGTAGCTTTCCCATCCAGAGTGAAGAACCTTCAGAGAGGCCCAGGTCATGAGTCATCCTCCCCCGAGTTTGGGATAAATAAACCTCTGACATGGCAACTGTCCAACTAGAGCACTTTACAGATGCCAGGACGACGGGCCAAATCCTCATTCAAGTGGAAGCCAAGCCTTAAGTCAGACTTGCCCAAGAAATCCTACACGGTCAGCAAGAGGCCCGGAGCGCCTGTAGTTAAGCTCATCTGCTTGTGGTTTTTTAGTTGTTGTTTGAAAGGTTGGGGATCAAAAACAGGGTCTTGCGCACACTAGGCATGCACCACACCATTGAGATAGCAAAGACCCCGGCACTTTGCTTTCCACACACGAAATCCTCACCCATGTATGCTGCCCAGTGGAGAGCGCGCCGGTCCTTCTTGTCAAATGCGTTGATGTTCGCCCCTTTGGCCAAGAGTAAATTGACCATCTGAAAGATAACAATGAAGTGAAGTGGGTCCCTCGGCAATGATGAGGACTCCTCGCTGCCTGCAGGAGATCCAAACCAAATCAGCACCCACCCGAACAGCAGCTTGGGGATTCTGACTAGGGAGACGATGCCCTGCTGCTCGTGTCGAAGGAGAAGATGGAAAGGACAAGCTACTTTTTCAACTCATTATGGTCTGGATTTGAGAATGGATATAACTTCCCGGGGTGACATACCTCTATCACTCTCACATTCAGAAAGCCCCAACACCCACAGCGGTTCCATCTGTGCTAACAGGGTCTGAGTAGTGTGTCCCTGTGCCCAGTGATGAGAGGACTCACCTCCATGTGTCCATTCAGGGCCGCGTGGTGCAGGGCTGTGCGCCCGCCTCGGTCGGAGACATTGACACTGCTCAGGAGTGGAATGATCACCTCTGCGCACTTGACAGCCTTATTGGCCGCTGCCACATGGAGCGGGGTCTGCCAGTTCTTGTCTCTCGCATTGACATCAGCCGAGTGTTTAATCAATACTTGCACTGCCTCCTACAACAAAAGCAGTTTGCAGGGTCACTGACAAATGCCCAATCAATACTTCCTCTGTATAAATTGCTTCTCTGGACACAGGAACTGTACAGAGAAAGGGGGGGGGGGAAGAAGTGTGCTTCCCTCCCAGGCAGGCTGTAGACAAGCCAAGACATATGAGATCTGAAGAGTAAACGCAGACTGAGGCAATCACTATCTTGCTTTGTCAGGTCAAGAGTCCAGCCCCCACCTAAAAGCAAGTATGTCTTTCTAAAGGCACAGTTTTTTTATGAGGCATCCTTGGATCACCTGAGAGCATTCATGTGCAAATGTACAAAACAGGTAAAAGAGCTATAAAAAAATCTTACACATAAACACACACACACACACACACACACAAAATGTTTTCTAAAATGAGAGGAGTCTGGCAGTAAGCCAACAAGCCCCCAAAGCCTGTCACATACTTTTTGAATTTAGGTTCTCTGTGGCAACATGTAACATATAACCTTCCATCTGTAAGGTCAATCTGCAGTGAAGGAAGTGATTAGTGTATTGCCTCAGTTTAAAGCTATAAAATGGGTCCAACTTTTCCATTACAATTAGTAACTCCTTTTGTTGTTTTGGTCTGGTTTGATTTTTTTTTTTCTTTTTAAAGTAATGAGTGGCAATCATTTTCTTTTTTTATTATATTTTATTAATTTATTCATATTACATCTCAATTATTAACCCATCCCTTGTATCCTCCCATTCCTCCCTCCCTCCCATTTTCCCCTTACTCCCCTCCCCTATGACTGTGACTGAGGGGGACCTCCTCCCCCTGTATATGCTCATAGGGTATCAAGTCTCTTTTTGGTAGCCTGCTATCCTTCCTCTGAATGTCACCAGGCCTCCCAATCCAGGGGACATGGTCAAATATGATTTTCTATTTGTTTGTTTGTTTTGAGACAAGGTCTCAGCAAGGTGCCCCAAGATGGCTTGGAACTCACAATACAGCACAGATTGTCCCTAAACTCATGATCCTCCCATCTCAGCCTCTTGTGTGATGAGGTCATGGGTGGACACTACCAAGCCTGGCTATATTGAGTAACTTCCTTTGCCACTCTTTTTTAAATTTTTTTATTTTAATTTTATTAATTTATTCAGATTACAAGTCAATTGTTATCCCATCACTTGTATCTTCCCATTCTTCCTTCCCTGCTGCTTTCACCCTATTCCCCTCCCTAGGTCTATGACCAAGGGGGACCTCCTCCCCCACTATATGGTCATAGGCTATCAAGTCTCATCTTGGTAGCCTCCTTATTCTTTCTTTGAGTGCCACCAGGCCTCCCCACCAAGAGGAGGTGGTCAAATATAGGGCACCAGAGTTCATGTCAAAGTCAGTCCCCGCTCTCCAGATAACCATGGAGAATATACTGTCTATTGGGTAGATCAGAGTAGGGGTTTGATGTTTACTACTTGTATTGTCCTTGGTTAGTGCAATGCCACTCTTTTTTTTTTTTTTTTTTTTAAAACAATTACTGAGACTTCTGAATTTGATTTCCTTACCAATTTACCTATACTATAGAATTAAGACGTCTGGGCCCAACTAAGGCTTGACTAGATTTCAACATTTCTTTATGCCTCCTGTCTAGTCAAGTGACATATATAGTTCATTTCAAGAATAAAATATCTTGTTGATTGCTTGCTTCTCTTTCCTTCCAGAGACCTCCCTAGGATTCGTTAGTGGTGTTAGCCAAGGATGTCTTGTCATTGTGGCATCAGTACCACATTGCCCCCCGCTTCATGAACCAACAAGTTATGTTTAGGTTCCTCAATCACCAGAGGATGGATATCCAAACTACTTTATCACACAAATATGTGACAGCGTGGCCCAGATAATTGATTTAACTCAGCAAAACCAACACTTTGAGCCCAAATTTCAGTCCTTAAAAAAAAAGTTCTGTGAGTCAGAAGTAGCAATGTATTGAGAAAAGCAACTAACTTGGATGACAACATGAAAGTAAAAAGAAACTGTAGCCAGACAGTGGTGGCCCACGCCTTTAATCCCAGCACTCGGGAGGCAGAGGCAAGCAGATCACTGAGTTCAAGGCCAGCCTAGTCTACAAATCGAGTCCAGGACAATCAAGGCTACAAAGAGAAACCCTGTCTTGAAAAACAAAACAAAACAAAATTAGAAACTATAGAAATTGATCATACAATTGATATGAGTAGCACAGTAACTCTAGGGACCACTTCTAGATGATGCAAGTAAAATTCAGGAAACTGAAGGCTGACAAAAACAGTATTCAGTATTACTTGAGCCCATTTTAGAGTGAAACAAGAATACATACTTTTTAACATCCCCCCCTGTGTGTGTGTGTGTATGTGTGTGTGTGTGTGTGTGTGTGTGTGTGTGTGTGTGTGTGTGTGT
>OU015743.1:50591042-50629305 GCA_907169655.1 Acomys percivali | reverse complement strand
TGTGTGTGTGTGTGTGTGTGTGTGTGTGTGTGTGTGTGTGTGTGTGTGTATACAGGTTATAAGAATCAGGACTCTCTTTCTAACATATAGGTCCTAGAAACTGAACTTAGGTCTTTAGGCTTGGCAGCAAGGGTCTTTACCTGCTGCTGAGCCATTTCACAGGCTCTGCATGCGTTGTTGATGCTCACCAGTACATGAAACATTGTTAGAACTACAAAGATTAAGATAAATTAATATGATTCTAGCCTACAGTTAAAGAAACAAAAATAAACAAAAGAACATTTAAATCACAATATAAAAGATAGAATATAACATTTTATAATAAGAAAACATTTTAATCTACTTTGGTCTGATGAGTTCCAAAGTTGATTTGAATTCAGAGAGAGTCTGTTGTGACATGCAAAGGCAGTACAGGAATCTCCACTTGGATCTTTTCCTTTAAAAAGGAAAGCATTATAGCTGATATTCACCTCAGGGTCAGCACTCTGCCCTTGGGCACTGAAACCAAGGCTTTCCCCTCACTTATGTAGTAGTAGAAATCCTCAGGGAAGGATGGTGCGTCTACAACACTGACGACTCGAGCCTCACCCTTGAGTCTTTCCCTCTGACTGCACTTCACTGTTCTGTAAAGTGTACTTACAGGGTCTAATACGCAGCTTTAAACTGAGAGTCCTAAAACTGAGGCACAGGAAGCTGCGGCAGGAGAACTGCAGTTTGAGCTACAGATTGAGTTTAAGGCCAGCCCAGGCAACTTAGTAAAACACTTTCTTAGTACAAAGGTGAAAGGGGGATTAGAAATTGTGGTAGTTTGAATGAAAATGGCTCCATGGGATCATTGGGACAGGCACTGATGGGAGATGTGGCCTTGTTGGAGTAGGTGTGGCATTGTTGGAGGAAGTGTGTCACTAGAGAAGGGCTTGAGCTCTCAGATACTCAAGCCAGGCCTAGTGTAACTGTCTCTTCCTGCTGCCTGTGGCTCCAGATGTCTCTCCAGCACCATGTCTGCCTGCACGCCGCCATATTTCCCACCATGATGACAAGGGACTAAACCTCTGAACTGCAAGCCAGCCCCAAGTAAGTGGTTTCCTTTATAAGAGTTTCCAGAGTCGTGGTGGCTCTTCACAGCACTAGAAGCCCTGACAGGGACATATCTTACTGGCAGGGTGCTTGGCTAGTTTGTGGAACCCCAAGCTCAATCCCCAACAGTGGGGACAGGGGACAGGATCCATGCTCGGTAACCAAGGACCAGAGAGAACTACAGTATCAGAGCCAGGACAATCCCAGCACTTATGCTTCTTACTGCTCTATGGAGAGTTTTGCACCATTGGAGTTTGTAGGTTAAAAACAAACAAATAAACAAACACACACACAAACAATGACGGTTTAATCAGATTTGGCAAGCATGTGGAAAAGGCAGAGAAAAGACTAGTACCTTCATGGCTATATAAACAAAAGATAAAATATCCCACCCTGAACATACATGCTATTTCATGTATGTATAACTTAAATATAAATTAAATAAATTATTTTGAAGATGTGTGCCATAAAAACATTTTGCAGATATAGGACATAAGATGGTAGCACCCGGTCTCACGTTCACAGCAAAGCAATACTATGCACTGTCACTTGAATACTTTTTAGTTTAGCACTATTTTACTGTGCTTGTGTGGGTTCTTGCTTTTGTTAAGTGTTATGTGAATTTAGGATAGATTAGCAAAATATGCAAGGTCATTTCATAAACTTCTGTTGGGAGATAAGACTAGAGAATTCACGAGCAACTTATAATTGAAAGTTAATAAGGTGGAATTATCTTTTTCTCTCAGTGCTGTCGATCAAACAGAGTCTGCATGCTAAACCAGTGCTCTGTCAGCATCAGCATGCCCGGCGTAAGATGTGTGGCTACTAACTTAATGCAGAGGAGGGGAGTAAGACATTGCCTAGGTACATTTGAATAAATGCTTACAGATAATTTACAATTCATTTCTTCAAAGCAATGTGCTAAGCAAAGATAGTATAGAGTTATATGCAAGTAATAGTTGCATATAAATAAATGCCTTTTGTATGGGAGGTTGGAAGATCTTGAGTTCAAGGCCAACCTCTGCTGCAATCAGTCTCCTTAAAATAGTTTACCCAGACGTGTATTGGGTCTTGTTTTTGTAAAGAAAACCATTTACAGGACATAGTCTGCCTGCTTTCACAGTGTCCATGCCACAGCTGAGCTGAGAAACTGAGCAGGGGAATGCAAAGGTGAACAGGCTTGCTCTCCAGCCCTCTGCAGACAAAGTTTGCAGAGCCCCCTGGAATAGCCCGGGATTGACTTCTCAGAAACTGAAAGCCGTCAGGTCTGATTCCAATTTTACTTGCTGGGAAAATACTGTTTATAACTAAGTCACCTTCGAAGGAGGAAGCTCTGTTGAAAGTCAGAGGCCGTGGCTGTGCGGTGAAGGGTGAGTGGAGGATGCACAGAGAGTCTGTGCTTTGCATAGTTAGGAAAAAGACTTGGTGTGGCCCGGGAAAGAAGAGGTGGGGACCTGAGCTGTCCACCACAGGGAGAGGTGGACACCAGCCACCTAAAAGCAAACTTACCAAAGCAGGCACATTAGTTAACTAGATGAATGCTGGGCATGTGAGCAGCAACCCAAACCTCCCCAAACCTTTGAGACCATCCAGAGAATGCTAGACTTGTGCAAGATGGGGCGTGTGGTACTCACTTAATCAGCTCTGAAGCCCAGGAGATCATGGCTGGCATTTGGGCTGCACTTTAAGAGTGCGGTTTATTACCAGCCGGGGAGAAAGTTCCCCAGTGCGCTGCAGATGTTACCACATTGGCCCTTCACACCCAGCTCTCACAGCTCAAAGACACCTTGAAGAACCACAATCTTTTTTTCCCCTCTACATTTGTTACATGCTTTACCTCTGCTGGTCTCTGTTTTCATATTTATATCTGTTTACATCATGACTCCCATCCTTTCCACCTTCCTAATGTGAGAGGACTTTATCAAGAAAGAAGGATACATAAACAAAGGAGGAGCTCTTGATTTCTAAACATCTCCCCCGCCCCTTTTTGTTTGTTTGTTTGTTTGTTTTTTGTTTTTCGAGACAGGGTTTCTCTGTGTAGCACTGGCTGTCCTGAACTAACTTTGTAGACCAGGCTGGCCTCAAACTCACAGCGATCCGCCACCACCGCCCAGCCAAACAGCCACTTTTTAAAACCTGAAAATACCTGCAACACAACTCCTGTGCCTAAGACTCAAGGAACAGTACATGAGAGGGGCAGAAAGATGGTAAGAGCCAGGTCGTGCAATTTACTGCGAGATTGTGTCCTCTAGGAATGTCAGAAATGACCACTCATAAAGGCTCCCCGCAACCTGACTGCCCAAATGTGAGCTGAGAAACAATACGTATGCTAAAGTGGACACGGACAATCCATGGCCTAAATGAACAACTACAGGCAACTAAGGAATGCTGGGAGTAGGGGAAATAGTCTTTCTCAGGGAAGAGCACACCAATTGGTTATCCAACACCAGATGGCCAGCCCTGAAAACATACTAGTAACACTATGTATTTAGGAACACACACACACACACACACACACACATACATATATGTAAGAACAACTAATGAAAAACAAGAGGCTATGGCTTTGGAAGTGAGCCAAGGAGGGGTGTATGGGACTGCCCAGAGGGAAGAAAGGGAAGGGGGAAATGACACAATTATATTGTAATTTCAAAAATTAAATAATATTTTTTGAAAACCATAAAAATATAGTTCGAGATGATTTGAGGGCTGGGGAGCTTAAGGATAGAGCGCTTGCCCATGGTGCATAAGAGCCTAGACTCGATGACCAGAGCAACAACAACAAAGACTGTGGCATTAAATTCACAAACACACAAAATGGAGAGGGCCCAGTGGTTCCCTGGGATGGCCCTTTTCTTTCCCAGGCAGCCTTGGTTCTCAGACAGGATGGCTGGAGTTCAGGGAGATGACCCATCAGCCGGGCAGGATGGCTGGAGTTCAGGAGGATGACCCATCAGCCAGGCAGGATGGCTGGAGTTCAGGAGGATGACCCATCAGCCGGCCGACTCAGGGCTACAAGTGTTTTCTACCAGACTCTGATGAGCTCAGCAAGGAAGGAGCCTGGCAGAAACGCATCCAGATGCTATTTCTCCTGAGCTATCTATAAGTTTAAGCTGTAGCTTTCTCCTGCCAAATTGGCTTCATATATTTAATAGAAATCTAATATAATATTCAGATCACACCAAATCTTTGCTTTAAAAAAAAAAGATTTTCATTTCACAACCGTGTTCCTATTTCAAGCATTTTAACCTAGGAAGTGCTTTGACTTGGTTTTGTAAAGAAGCAATTTTATAAATACTTAGGAGAATAATTTTTAAAATCAAAGATGGCTTTCTTTTCCAGTATTTTCACATTGGATATGAGTTTCCTCTAATATAAATATACAAGTATAGAAGAGACCAAAACTGGAACAGGAAAGCCACTACTTTTCAGACTAAGAAAAGATACCTAGACAGTGGTGATGGTCCAGTTTTTAACAATTATATTTTCAGCTAAGCATGGTGGTGGTACCTGCTGTAATTCCAGCCCTCGGAAGCACAAGAAGAAACAATTGAAGACCAGCATGGCACCAATTCTCAAAGAAGCATTTTATTATTACGTCCAGTGCCTCAGAACTTTTGCAAAACATAATAGAAAGTAATTAGAATAAAAATGATAAAAGATAAACCAATGTATTGTTAAGTCTAACACGCATGAAACTTTTCTTTTGTGAGTTCTTTTTCTTTTTGTTTGTTTGTCTGGTTTTACTGAGTGTGGCTCCCTGTGCAGCACAGGCTGTCCTTAAACTCAAGATCCTCTGGTCTCAGACTCTGGAGTGCTACCATTGCAAGCACAAGCCACTACACTTGGGTGTGAAGTCCTTCAAGTTCTCCCAAAGTTTCTGAAAGCTCGTGGGTAGGATCAGGGAAGAACCTACTGTTTCTCCCGAACGAAGGTTTCAGCCCTGCTAGTGCTCAGTCTTATGGCTATAGGTCTTGCTGGATAAGATCCTGTGGTAGCCTGCCCTACAGATGAAGACAGGGGAGGATTGACTTGGATGCCACTGGCCGAAGATGGCATCCACCGTCACCTGACTTCCCACCTGAGTTCTACTTTTTATGGGTTTCTCTCTTTGTAAAGGCCATTCCATCTCCTGATGAGTAGACACACACACTGCAGCAGCATATGGAAAAGATGAGAAGAAACAGCACACATCTTAAAAACTACCACTTTTACCTCTGCACGTAATTCATCCACAAATCAAAATGCAGAAATAAAGGTTAGAACCACACATAGTTTTTGCAGGCATAAGCCATGTCAAATTCAATGCATTATTAGTTGCTTTAGACCAGGCTCTGGGTCTTAGACAACTTTCTGCCAGGTAAGATGTGCCCACTTGCACTATAGTGGCACGACCATTATGGAGGTAACCAACAGCTCCCTGATTTGAGGCCCACTTCTCAACTCCATTTAGTTGTTTAACTAAATTAACAAAGTGTAGAGCTACCTTCAAATTATATATATTTTACCCTTAGGCAATTACCACTCTCAGCATTAACCAGAGAAGCCTCTTTCCAATGATCTGCGGTAGTGCAAAGGCTTGTGCCTCTTTACAATGATCTGCAGTAGTGCAAAGGCTCGTGCCTCTTTACAATGATCTGCAGTAGTGCAAAGGCTCATGCCTCTTTCCAATGATCTGCAGTAGTGCAAAGCCTCGTGGCTACAAAAGGTTCTGAGAATAATGATGGTTGAGTGGTCAGCCTTAAACAAGAGATTTATACTATCACCTCCAAAGGTCAAGGGGAGTCACAGAAGATGGGCTGGAAAGAACATAAGAGGCGGAAGACAGGCTGAAAGCTGCCATGTTCTGGGCGACACGCAGCCATTGAAATCACAAACCCTCAACAACTGCAGGTGACTGCACTGGTAGAGTGGCCCTGAACTATGACTGGGCAGCACAGTGAAGCTAGTCCTGGAGGTGTGGAGGATGTGGGTGAGCCAGGCCCGAGGGCACAAGAGCAGGAGAGCTGACCCTGCCAATGGTGGCACTGGATGGCCTAGATAGAGCAATACTGGTGAGCTCGCCCTGGTGGTGCAGATAAGGGAGAGCTGGCATACTGACCAGTTCAGCCACCCCACAGGCCCAGCCCAGGATTCTGAATTGGCCCACCCTAAAATCTATATGATCTGTGAATGGTTGGGATGTGTGAAAGGCCAGTCTTGCTGATCCAAAGCTGCAGGATCTCCATGACACAGGGCAACAACAGGACAAACCAGGGAGGAATGCTGATGAAGATCCAATATTGATGGTGTCACAAAAGCCAGAGATCCCAAACTAGACTGATGACTCATTGCAAGTGAAGATGTGTGGACAGAGGAGTATACTGTGGGACATACTGTGACACACTACAGCTTCCATTATGAGATGTTTTCTACGCTTTGTTTTTGTTGTTGTTGCTTATTTGATCATGTGTGGGGGGAGTGCAAGGGTGAAGGACATATACGATGGGACAGGAAGATGATCGGGACTGGGATGCATGATGTGAAATTTGTGGACAAACGGATGGAACTAGAGATGATCATACTGAGTGAGTTAACCCAGAAGCAGAAAGACTCACATGGTATATACTCATTATAATTGCACAGTAGCCCAAGAGGCATGTCCCATGCCCTTCACTTACCAGGAGATTGGGATAGTTGTGAGGACATCCTATTGGGACTCTAGGTGAGAGAAGTATGGGAGAATGGGGAAATAGAAGGATCCAGAGGGTCCTAGAAACCTACAAGAAGAAAATCAGGACGGTGGATCTGGGCCCAGGGGTTCTGCTCAAACTACTGCACCAACCAAGGACAATACTTGCAGTAAACATCAAACCCTTCTCAGATCTAGCAAATGGACAAGACATTCTCCGCAGTTGAGTGGAGAGCAGTTGACTTGGACGTGAACTCTGGTGCCCCATATTTGACCACCTCCCCTTGGTGGGGAGGCCTGGTGGCACTCAGAGAAAGAATAAGCAGGCTACTGAGAAGAGACTTGATAGCCTATGACCATATAGTGGGGGGGGGGGCCCTCAGTCAGAGACCTAGGGGATAGGAATAGGGTGAAAGCAGGAAGGAGGGAGGAACGGGAGGATAGAAGTGATGGGATAACAATTGAGATGAAATCTGAATAAATTAATTTAATAATAATAATAGTAGTAGTAGTAAAAAGAAATTCACAAAGAATCAATAAAACATTTGTTTGTAAAAGATAGAGATAGAGCATAAAGTTATCAACTAACTTAAGACAATATCTGACTTTCTATAAAAGTATTCCCAGTACCCAGTCTTAGGTTTCATGCATTATCAGAGGCTCAGAGTTTAAAGCAGATTAATCCTCAAAAGGTCTTTAGCACACGGTGAATGCTCAAAATATTCTCTGTATGGCAACATTTAGAAAAACACAATGTCTTCAATCCAATACCCCCAAGACAGGATGCAAACAATTTTAACTTTTCAAACCCAAACATAGTTTCTAGAACAGGGAAGTGAAAGGTCCAGCAATTCCGTTTCAGCACCACTCTGCTCATCACAGCAGAAGGAACACATGTGAGATGCCAGCACATTCACACTCAGGCCATCTTGGGCTGCAAACATCGTAATCTCAGGGGCCATGCTGTGTCCTCCCTGAAAGTCACCCAACACAGCTGCCAGTGCGTTCCACTCAGGGGGGCTTCAACAAACAAGTGTTAGGCTTTTTCATGTCCAACTCCAGGCTTGCAAGCACTTAATTCTGTTCTTCACAGAAAGAATCCATAATTCTGCTTTATCCCAGAAAGCAAAGCAAAGAAGCAAGAGGAACACACTGGGCAGGGGAGACACTGACGTCACTCATAGCATTCAGAATATTCTCTCCAGAAACCTCAAGTCTTTCTTATCTCTGCTGGCTACTGCTACAGAGGACATTTTGTACATTTCTCCAATATTTACAGTAAAGTCTCTGCATTTTTCCACTTCCTTGGGAAAAGTCAGCAAAAAAGGAAGATGGGACCGGTGAGGCATTAGGTGGCAGACAATGTTGTTTGGTTCTGAATTGCTTTGATCCTGGGACAGCCAGATTACCAGGTGACAATGTTGGGGGTACGATAGAGTTCAGAAGCTTTTCCATGAAGAGATTGTTTTGAGTACACACTCCTTAACAATCTCAATCTGAAGACTGGGCCATGTGCCAGCTCATACTGAAACTCGGCACCCTCTTTAGCAAGTGCTAATAGCCAAATACTAAAATCCAACCCAATCCCCACCCCCACCCCCACCCCCATCCTGTCCCCTCCCGCCTACTTCCCTTTCCCCCCCAATTATAAGGAGAGGCATGAAAGAATAGCAAGAGGACCAAATTCAGAAGGAAAAGTGAGCCGTAAGTGAAGAGTTCACAGCATCGGGATGAGCCCAAGTTCGGCTGTTCACTGCATAGTCACCTCTAAGGACAAACTCCGAGATTGCAGTTTTCATTAAAACCTGCTCAATGGTGGCAGATGATATAAAGGCGTTGCCTTTTGTGAGTTTACATTTACTTCCTCCCTGGCAAGAGCCATCTGAGAGCAAGTTTTTCTCTTTACCCAGAAAACCTGCAGAGGTTGCTGGTTCGTTGAGGAAGGAACAAGTGCCTTTCGTAGACACAGAGACAGAACTGAACACCCGTCATTGGGATGGCTGGGCTCAAACATATTAAGACATGTAATGACAGTGGACTGGTGGCTGATGGCAAATGACTGTTTTGAGGATCAAAGCTTTTGTAGGGTGATCACTTAACAAGGTCACAGGGCACTGAAACCATGTGTTGTGTGTCCCTCTCTTCCCTAGTATTTTCTTTGTCGCTCCATCAGTATGCACAATACCTGGTATAGGGAAAGTGTCTAAATCCTTTTAACTAAGAAGACCCCATTCTTGTTAATAAAGAAAAGACTCTATGCATACGTATTTTTAAAAAGACATTACATTTAGTAAGGATTAAGTCCTCTTATAATTTAGCCTCTGAAGTACTCCCACATCAAGAAGCTGACTTCTTGAGGCCTGTTTTCCTGTCTTGAGCAGCCTCTGCATTCCTCTTCCCAGGTACAGAAATGCAACATGACGCCATCAGATGAATTCCCTGGTACCTGAGCAAGGTAGTGCAGGATTCTTTTCCTCCCTCCTTCCATGTGGCTATTTGGAAAGACAATACAGATACACCCCTTTAAAAAAAAAAAAAAAAAAAAAAAAAAAAAAAAAACAAAAAACAACCAAAAACCACGAAGAGAAAGGGGGAGACAAGGACTTAGTAGATTCTGAAATTCTCACACAGCTGCCAAAGAGAAGCAGCTGGCACGGATGCCAGGCACAGATACACAGAACGTGAGCAGGCTCACCAGAGAACATCATCACCTCCTCAAATGCCAGAGAGGCAGCTCCCTTGGGCAAATTTACCCACACAATATGCAGTACCTTTGAGGTGAGAATCTTGTGCCCTCTCTGGCCAGCCCTATATTCACTGGTTCCCTCCCAGCCCTGTTCCCACAGTGGCCTTCCCTTTCTGTCTGTTAGCCTCTGGGCCAGATGACCCATTTGCAATGCTTTCCACAATCATCCTCCTCAACACTGAGGTCCGGACTTCCATAATTAATGATAACATATTTGTATTTCCAGCATTCAACAAACTACTTTTTGAGTACCATTCTCAATTGTTTCTAGAACATTCTAGATTTTGGATCCATCACAGGATGGTGGTGGTGGTGGTGGTGGTGATGAAAGAAGAAGGAAGAGGAAGAAGAGGAAGAATGAAGAAGAGGAAGGAGGAGGGGGAGGAGAAGGAAGAGAAGGAAGAGGAGATCCTCCTGCTCCATGTAGTTTACATTCCAGTGACATAATTCCCAAACTGTATCCTGAAAAGAACAAGCTAGCTCCCAGGAGTCTAGCTCCTCTGCCCTCATCCCACGGCACCTGCTCATCTAAGGACATCACTCTGACCTGCCATCTTTTTTTCTCCTCATTTCCCTAAGGTGTCAAAATCCTGTCTGGTTTGCCTCTAATTGTCTCTGAAATGACTATTTCCTCCTCATGCCTCAAAACTTCAGCCTTCCCCTATTTCTTTTGGTCTCTTGTTGGCAACCCTATCTGAGCTGCTGTGTGCTGCACCCACCTCTGTCCTGCTCCACATGGTCCTTCTAAGCATGATCTGCTGTGACCACTGCCATCTGCTCACAGGGTGTTAGCTTCTGTGGCAGCCCTATAGTCTGACTGACCCCTGCACCGCTCTCTCCACCTGACTCCAGTATACTCCCCTGCCCTTTCTCCTCTTGCACATAGACACTTGGCATCAGCCCACCCTCCTCCTCCTGGCCTGCTGGGCCCCTGCTTATCCTTTAAGGACTAGCTTGGCTAGCCACTCCTCTGGGGAGATGTGCCACGTTCCTGGCCAGCTTGCTTGCCTCTTGCCCCCATCACACTCTGTCCTTGTACAGATCTGCTTGATGTGTCTCCAGGCTATGACTCAGGGAAGTCAAGGTCCATGCTGTCCAACTCGCATGGCCAAGATGCCTCCTACTGCACCCTGTCTGACATGCGCAAGACACACAAACAGTTGCCCTTTTGGGTAGCACTCTTGTGTTAGGCATAAACGGCTTTTTTCTACCCTGGACTCGGTGGAAAGAGCCCTTTCTCTACAGACAGGAGTAGGTATTAGACTCAACAGGGAGGTCACTCACTTCACTTCTGGAGGCAACAGCCCGGTGCAGAGGGGTCAGCCACATGTTGTCCTTGGCGTTTACACGAGCTCCTGCAACCAAAAACAGCGCAAGTTAGGGCCATAATTGAGTCACGGGCCGAGTGTCCCCATATGCCTGGTAGCACCAGAATATGTTTTCTTTGCATCGGTTGTAATTTGACAAGATTTTATATGGGGTAAAGAGACCAACAGAAACCAGTCCTACCCTGAAATCCCAATGATTTCTCCAGTACAAGCCAGATAGCTTGATAAAAAAAAAAACAAAAAACGGTATTTCATGAGTTTCCAGACAAGACAGCTTATGCAGACTGTTCACATCTTCACGCTACGGAACAGGCAGACTGGTTCAAACCTAAGCTGAAACTGACTCACATGAGAGACATGTCCCATGCTCACTTCACTGAGGCCAGATCAGGGCACTGAACATGAGTGGGCTCCTGGGAGACAAAATACATCTGGCTCCCTTGACATTCCCACAACTCCCCATGGGCACAAGCCTACCAAAGACACATCTGAACAATGGAGACACCCTACACAAGTCCGCTTCAGGGTTCTGATAAAGTCTGCAGTCATCAAAAGACCATTCCATAAAAAGCCTGTGAACAGGAAGGGAGAGAGGGTGTCATCTAGAGACGCGGTGAGAGGCTCCCATTTTGGTCTTAGCATAGTGCAGTGAAGAGGCTCCTGTGACGGAGAGGAGAGAGGCGTCAAAGAGAGACGAAAAGGGCAGGGAAAGGAAGAAAAGAGTAGGCGCCTTGGGGACAAGAGTCGAGAGAGTAAGTCAAACACGGAACCTTCTAGAAAGGCAGCAGGAGACTTCCATGGGTGAAAATGAGGTACTATTTAAGCCGCGGACTAAGAGAAATAATGAATCATAGAACTGATAGTATTTTTCTTTACTGAGAACAAATACCGTCAGCAGCGTTCATCACAGAAGAGAGCGTGGTCCCCCAAAGGGAATGCTCACCCCTGACCTCCATGAAGACCACAATAGAGTGAGAAGCCCTGGGCTAAATGCTGAGGTGAAATGGGTGGGAAGGACAGTGGGGCTTACAAAGCCTGGGGTTTGCGTTGATTCCTGCAGCCACTATTGCAAGGACTCGAAGCTTCGAATCTGTAGTCTGACTACATGCATCCATTCCCCACTCCCTTTATCGGGTGTTTGGGAGACTCAGAGGGATGTGACAATACTTCATAAATCGCAGAGCACTAGGAAATTATTAGCGGTTCTTATTTCAAAATCGCCTCAGTATCTCATCTACCCCTGAGTCTATGGCTAAGAGCCTCAAGGGCAGTGAGAATTACAGTGCAGTGCATAGGACTTCCAACTATGAAATATACAAACACGCACATTCTTTTAAATTTTCACTTAAATTTTTAAATTTTATTTTAGATGTAAAGTGTTTGTGCATGTCTGGTATCCACAGAGGTCTAAAGAGGGCATTCCAGAACCCTTGAACTGGAGACATGCTGATGAGTGTGAACCACTGTGTGGCTGCTGGGAACCAAATCCGGGTCTTCTGCAAGAGTCAACACGGGCTCTAAGCTGCTAGTCCGTCTCTCCAGGCTCCAAATGCACACTTTTAAACTTTAATTTCCTTTACATTTATCTCTGTGTGTGCCCACGTGGAGATCAGAATTCTTACCTTCCACTAAGTTCTTGAACTCAGGAGACAAAACTTAGATTGTCAGGGTCAGCTTTTGGTTGTGAACACCATTATCTGCTAAGTCTTCTTGCTGGCTTCACATGCACATTCTTTTTCTTCCTTAAAATACATGTGTGTATGAGAGTGTGCATGGGGGGGGGCACAGAGGACAAAAGAGAGTGTCATAGCCCCTTGAGCTGGCATTACAGACAGCTGTGAGTCACCTCATATGGGTGCTGGGGACTGACCTCAGGTCCTCGGGGAGAAAGGCAAGGTAAGGTTTCTTAACCCTGGGCTTTCCCTCCAGCCTCATCAAACATATTTTTTAAAGTAACAGAGACTCAAGTGTTATTGAATACTGAGGCCAAGGAAACACAAATGTGATTTTTTTTTTTTTTTTGTTTTTTTTTGAGACAGGGTTTCTCTGTGTAGCCTTGGCTGTGATTTTTTTTTTTTAAGATGAATTTTAAAATCCAAGTTTTTTTCCCCTAAGTGTTGGTACCAGCAGAATGCAGGAGTTCTGTGGTTGCTGCACAACTTCCTGGTTTAGACAGGAAGGGAGTTTATCCCTACAGCTCCTAGTAGGACATTTTGGAAGCTAGTCAACCCTTTTAAAATCACTCACTTTTTTTACATTTTGACTATGTATAGGGTTAGTGCAAAGTGCTTAAACCAATCTCTCTAGTTAACCACGTTGCATGATCATTACTTTTAAAGCTGCTTCTTTGGCACTGAGGTAGCTAGATACTGGCCTGTTATTCACAGTTTGACAGAGCACATCTTGTGTTTTCTGTCTTTCTTTCTTTCTTTCTTTCTTTTTTGTAAACACAAAAGGTTGATGCAAGAAACACATACATACACATTTACTACACACACACATAACCACCACACACACACACACAAACACACACAATCCTGCTGGATCTTGGGAAGTTTGTTCATTCAATAAAGTTCCTGTCACGTAAACATGAAGCCTAAGTTCAGCTCTTCAGGACTCATATGCTTAGAGAGCCAGGCTGAGGGTGGAGAGGGCAGAACCTGGGAGCTTGCCAGCTAGCCAGGGTCGCCAATCGACGAGCACCGAGTTCAGATGCAGTGAAGCCCTGTCTCAAAAATAAGGTAGAGGAAAAAGAGAACAACCATTGACCTGTGACCTCCACATGCACACCCACACCCACATGCACACAGCATACACCCACATGCGCACACGCGAATGCTCTCGTGTGTGTGTGTGTTCACATAAATTGTACTGTTCGCACACTCTTAATGTCCTTGTTCCACTTAACCAGGTATATTTTGTATCTATCTAGGTTGACACAGAGTGAGTCAATATTTTTCCATTGCTACATGTATCTCAATATAAATATATCATTTTCAGACAGTTCCGCTTCTGATTAAATCATAGTTCAGTTACCCTCAATGGCTTTCCAAAAACTACAAATAACTGGCGTTCATAAAGTGACCCGCTGTGGTAAATATGCAAGTTTTTGCCTGGGATAGGTAATTAAAGTGGACTTCTTGAGTCACAACCAATGCACACTTTTTGCTTTGATGGTGTCCTTGGCTCTCCAAAGCCTGGCAGTTTACATCCAGCGTCTAAGACTTCTAGTTTCCCCAGGTCTTCATCATACTTTATATTACCTGTCATCTCAGGGGTGCCAAATCTGATTTGATAACACTGGATTACACGAGGAGAAAGAGCATGTGTTTTATCCCAAAGGGTAGACAGAGAGAAACTTCTGGAGGAGGTGGGTAATACCAACATGATTAGCAATATCAGCAATGGTTTCATGAGTGCATATACAAATGCCTAAACTCACCAAATTATATGTGTGTGCGTGTGTGTGTGTGCGTGTGTGTGTGCGTGCGTGCGTGCGTGCGTGCGTGCGTGTGTGTGTGTGTGTGTGTGTGTGTATATATATATATATATATATATATATATATATATATAGAGAGAGAGAGAGAGAGAGAGAGAATAGTATATTGATTATACTCCAATAAAACGCCTTTAAAATAGGTTTAAAATACTGCAAAATCTAATTGGAAGAAGATGCCATCTCTTTTTTCTTTAGTACTAAGTTTAAACATTTTCCATCATGTTTGTTTCCTGCTTGTAATACATTTTCTGAGAACTGCTTGGTTCATATTCTTTGCCCATTTCCCCCCATATAAATTTTAAAGGTACACTAACCTAGTAGTGTTATTCTTGCTATCACTATTATATATTGACTATGTTTAGTTTATGCAGATACAAATATGGCTTTCTATATTAAAACTGTCTGAAGGAGGAAAATGCCTGTTGCCTGCTGCATCCGAGACTCGCACGGTGCAGGGTCCACTAGCATGGGCGCTGTCAGGTGCAGGCCCGTGGGTGCTTAAGAAGTAGAAAAACTCGTTATTAGACCTAAAGAAACTGTTCCTTTAAGCCACTGCACAATCCTCCACTCCAGGAGGCTGGCTGAGCAGCTGCCAGAAATGCCTCCTTTCTCCTGCCTTGAGCTATGACAAAAGCAGTGTCATCTGCCCGCAGTGCCTCCCCGAGCCCCCTCCCCACCTCCCTCACCCCCACCCCGCCCCGGCTCTGCACCCCCTTCCTCTGAGCACTGTGGAGACTCTTGTTTACTCTCAGGATGGAGCCTCACATGGTTTGGCCTCCTCATTGAATATTCATAACTGATTTTTTTTTTTTCCAAAGGAAACCCTGTGTTGTTTACCTGCCTGTCAGCCTCCTTTGTGTTCTGCATGGCTAACGATTTAAAGGTAAAATGCTTTTTTACCCAAGGACATCACAATTGTTAATCACGAAAATAAGTATTAAATATTATTGACATTTTAGAAACAAAGGCTCTGCTAAAAATGATCAAGCACCGGTCTAACTACAACTAGGCAGGGTCTTCATTTTAACCCTGCTAGCTCTCTATTTTAGTCCCGAGGGACAGGGGATAAAGGCATCTTTTCCAGAGGTAATATTTCTGTTCTTTTCTTTCTTTCTTTCTTTCTTTCTTTCTTTCTTTCTTTTCTTTTTTTTGTTAATTTATTCATATTACATCTCGATTGTTAGCCCTTCCCTTGTATCCTCCTATTCCTCCCTCCCTCCCACTTCCCCCCTTCTCCCCTCCCCTATGACTGTGATTGAGGGGGACCTCCTCCCCCTATATATGCTCTTAGAGTATCAAGTCTCTTCTTGGCCTTGTCATCTAGGACAAAGTAGAAGGGGAAAAAGAAGCAGTGAGGTGATCAAGATGGATTAAATGACGGGAGATTTGCACCAATCACAGACAATTGATTCATGAGGCAGCCTGTCCAAAGTCCGGCTCATCAGCTTATTAAGGCAAATAAACACTCAAGAAAGAGTATATGCAATATGACGATAAGATCGGGCAATTATATCGCTATTCATTTTTTTTTTTCTCTCTCTCTGTCAAACAGACCAGGTCTTCCTGCAGCTCAGGGGTCCTGTCACCTTGGAAACACGCATGATAATGTCATATGTGGCAATTGCTTGAAACATTTTTCAAACTCTTCTTGAAGTTGCTGCTAGAGCCGGCTTGCACACTCACAAGAAGGCAGCATATTAATTAGTATTGCACCATATGTGTGTTGGCTCTGCTTTGTTTAATCACACTCTTTTACCAGATTGAAAAAACAACAACAAGCTCATCCACAAAGAATGACTACTAGGCATGAAGGGACAAAGAACCGTGTGCCACATTCTGTGGACAAATGGGCCTAGGAACTAGGAAGCACAATTGGGGGGAAAAATTCACAGATAATCATTTTTGCAAAACTATTACTTGTCTAGTAGTATAGAGCCTGTACATGTATTTATTTTGTGTGTTTGTGCAGGCATTTGAAGGTGTGTGTGTGTGTGTTGTACGTGTGTGTGTATGTGTGTGTGTGTGTGTGTGTGTGTGTCGGCGCACACGTGTGGTGGCCACAAGTCAACCTCTGGGACTGTTCCTCAGCATTGTCCACCTTCTTCTTCTTCTTCTAGACAAGGCCTCCCTCTGGGACCTGGGGCCTACCAGTTAGGCTACCATGGCTGGCCAGCAGACCTGGGATGCTACTGTCCGCCACTTCTTCAATTCTGGGATTACAAGCACATATGACCATTCTCAATTATTTATATAGCTGCTGAAAATCAAACTTGGGTCCTACTCATGCACAGCAAGCACTTTACTGACTGAGCTATCTCCCCAGACACTTTAGTAAGCTTATTCTCTGCACAGAGTACTTAGGCCTGACAAACTCCCATATTAAGAGTACGCACACTCATTTTATCTTCCAACCCAAGACTCCATCATCCTTGTTCATCCTGAGTTCTTCTGTAAGATATTCCTCTGTGGCCAATTTTCTGTGGGCATGCCTTTCCTCACCTCAACCCTGACCGCAGTGCTCCACCGCTGGCTGGTTCTCACTGCCTGTCCCTTCCTGACCTCCTGTACACCCCCAACACAACCACCACCCACCCACCCACTCACCACCACCCCCTCCTACTCATGCCTTGACCCTGACCTGGCCAGCTCCCAAACAGAAGCTGAGTCCAATGAGGAAATCAAGCCAGAGCAACAGCAGTGATAAGAGGGCAGAATGAATCTGTAAGGCCCGTTCATCATGAAGACATTGCCCCGGCCCCTCCTCCCTGCCACCACATCTGCTCAGAGACACTGAGGATCCCATTTGCCTGGTGGACAGAAGACAGAGTCAGGAGCAACTTAGTGCCTTTGGGTCTCGGCATGCTCTGCGAGCACAGTTGCAACAAGCTATTCTGGCAAGGTTACATTAGTTGCCCACATGGGAACCGTTAGCGCTTTACTCATTATGAAATGAGGAAACAGTGTGGTTGGATTCCCCCAAGGGTCAGCTGCCAGATGAAATCTCAGAACTGAAATCACTATAGCTGTATAATATTTCTTTAGGGATATAAATATAAATTGAATAAAAGTCCTTCCAGAGAAAATGAAAGCTACATGCGCTGGGAAATTGTTGAATAGAATCACTAAAGAACTTTCTCAAATTGACAGGCAGAAGGGAGGGAGGAGTGGACAGAGGGAAGGAGGGAGGGAGGGGGAAAGGAGGGAGGGGGAAAGGGAGGGAGGGAGGGGGAAAGGGAGGGAGGGAGGGAAAAACTCCACAGCAAACTGAACCAAAGTTATACTGAAGAGATTAACACATCAATAATTCTAGTAACAAGTGGGTGTGCAGATCACGATGCACACACCAGCTTCTCCTGATGCTCTGAACCAGCCACAGGTATGGAAGACCAGGACTTCTATGCCACGTGAAGGTGACATGAGACTAAATTTATCAAGTTGAGCTGGTCACACACGGGTGGCCCTCATGATGCAGAATTAAAGGCTCCCCTTACCAAAGCTGTGGCAGGTGGAGCATGAACTCCAAATTTGTTTGTTCTCAGCTTTCCCCTCTCCCATTTTCCTGACTCCTGCCCCCTCCCTGTGACATAACTTGAGAGAGAGAGAGAGAGAGAGAGAGAGAGAGAGACAGAGACAGAGACAGAGACAGAGACAGAGACAGACAGAGAGAGACAGACAGAGACAGACAGAGAGAGACAGAGACAGAGACAGAGAGAGACAGAGAGACAGAGAGAGACAGAGAGACAGAGAGAGACAGAGAGACAGAGAGAGAGACTCCTGTGCTGTGCGTCATGGTTGCCATGGCTACAGACACCTGCAGAAGACAAAAGTGGGTGTCGGATCCCCAGGAGCTGGACTTAACAGGCAGTTGTGAGCTGCCTGATGTGAGTGCTGGAAACTGAACTCAGGTCCTCTGGAACAGTGCTCTGTACCACCGAGCCACCTCACTACCTCTGACTCATTTCTTAATACAAGTTGAGCATCTTTTCTCCACATTGCCTGAGCCCAGAAAGTTGCAGATTTTTAATTTGGAGGAAAGAATTCTGGTCTATTTGACCCAAGACTACACATGAAGTTCAATTCTGCTTCATATATACATGTTTTAGTGTATCTGCATTTTGACAGTGGCCAGTCACACTAGGTCAGGTGTAGAATTTCCCACTTGTGGCCTCATCTCAGCACTTGGAATATTTTGGACTTTAGACTTTTGGAGAAGGGAATGCCGAGCTGGATGACATCTTGGAGATGCTGTCATTGCTTGGGAGCATTAGGTGGTGTTGTCACAAGGTTCTTTATTTTACACGTTGATTCTGTTTTCCACAGACCAAGTTCCAGCTGTGAGGGGAACCATCCAGTTGTGCACTGGCTGTCAGCTGCGGTCTGTGCCAACACCTCACAATGCATGCCAGTTTGGAACACGGCCCAGGAGCAGGGTTGTCAAAAGAAAGACCTGTTCTGGAGAGCACAAGAAATGCCCACACACTCTAACCGCACTGGGAGCACAGGCACTCGTGTTTCCACGTACAATTTACTTGTTTCCTGGAGAAATTCGCCCAGAGAACGAGGACACTGTAAACCCAGGAACACCATGACCTCCCCTGCGACATGGCACAGCTCCTTCTTTACCATGGTGCATGTCACAGCTGTTGGGTACACGCACCCACTCTCACGTTTGCACTGTGTACTTGGAATGTTAGCGTTTCCCCTCAACACTGCAGACAAAGGCAAACCCTCAGTACAGACCTTTTGCCTGGTTCCTTGACAACAGCATTTCCTCCAGATTTTAATCTCTCCAAACAACAGCTAGGAGATGGAGAAGCCATCGGCCTGCTTACAAGCTACAACAAGGCATGCGCATGATGTTCAGGTTTATTCCAGGGATTTGTCTAGCAAGCATTAAAATGAAAAAGCACTAATGGCTTTGGAAACCAGTTTGGTGACATGTACTGAACATAAAAGATTCTAGAAGTGAAAGCATTCGCATCGTTAAATCTGATGAAATGTTAAAAATACAGAGAGATGAAGAAGAGAATCTGATAGACCAGGAAATATGGAGATTAGATATGACATGATTCACATATTTGCACCCAATTTTTAAAGATATAAAATCTTAGAATTGTAGTGACACCTTTTATGCCTTTTCATGAGGATATCTCAACACCCCACCTGTCTACTCAGAAAAATCTCTATTTAGAAATTGACATGGCTCCCTTACATATGTTTTCATACTTTTATTGCAGTCATAGCTGCATATAAGAAAACTACTATTATTTTGTAATATTTAAGGATACAAACATGTGCCCTTAGTATACACACTTTGTGCTATACAGAGGGAATAAACTCATACAGAGAGTGTGTGTGTGTGTGTGTGTGTGTGTGTGTGTGTGTGTCATGTTGACTTTAAACCAGTTTTATTTTCTTACATATAAAAAAAATCAAGATATTCAAATGTCGTGAATTTGTCTATAATGCCAAGTCTGACAAGATAGACAGGAATCGGACTTTCAAAGCAATATAAAATATTTTATTCAAGAATCACTGCCAAGGTGCCAGGCGTGGTGGCACACACCTTTAATCCCAGCACTCGGGAGGCAGAGGCAGGCGGATCAATGAGTTCGAGGCCAGCCTGGTCTACAAAATGAGTCCAGGACAGTCAAGGCTACACAGAGAAACCCTGTCTTGAAAAACCAAAAAGAAAAAAAAAAGAATCACTGCCAAATAACAATTTCTTTTATTGTATTTCATATGAGGATAAATTGCAAAGTGAAGAGATTCTGTTTCGTGCATTGTAGTTGGCAGACTAGTGAACTGGTTATCTGAGCTGCCATGCGCAGATGGTTTTTCTGAACACAGTAGTTATTTACCTGACAAAATCAGGAGCTCAATGATCTCTGCATCTCCCAGGAACGCAGCCACATGAAGCGGGGTTCGTTTCTCAGAGTCCTGAAATAGACAAATCCAAGTATACATCAGTCAGTGGAAGCTGGTGTTAAGATCCATCACTTACTCTGAGGTTCATGCTTGTAAATATGACTTGAAGACCAACCATTGCAGGTAAGTTTACAAAAATCCCATTACAGCCATGACAAACCTCTTTTCTAGGATTAGGGTTAGATTCTCAAAACAGTCCAGGCTATTGCCGCTGCCCTTGGTGTCCTCTCAAAGGATTAGTTGCTGAAGACACTACACACTCAGGACACAAGACTCAGATTATGTAAGCTGGATCTAAGCTGAATGGCTTCCATACCACCAAGAGAGAGAAGCATAATAGTCTACCAGCTGTGGCACCACGAACTACACTATGACCAGTGTGACCAGACAGCCCGACAGGTGCAACGGTAACCATTTGAGAGACAAGTGTGGCTTAAGCTGGGAGCTAAGGCAGATCTACCATCTGTGTCTGCACATGAGAAAACTGACTCAGTCTGTGCCTACGAACAATGGCATTACGACATGGGGCGGAAAGCTCAGGCAGTTACATGACCCTAGTGAGCATCGGAGCTGCATCACCCCGGCTTTGAAGGCACAGTTGCATCATTTAAAAGTGTGTGTGCTAAGGTGAGAATCGGGTGTATTAATTTGGGCAGTGAACTGTAAAAATCCTCCAAGGTTGAAATTTCCCAGAAGTAAATAACAGCTCTTACTCCTCGTTGTCCCTATGCAGGCAGCATGGCAGACCTTGGGGGATCAGCTTGAACTAAATCCTCAGTAAGCACGGTCTCTTCCACAACCTCCCATGATCCCTGGGACTCACTGCTGGTTCGCTCACTCCTGGTACCTCTTGATTATACAATGGACCTAACAACCTTTTATTAGGCCAGGGATAATGTTCTCACAAGATAGTTTCTCACAGACCAGGCCCTCCCTTCCCCCTCCAACTCTTTTAGACGACTGCTTTGTGCATTTCGTGTCTGAAACCAACAGCAGACAGGGGGCATGACAGGGCCTGATCTTCAAACCGCTCTAGCTGTTGGAAGACCTAGTGAGTGGTTTTATGGACTGGCATTAAGTGAACAAAGAGAGAAGCCTGAACGAGACGGAAACTTGTGCCATGCATGTATGTGCAGGTAATAATACTTGTAAGTAAGGACAGAACAGTCTGCGACCAAAAGACAGTGACGTAAGTTGGAAAGCTTAGTCGATTATGAGACTATGGTGAACCTTGAATTACCCTAGCTTTGAAAACAAAAGTGAGTTGTCTGGAAACCTACATGCTAATATAAGAGTCAAGGCAGTAAACTACCAAACCATCTAAGACACAAATACTTTCTTTCTTCCATTGATTCTCCTATCTCCCTGCAAATATTTGTTATCTTAATGTCCTACTTTCTCAAAAATCCTCACTATGCATGCTAAAATTTTTCTCCAGTATTAGGGCAAGAGTTACATAATTGTGCACTCTTTTGTGAAATGAATTAGATCCAGGGCTTGGTTGAACAAATTCAACCTTGCCCAAGTGATTTAAACAATGATAATCCTAGTTCAAATTATGACTTCATTTGACCCGAAGCAAAGTTAATGCTGTTTGAGAACTTGGACTCAAATAAAAAGAAAATAAGTTCTGGCATCTCTCCCCGCCTTGCAAACTTGGTTTGTCTATTATTATATGGCTGGGTTTGCTGATTCTGTGGTTTCTTATATGATACAGCCTCTTCAAACTAAAGTTCCCATAATAGTAAGAAGGTGTGTGCCAGGAGATCATAGTGTAAAATTCTTAAGATGGATCCAAGTGTTGCTATTAATATACATTCAAAGGTTTCCTATAGCTTTCCATAAGGACTATTCCAAATGACACTCCCCCACTTCAGTGACATGGCAGACAGGTAACTGCAATGGGGACCTCTTCACCAGAGCAAACGATAAACACATGCTTGAAAGACCCTGGCCAACAGCAGTACATCTTCATTGCTGACCAAGGTTGCTACCTCGGGCTCTCCGGCAAGGAATGAGCAATTCAAGGACCATGAGCCAAGGCTGAATGACTGTCATATCACTGTGCTCAGCAAGCTGAAAACTGAAAGGTCATACAGTGCGTCACATTGTCCTAAGCTGAGCCGATGGTGTCAGAGACACAATGACAGGAGGCGAGGACAGGTAGTTAGGATGCTGCTAGAAACGAGCTCTAGCTAACACTACCCTGGAGTGCTTGCAAGGGGCAAGCCCATAAGCCCATTTGGTAAGTACACCACGATTTCATTTTACCTTTTCCAAACTGCTTAACTGTAAACCATCCCTACCAGGGGAGACACACAATTCTGTTCTCAATTTTTATTATTGTCTTTTAAACAAAAAAGAACTGGAGGCCTGCATAGGTTATAGGATTTGCCCAACACAGCAAATTGATGTTGGAGAATTATGTGTCATGATCCCAATCTGAAATATTTTTCTTAATAAAAATGAAAGCAAGGTCTTAGAACTTCCCTTGGCAGCCTAAAATCCTTTTGTTCTAGTTTGCTTCCTTTCTGCGCTATGATAAACACCTCTGCCGCTGGCAACTTGGAGGAGAACGGGGTTTATCTGGCAAATGCTTCCATGTCACACTCCATCACTGAAGTCAGGGCAGAAACCACGCAGGGATGTTATCTCTGCCTTATGCTCAGATAACTTACTTTCTTTTTTTGGGGGGAAGGGGTTGGTTTTTGGGGGGAGTTTGGTTTTTTGAAGTAGGGCTTCTCCATGTAGCCCCGGGTGTTCTGGAACTATCTCTATAGACCAGGCTGGCCTTGAACTTGCTGCCTTTGCCTCCCAAGTGCTAGATTAAAGGTGTGCGCCACCACTGCCCAGCTTCAGCTAACTCTCTTACACAACCCCTACCTACCCGCGTAAGGATGGCACTGCCACGTTTCCTGGACATAAACATCTGCTAAGACGCTGTCAGACGCCACATGCTGAACATAATATTAGGACCACAAAATTAATCCAGTCCTCTCACATTGAAGAAACTTGCAGTCTAGTTACCACTTTCCTGATGCAGGTCGGCAGGACAGGGACTAACAGCAGAGTGACAGTGACAGCCCTGTGATGCCAAAGGCTGGGAGAAATTATCAAAGGTCATAGGGAAGCCTTCCCCCACTCATATTATGGACAAGTCTGGACAGGAAGTTTCAAAAGATATGGAAAAGAATTTCTTGAGAACTAAAAGAATAAACACATCTCACCCAGGGCCCCCACAGTCTCTATTGGCCCCAGTTTATCTGAGAACCTTGATTAACCACAAAGCCTAGGATGCACTACATAGGATGCCTGGAGGAAAGTTCCTAGAAAAGTGGAACACGGGATGGGCCAGGTACAGAGTAGCATCTGTGCACGGTGGTTGAGCTGAGCACTTTTGCCGTTTTCATTTCCTGTCAAAGCCGCCTCACCATGACAAAGTGAGTGCCCATCCCTCAGACCTTCACAACAGCCATGACTGTAACTTAACAGCATCCAGAATTGGCTCCTGAACACAGGACCATAAAGAGGAAGACCCTTTTCCGTTACCCATGAGCACCAAGGCCAGACAGGCCTTTGCATGTGGATTCAGACACATGGGACGAGGGAAGACCCAGCTCCTCCAGACAGGAGCTGAAAGGGAACCGAGCAGATGAACCCTCCATTCTATGAATAGCCAGAGCCACACAGGGCCAGCTGGGGTCTGAGCTAAGTGCACGGTATGGCAGAGACAGCCGGCAGACGAAGTTACCACACTGTCTCCTTACCGCGGAAGAAGCAGAAGAAAGAAAGGGGGAAGCTGCTGATGCAGGAGCACGCAGATTGAATTTGATACAGCACGCCATTCTGGCAGCTGAAAGCACTGTGTGACAGGCAGGAAGAGGGTACCCCAATCCTCCATCTTAAAGATGGAGAGCTATTTATCATGTGCATTTGGATTCCTCGACTGAAATGGCATCATCTTCTTTGCAATCTAAATATCTGGCGTACAAAAAGAAAAAAAAAAAGACACCCTTCCTAGATATGACTGGTTTGTACGTCAATACATACAATGGAGCAATATTAGAAAAACGAGCCTGTGAAATGCAGGAGTTGAGTTGCCTCGTCAATCCTAACTGCCACTGAAATCAAAGATGCTGGGGAATACCTGACAACTTGGGTCCAGCCAGCTTAACTCAATCCTGAACAGGGACTGTCTGACAAGCAATCTGAAGAAAGTCTGAACACGTAACAGGTACCTTGGAGAGATTTCAAATCATGTGAAGAAGAGAGACTCGGATTTAAAATTTTAAAAAGGGCACAAAATGGCAAGGAAGCTGGGTTTTGAGGTAAGGAACTGGAAAACAAGAAAAAGAAAGGAAAGAAAACAAATGTCAAGTTTCTTTTCAAATTTTCTGTGTTTACTCTTAAATTGAACTCCTCACAAATACTGAGGGGTATTTATGTAACAGATGAACATATGCCCACCAGCCAACTCAAATGCGGTGACATTTGCCTATGTCTGCTTTGTAACATGCCTTTAGAGATAAAATGCCACAGCTCAGCCTAGCGAAGCAAGCCTTCCAGAAAACAACAGAGAGAAAGATTTCCGTTCTCCACCCTGTGAATGAGTTATGGAGTGCATCGTCACACACGGCCTTCTGTTCAGGCTCGTGAGGCAGCGTCCAGGGCAGAGCCCAAGGAAAAGCAGCACCAGGTAGAGGTATACGCATGTTTATGAGGTATTGCCAAATACATTCCAAACGTAGTTTGCCAGCTCCACAAATCAAGCAGATCGTACAGACATGAGATCCCACTAACGGCTGCGGAATACACATTTCTTCTCAGTATCTCACGGAGCCTTCTCCAAAACAGGTTATATCCTAAGAGACAGAGCAGGTCTTAAGACAGACAAAATAAATCAAATACTTTTTGTAGCTTATCAGACCACAATGGGAGAAAAATGGCAATCAACACAGGAATACTGAACAGCCAGTACGCTGGAGAGGGAGGAAAGTCAAATTTTTCTACAATCAAATAAAAATGAGGACACAACTTATCAGAACTGTGAGGACATAGCTATGGCAACTTTAAGAGGAAAGCCTATAGTTATAAGTGTTTACACTACAGAGATGTAAGTAAATTATTTAATAATTCGCTTTGAGGGCTCAGGAAAAAAAAAAAAAAAGGCTGAGTCAAGCCCCAAATCAGGGCAGAAATTAATGAACCAGATACTGAAAGGACAATAGAAAATAGAAAGAATCAATTAAACAAAGACTCAGTTCTTTGAAATGATACAGAGTCAACAATCCCTTAGTGAAAATAACCAAAAGAAAGCTACAAAACCCAAGCTAGTAATCAAAGATGAAAGGGAGATGTGAGCCTTATCAATCCTAATATGGTGTATAATGAAGATATGTGGACAAAAAATACTGCATTTTAAAAGAAATAACAATCCAACGGATGTCAATGAAAAGTCAGAGGATCATAAGGGAAACCTGTATTTTAAGAAAACTGGAAAATCTAGAAGAAACATGTAAAAACATGTACTCAAAAAATCTGAACAATCTAGAAGAAATTGATAAATTCCTAGACACAGAGGACCTACCAGAATTAAACCAAGAGAATATAAACATCTTAAACAGGTCTTTAAGAACCAATGTGTCTGAAACAGTAACACTGTCTCCAATGAAGACATCCCATTTGGGTCCGAGAGCTACAAAGTCTCTCACTCTCTGCACATTGTCCAACAGTGCGTGTCTGTGTTAAGTACCATCTGCAGCAAGAAGGAGGGTTGAGCAATGCACTCATCTATGGGTACAGCAATATGGCATTAAGTGTTGTTTTATTGCTATGTTCCCTTAGTGGAATAATAGCAATGGGTTCCAAGGGCCCATGTCCTATGTCTCAGACTCTTAGCTACCTTAGCAGTTTTCGATCCGTGTTTCATCTCTGGAAGTAGGTCTGAAATCCAAAGCAAAGCCTGGGACCAGATAAATTCATACAGAATTCTACCAGGCCTTTAGAGAACCTAATGCTAATTATAATTAGGCAGAAGACCTGAACAGATATGTCATCAGAGAAGATATTCAGAGAGTAAATAAGTACATGAAACAATGCTCAACATTGTTCATTCATAGAAAGAAGTTAAAACTATATAAAATATTAAGATTGCTGATCAAAATGACATCACATGATGCAGAGCAACCCAACCATTCATAGACAGCTGGTGGGAATGGAAACTGGTAAAACCACTTGAGAAAACAGTTTGACAGTTTCTTAAAGAGTTAAATATATTTGGACCATACAATCTAGATACTCTACTCTTGAGATTTCCCCAAGAGAAATAAAAGTGTGTGTCCACAGAGAGACCTGCACAGGCATGTTTAACAGCCTTACTCCAATACCCACAACCGGAAGTAACCCATATATCCATCAACAACAAATGCACATGCTGTGGTGCTGCCATATTATGGAGCATGCTCTTTCACTCAGTCCATAAATTCACTGAGGGCCTGCCATATGCCAAGCACTGTTCACAGTCCTGAGGGTATAGTGAGACAAGAGTCCCTGCCATCTGTGAGACTGGGGAAAAAAAAAAACACCTTTACTCTCTCATTCCAGGCAGTGAACTTCCTATTTCAACATTCAATTAAACTCTGCCATCAGCAAAGAGAGCACAGAGTTAGAAAAGGCCCGAGAGATTCTTGCCACAGAGGGAAGGACCCGCGCTCAGATCCATCACTCTAGACAATAGTAACTCTTAGCTACTAGGGGCCTTTCTCCCTCTATTTTTCCCTCTCTCTGAATAAATCTAAAAAAAATAAAAAATAAAGCCTTTATGGGCTTTGGGTTTTGGCTCATAGAAAACTAATTTAAATAGGTTGATTAGTACTTTAACAAGGTTTTCCCCCGTATCCTCCAGGTAGATATTTTAGAGACAGAGTTTGTAGGTAATAGTGATTTAAAAAAAAAATTCACTAATGCAGTTGTCTGGACCAAAGCATCAGATTAATGCGGCATATCAAGATGTTAGCTTGATTACGTCTGGATGAACAACTTTTATGGGTATCCCCTGCCTGCTTTCTCCTGACTGTATTTCAACAATTGCTGTTTAGGAAACAGGAAGATAAAATCCCTTTTGTAAGTAATAAAAGACTTTGCTATTCAATAAACAAAGGCAGGACAGCTCGGCTAAGCTGGTTTTAAGCAATTACAGAAAAGTAACAGCAGAGGCTTATTTCCTGTCCAAAGCCTGCATCATCTCACAGTGGGTTTTAAACTTGTGACTTGTGAATGCATTTCTGTACAAATAATCAAAACATTACATCTGTGATCAGTGACAATAAAACTATAATTTACCTAATGTTCCAGAAAGTTACCAAATCAATATGCTGCAGTTCTTTTTTTCTCCATCGATTTATTTAATCACTCTACAACCTGATTAGCGCCCCCTCCTTCCTCTTCTCACAGCACCACCCTCTTTGCCCCTCCCGCCATCCCCCCTCCACTCAGAGGAGGGGAGACCCCCTCCCATGTAGCTTATTCTTAAGACAACCTGGGAAAGCAACCTAGGATGTACTGTTATCCAGAGGTCCCAGGACAGGAATGAAGGCTGACTCAGAATTACTGATCTACCAGAGAAACAAAGCCAATATTTGGCAGTCCTGGATTTTTCTGGCCCTGCATTCATCAGCTTCTCTGAGAGTACCATGAAAGTGTTAGCCACAGTAGGAACCGTCCCCCAGGACAGTGTGCATCTGTGCCCTTCACAGCACTCTGGAGGCTGTTGGGTCGCTTGGACTCCTCCATCAAGGCGCCTGTGGAATCCTCGGGCGCATGTGTGTACACACTCCCACTAGAAAAATAAAAAGCTCAGACTGCCCTTGACTCTGACTGAGCCACTCCTCTGCCACTTCGGAGCTATGAGAGTTTGGACAAATATGTCAACCTCCCTAAGGTGCATTTTCCTTTCCTACAAAATAGAAACAGGATTCTTCCCCTTCCAGACAATTTGGATAGCCAATAAAAATTAGCTGTGCTTTTATTACATTGTCTTTGTGGCTTGATTTTTTTTCTTTCAGTTCCCCTGGTGACTCTAGAGAACAAAGAGATGAAAGAATATCTTCTGCAGAAGTAATTTTGCTGGTTAAAAAAAATAATAAAAATATATTTGGTTGTACATCATCAAAGCCAAAGCCAGCCAGCAGCAGCACCTGCCCTGCTCACCGCTCTTCGTGAAGTAGCCAAGGCACTGGGTGTATCCTGTATCCTGTTACACACTGTCCTACCTTAGTCAACAGGTAATGGAAGCCCTCTCAAACTCCAGCTCAGTGGGTCTCAACCTTCCTAATGCTGCCACCCTTTAATAGAGGCCCTCACACTGTGGTGGCCCCCACCCATAAAATTATTTTGTTACCTCATTACTGTAATTTTGCTAGTGTTATGAATGGTAACGCAAGTATCTGATATGTAGGATATCTAATATGCAAACTCCAAAGGGTCACGACTCACAGAGTGAGAACCACTGCTCTTGACCTAGACCCTAAAATTCTTTATCCTCGATCTCATAGTATCCAGACCAGATTCTTCCCTTCAGAACTACCTCAGATACCTACACATCAAGGCTCTTTCCCTGTTCAGAAAATGCTTCTCCTACACCAGGCCTTCTCTGTCATTTGACAGCAGCAGAGTTAGGTCTGGATACAGCCTGGACACATGGGGGTGTTCTGGGTCTGGTGTGTGTGTGTGTGTGTGTGTGTATGACCTCCAGGTGCCAGGCCTCACCTTTCCTCCTTGTCTGACATAGGGTCTCTCCCCTGCTGAGGGAAGCAGGCGATCTGTCTATGGATTCTCCTGCGCTGCCTCTAGTCAGCCATAGGGCACACTGAGATTAGGGACATTTGTGCTATGGAATGTGGCATTTATGTGAGTCTTGGGGACCCAGGCTCTGCCCAGGCCCTGCATGGGAGTTTTAATATGGCACCTCCTTTTTCCTTTCCTACATCATGAGATTCGGGTGCCTCAAGCCTCACCAAAGCTTTCTGACACTGACAGACTTCTGCAGAGTGGAATCCTATTATTATTATTTTTTTAATCAAAAGTTCTCCCACAAACATATAAAAGTCCTCACAGTAGATAACCCAGAAGCCACTTTCTGTACTGCCAAACCAGGAAGCATTCACGGATGGCCTTTTAACCTGAGCCAATGGGACATGAAGCTAAATACACTACAGTGAGTCCCGTACATCACCTTATGCTTAGGGAGACTGATTCAATTAAAGGTTACTGTGAGTGGTCCCAGAACTGAGGCAGCACAGTCACAAAGTCACAGAGCAGTACTCCTCAGAGATACCAGATATGAGGGAGTCACTTTCCACCTCCGGGGTGTTCTCCCACAGACCTGGACTTCTTTGAGAATACACACCAGCGGCTCAGGCGTGGATGCGCAAGGGCCCCTATAGAACTGCAGCCTGGCAGTTCAAAACCAGCATTCTGTCACGTGGACTAAGCCCTCAGGATCCTCACATGATGGTCTAGTTTCTGAGAACAAAGGGACGGCGAGAACAGGGTCTTTCCCTACAAATATCTCAAATACCTTTGTTCTTAACACCACAGAAGACCCGGAGATGTGGCATTACATAGGCGGCACAAACACTGGCTGCTTATCTGAACAACTGGTCTACTGCATGGCGCTTTCTCTATTAAATTTACATATTCATAGTTCTCATGAATGCGACTTTGCATACATATGCACTTCTGAAAGCCACCTACGTGTTAAGCTACACAAAACTAGTTTTCCCAGTGAACTTTAAAATAGTGACCAGGGAACTCTGAATGGCAGGTGGTTTGATGGCATGAGGGCCCTGTGTATCACCTGTCGCTTGCTCCAGGTCTGAGGTCTCCATGTGCCATTTGACAATCTGAACGACTGACCGCAGGGTGGGCTGGTGCAGGCCTGTCTCTCCAGCACTTCGACTCTCCGCTTCCTTTCACAGGGAGACGTGTTGGCTCGCATCTTCCCAAAGCCTCACCTGCTTCCTGCCCGTCAGTCCCGGTCACCAAGGTGTCTCATGCTCAGCCTTGAGATCGCCCAGAGACCCCATCATCGTTAGCAAGACAAGGTGCCTTAACTCACTGCATATTCTGCCTCGTGGCTTTTCCTAACCCCCTAAGGTCAATCTCTCCTTCACATCATTGTCCAGTACTGGCTTCATACATGCTCGGTTCCCTTTTGTGCTGGAGCCAAGATAGCATCTCATGCAGCCCAGGCTGGCTTTGACCTTGCTCTGTAGCGGAGGCTGGCCTCCAACTCCTAATCCTCCTGACTGCCTCAAGAGGGCTAGGATGAGAGGCATACACTTCCATGTCTAGCTTCCAGCCCTCTTTGTACTTTTTGATTTGAAACATTGGCTCACTAAGTTGCTCGGACTGGCCTTGAATCCACTCTGTAGTCTAGGTGGGCCTTGAACATTTAATCTTCCCGCCCCAGCCTCCTAAGTACCTGGGATCCCTTGGCCTACGGCACTGGGCCCAGGGGCTATACCTTTAATGCTAACCCTGGATGGAGCCTCAGCTTCATCCTCAAGTTGCATGCTTTCACTTCAGGCACAACTGTTCTAACGTGGCTTCTGTTATGATCTTATGGGTGACAAGACGTTTAGTTCTTGTTCTCTGAACACCAATGAGAGAAGAACATGTGTTATAACCTTTGGCCTATCTTATTTTACATCCAAAACTCCCTCTGCTGTCTTCCTTGCCAGATTCAAGGCTGTTCAAAAAGCAAATTTCAGTCAGATGGAAATAAAGCAACGTGATGCTCTGAGACACCAAGAAAATCACCAGAGAAGCAGCCGCAGAAACATCAGGCACGAGGATGATTTTGACCCGAAAACCACAAAATATGAAGTCCTTGACTTGAGGTTTGTGGTCACTTGGAAGAAGCCTTTTCCCACTCAGCTTAGTGCCCTTTCTCTGAAACCTCCTTGGCTGTTCCGTCCCACTGCACCTTGGCCACACCATAAGCTTCTGGGATGGCTGTCACATGACCAAGGGCAGAGTCTACTTAGGTATCTCTGTATCATCATAGTACCACACCTGGTATATGTGCCTGCTCAACACATGTCCTGGAAGGATAAAAAAGCCTAAGGACTTGATTTACCTTAGAGTTTCTACTGAAGACTATGACCCCAAAAAGAAAAGATCTGCCTCTCTGAGGGTGGCCTGCAGATTTCTCTGGTAAGACAGATCTGAATGTCTTCAAAGGTTTAAGTAAGTAGTGTCATGTTTTCTTATGTGTCTTGTACATCCTCTAAACTTGACTCAACTGATGAGCCTTCACCCCATCAGAGGTGGGAGCTGGCCTTGCTTCAAAGTCTTCCGTCCCACTCTGCTGCTCTCAGTTAGAACCATGTTTGCAGTTAAATCCTATGAGCGAGAAAAGTAGGTTTTATGAGAAGGTGCACACAGGAAGTAAAGTTCAGCTGCTGTTCCAATGCCCACTTGTACCCCCTCTATGAGGGCCGCCTGCCACGGAAGTCTGTTCTCTGTGACACCTCACCTAATAAGTCCCAAAGAGTAGCATTAGTGTGACATCCCCCTAAAAAGTGACACCCCCCCAACCTCACTCTTTGGAACTCAGTGATTTGTCAGACAGGGACGCTGACTCTTAGGGTTTGCTTTTTTAAGTTAAGACTATGTTCGTATCTGGCTAGCCTCAATGTACGTGTGGAATGATTAGACACTCCATTAAAATGAAACTACTGGGAAGGAGCATTCCGAGCATGGGGCATGGGGCGCTGACATTGTCACTGGAATTAGAAAGCACAGTTGGCGATGCTCATGAACAGGCCAGAGCAAGCGGGAAGCTGCGTGGGGGGGGGGGGGGTTGCTGGCGGAGAACCCTGCCCTGCTTCTAAAACCGAGAGGGTTGAAACTGGAGTGGGAGGAACACCCCACCCTCCCACCCCACCCTCCCACCCCACCCCCGTTCGAGTGCTTCATAAAGAAGAGAAAAAGCGAGCAAGCCTATAGTGTCAGGGCTTTCCTAGTATGAATTCCCAAAGGGACTGAGGTATGCTGGGAAGATCCAGTCCTTGGCCATGCCGTGAGGCAAGAACCTAAGTTCACAGGAAATTCAGAACAGAGGAAGAAAAGCTGCTGTATTTCCAACAGGGCTGGATAGGGACTTTCTACACTTCTTGGATCACTAGAAGCGTGACCTCAGACACTGCCAACTGCATGTGGGTAGCTGGACGCCTCCAAGAGCAACAGCAAGCAGGTCAAGGGCAGGTTGAAGAGGCCAAGAGCACAGTTACTGTGGTGCTAGAATTCCCAGGCAGCACTGAAGGCTCCATGTGTGAGGCGTTTTGCCTTTCCCTCTGAGGCACCAGGCTGTTCCCTGGAGGCAGCACACTGTGAGGTCCACAGCTCACACACTGTGTCAGCTGAAGAGCTGTGTTCAGAGAGCCCTTCACACAGCAGCAGCGAGGGCACTGCCACACACTGAGGAAAGGGCGTGAGTAGTGAGAGCACTCAGGCCAATCTAGTTAACTACAGGCCCTTTTCCTACTACAGAATCCCACTGTGCCTACTGCTTCCTGCCCTTACCACAGCCCCACCCCCTCCCGAGGACCTTCACCTTTCTGTCACTATGTTTTCCTCCCATCAAGCCTGCCCCTTCACCAGAACCGCCTTTTTTTTTTTTTTTATGTATATAGTGCTCTGACTGCATGTACACCTGCAGGCCAGAAGAGGGCATCAGATCACAATATAGATGGTTGTGAGCCACCATGTGGTTGCTGAGAATTGAACTCAGGACCTCTGGAAAAACAGCCAGTGCTCTTAACCTCTGAGGCGTCGCTCCATAACCGCCTTTCTCCTCATTTTCTCCACCCCTAGAGGCACAGCTTCTACCGGCTAGCTGGACTTGGTTTGTCCTGTTTATCCCACATGAGGTTTTAGCAACCTCTGTGGATGGCAGTACATCCTAGTGGACTCCAGAGATCAAAGGCTCTAATTCAAACACTCACACTGAGAGCCAAATGACCTCAGGCACGTTACTAGCCCCATCTCTAAGCCGGCATTTCTCTGTCGAATGAACATAATAATGACACTTTCCTCCTGAATCGTGGGGTGAAATGCTGCTTTAAAGGTGCCCTGCACTGTTCCTGCTGTGTGGTTTGTTCCCAACAACTGACACCCATTCCAGCAATGCATCTTTTTACTCTTTCTTTAGCATGTCCTTTCCCGCTGGCTGATGGGAAAAGAAGTAAAGAGAAGGCGGGCTGGAGGTGGGTCTGGGAGAAGATGAAGTAGACACAAGCCAAGTCTGGCCAAAACTCAAGAGTTTTGATGGCATCGGCCACCCAGGTGAGGGGACACGTGTTCAGGGCTGCACAAGCACCTCCAGCTGTGGGCTCTAGGTCTAGAGACCCCCAGGATCCGAGGTCAAAATGGAGACGTGCCAACCACTGGAGGAAGAGTGGCAGGGAGCTGTGGCACATCCCTCTTGCAGGGAACTAAAGCTTACCATTGCCACAACCACTTGTAGTTAGTTACTGGGTGAAAAAAAAAAAAGTAGTGAGGCAACCTCAGCAAATGGGTCACCCCTAGGGTAGCCCTGGTTCCTGCTAGAGAGTGTCTGTGAGCTTGTAATGGAGGCCAGTAGCCAGGGAAAGAGCACGCTCAGAAAATAGTCTGTGTAGAGAGGACGGTGAACAGAGTGTGGCCAGCTATTGGAGCGCTCTTGGGAACAAACGCCAGAAAGGACCCCTGCGGGCGCATCTCCAGTGCAACAACGCTGCTGGTGTGAAAGGCAACCGTGTGCCCCACGCCCCCAGCCTGTACAGGAAACTTAATTATACGAGGAGATTTTCCATGGGCTTTTCAGAGAGTCACTCAAAAATGACAAAAGTGACGACAGATCTTTATAAAATGAAAGAAGGATTTTCTAAGATAAACTAGGAAGAGGAAATGAAATGGCGTTTTGCTCAACCCTTAAGCCCATATTGCTAAAAGGCAACTAGCATGTATTTATGAATTCACCAGCTTCCACAGATCTGTTTGGTTAGTGTGTGTGTGTGCGTGTGTGTGTATGTGTGTGTGTATGTGTGTGTGTTTTGGAATATCTTATTTTGGGACAGGTTTTTTGTTGTTTGTTGTTTGGCTGGTTTTGCTTTTGAGTTGGTGTAGGTGGGGACTTTGACAAAGGTGATCTCTGTTGTATCCCCAAGCCCAGGTTGACCTCAAGCTCACTATGTCAAGGCTGCCTCTGAACTTGGGATCCTCCCGCCTCCTGAATGCTGGGGTTATAGGAGTGTGCCAACACTCCCTGAAACATCTTTACTGGGGCCACAACTGCTGATACCTGCTTTGTGTACTGGGCCTGTCTCCTAGACTCCACAGGCTTTTGAATTGTCAAGTGAGTCTGCGCTTTCCTAAGCACGGCCACGCCTTCCCAAAAGTAATGCAACTGGGAGCCAAAAAAACTGCAATCCAAAGACAGGCTCTATGGCCTATGTAATGGCATAAACTGAGTCGGGGGTGGGGGGGGGGGGGGGGAGCCCTTCTGACACCAGGCATTATAACTCCATGGGGAAAGAGAAGGATCCTATTCTAAAAGGGCGTAAGATGCTGTGTTTGTGTATTACTAAGACAAAAATACCTGAGGCTGGGTAAGTTATAAGGGGGGAAGGAGTAACTTGGAAAGTCCACAGGGCACAGTGACAGACAGTGTTGTCATCTGGCTATGTCCCAACATGGGGAAGTGGAAAGGGGACCTGCGTCTGCAAAAGAGGCCAAACTCGTAGATGTCCTAACTTCCCAACAATCCTGTCCCGTGTCAGCACTGCGAAACAGCGTTAATTCATTTCTCAGGGGGAAACCCCCTTGACCTAATCACCTCTCCCAGACCATTGGAAATCCCACCCACCAACACCACCACATACTGGCAGCCAAGCCTCCAACAAACGACCCTATAAAGGTTGAACCATGTGCACACCAGAGGAGAAACAGAATGCGGAAAGGTAGCAGATCAAAGGGAGGACACTGGAGAAGCTGTTCAGAGGATTGAGGTTTGCTGACTGAGAAAGAGCCACCCCTGGAATAAAGAACCTCTGGCCCTTAGCCTTTCTGATGGGTATAAGATGGAATCTCAGTGTCGTTTTGATTTGCATTTCTCTGATGACTAACAAGGACGAGCATTTCTTTTAGTGTTTCTCAGCCATTTGATATTCCTCTGTTGAGAATTCTCTGTTAAGTTCCAAGCCCCATTTCGCAATTGGGTTGTTTGGTTTTGTGGTGTTTAATTTCTTGAGTTCTTTATATATTTTGGATATTAAACCTTTGCCAGATGAAGGGTTGGTGAAGATCTTTTCCCAATCTTAGGCTGTCGCTTTGTTCTACTGACAGTGTCTCCTGCCTTACAGAAGCTTCTCAGCCTCATGAGGTCCCATTTATTAATTGTTGACATTAAGGCCTGGGCTGTTATTCTCCACCGTTGAGTGGAGAGTGAGATCTGACTCTCACACGAACTCTGGTGCCACTTTTCTAACCACGTCCCCTGGATGGGGAGGCCTGGCGGCACTCAGAGGAAGGATAGCAAGTTACCAAGAAGAGACTTGATATTCTAAGAGCATATATAGGGGGAGGAGGTCTCCCTCAATCACAGACATAGGGGAGGGGAGAAGGGGGGAAGTGGGAGGGAGGGAAGAATGGGAGGAAACAGGGGAAGAGCTAACAATCGAGATGTCATATGAATAAATTAATAAAAAATGATAAAAAAAAAAAAGACACTATAAAAAAAAACAAAAAAAAAAAACCAAAAACCCTCTGGCCCCGGCTGTGTTCTCTGAGGTACTGCAGTCTTCTCCAGGCCCTTGCCAAGAGCAGCACACAGAGCGGGTAGGACTCTGACGTCCCCTTCACACTGGGGAAACTGAAACACGAGGAGCTGGGCTCCCTAGCCCAGGGCCACATTGCTGCAGCTGGTGGGCAATGGCCACGCCCACAGCTTTTGTTCATAACTGCCACTCTGCCACACCTCATGGGTACCACCCACTACCAAGACCACACGGGCTTCGTGCGAATATCCCTTAAGAACCCCAAATTCACCCATGTAGTTCAAGGCTCATCAAGCCAACTTGTGCAATGTTGTTTTATAAAAGCTAAATGAAATTAATATCTTCCTTTAAAAAATCTAACGTATCTAAATAATGGGTATAGTTTGTAAGCTAGTGAAATGAATAAATGCGGGGTTTGGGTTTATGAATAGATCCCCTGTGAGCTTAAGTAATATGAATTTATTCCCCCCCAAATTATACTGAGAAAAGAGTAAAGTTTCTCCAGTGGTGTGTATGCACATTAATGTTTGAAAATCATTAGCAACAAGTATAAAGGTGATACTGTGGTATATGCCTTTAAGCAGTGTCCACTCTGAGGTAACCTAGTCCCAAAAAGGTAAACACCATATGCTTGCTCTCACGTGTGGATCCTAGCTTCACAGTTTTAGGTTTCTGTGTTCACACTGAAGCGAACGTCAGCAGAGGTCAGAAGTGAGACAGAAGCCATGAGAGGTGGGGGGGAGGTAAGGGAAAGGTCTCGGGGTGGGGTGGGTAGCTAAAGGTGATATGAAAGCAAAGGTGAGCACATGTGACGCGATTAACAGGATGCAGGACGGGGAAAGGTGGGACGAGCAAGAGGGTCAGCCAAAACTAAGCATTTGATTTTTTTTTTAAAGCCATATAGAAAACCTACTACTTGTTTGTTTGTTTGTTTGTTTGTTTGTTTGAGACAGGATTTCTCTATGTAACCTTGGCTGTCCTGAACTGTAGACCAGGCTGGCCTCAAAATCACAGAGATCTACCTGCGTCTGCCTCCCAAGTGCTGGGATTACAGGCATTTGCCACTGTGCATAGCTGAAAACCTGTTACTTTAAAATAAAACTTTTAAGAAAAAACTTGAGCAGACGCACATGGTGCAGATGGAGAATGCTGCTCCTGGAAGTCATAAATACTTAAATGAAAACCCCACTGTGGGGTGCTGGGTATATCCTGAACTGCTAGTCAGGGAGCCCCCAGGCAATCCCAAAACAATAATGGTTCATGTTGTTGTCCTTAGTCAAAACAAGATGGCAAGACCTTGTTGCTGGAGACATCACAGACCTGCAATACAGGATACAGACAAATCAAGCTGGAAGCTCTCTCCCAGCTGGCTCATATTTTAGTGCCAGAGGTTCTGTGCAGATTGTCACAAGGAGTGGGGGTGAGGATGATGTCAGCTGTCTTACGAGCTGTGGACCTTGAGTGCTATGGCACCTACTGAACTTCCAGGCAAGCTGTGCCCGTCAGCGCAAAAGTGGCACCGCCATTTCAGAGATGATAACTGCTTTCTAATTGAATCCGAGGCCTGCTACACAAAAAGGAATACTTCCCTGGTATTGCAAACCTGATCCAAAGACTGTGTCTGTGGAGGCCATGGGCCTGCGGAGATGGTATACTACTAATATTATGCTAAAAGAGCATGAAGCAAAACAGCCTTCTAAAGTGCCTATATTTATATCTTAGACTAGTCCTGCTCACAGAATAGGCATAGATGCTTCTTTCTGCAGTGGGTGATGGTTCATACAGAGGCTTATAAATGGTCCAAGTGCTAAAAATAAGTCACCATTCACTGTCTAGTCCTAGACAGAATATGGCTATCATATCCTCCAAAGCCCCAAAACCTGGGAACACTATGGAAGGCACCAGAAGTACAGAGAAGTGTGCTATGAAATGCTGTCTACTGGGTGCGACCTAGCCATTTCTATCTGGAATACAACCATCTACACAAGACTACCGCAGAGAAGAAGAATGAGGAGGAGGAGGAAGAGGAGGAGGAGGAGGGGGAGAAGGAGGGGGAGGAAGGAACAGGGAGGGGGAAGAGAGGAGGGGGAGGAGGGAAAGGGGAGGAGGGAAAGGGGAGGAGGAGGGGGGGAGGGGGAGGAGGGAAGGGGGGGGGGGAGAGGGGGGGGGGGGGGAGGGGGGGGGGGGGGGAGG
>OU015743.1:50556304-50572987 GCA_907169655.1 Acomys percivali | reverse complement strand
TTTCCTGCCCCTCATCTCCCACGCCCCCACATGCGAGGGTATGGGATAGCCTTTCAACTACAACTAAGTGTCAAAAGATGGCTTAGAAGAAAGGCAAGTTTTCTACTGGCTCTGTGTTAGCTGGTAGCTCAATCCTGCTGACAAAGACACTAGCAGAATCACACTAGTCTTTTCACACTGCTCTGCTGCTGGCTCTGAACAAAATTTTATTGGGTGAACTTCTGCCTAAATGAACCTTGATGGAGGGGGGGGAAAAACCAACATCCATGAGGTAACGTGTAGAGGCGGAGCCTGGCAGGGCTGTAGTGCTGAATCAAGAGAGATCGCACAAGAGCTGACAAGTTCAGATTCTGAGGTGCAAGGTCAGCCACTGCACAGGAGCGTGGTGATGCGCACGGGGCCTCTCACGAGCACACAGAATGCAGACAGACACCCTGTAGGAGTCATTAAGTCCTCAAGCTCCTTGAGTGAGGCAAGCGTCCCAAGCAATGGCTGGAATGTTCCCACAGAGAGCCTCCCTGACACGGCTGCCAGGGAAGGAGGCCAGAGCACATGGATATGTGTCGAGCATCCCAAACGCTTCACAGCACGTGGACAGACACCGACTACCCGGCTCCTCCAGGAGGAAGCTGAGTCCTAGTGTGCCTTCCAGTGCTATGTCACATATACACACCCACACACTCATAACTGCACATCTTTGCGCTGTGCACATGTACATCTATGTTTGGACCCGTACGCATGGAGACACATGTTAATCCACTTACAGATACCTCCCCCTCCCTGCAAAAGTGCCTGTTCTCCACAGCCCATGCTGGACGGACATCTCTGATTCATTATGCTACATTGCTGTCCCATCCCCAACATCTTCACAGCTATGAACCCAAGCCTCACACAGCTCCAGACCAGAACTTCACAAACAGACCCTCTGGTTGCACAAAAGCTGGGTGTTCGCAGTGACTCCCAGGTAAGTGATGCTTTTTAAACATACTTTAGGGGGCTTGCTCTTCCTTTCTCTCCCTCACCCTCTGCCCCACACTCCCCCCAAATAGAACACAGTCAGAAAACACTCATATTTCCATTCATTGGTATTTTAACCTCAGGTAAACATTTATTCGCTATATATATATTTGGGGAAAGATAATCTGAATATCATCTGTACTACATGGTTATTCTAATTATAGTATTTTCTTCATAAGCATTGAAGACTTACACTCTGCCACACATGCTCCATTGTAACATTTGCTGTTTTTGCCTTAATGGTGCTAATCCTCAAAAGGAAAGCTTTACCTGCATGAGCAGTGTCCTCAGCCTTGGTGTGCATAGTGTAGTGGGTTCCCCTCAGCCACAGTTTTCCTCCCCATGGGTTCCAGGCAACAGCACTTAACCTCAGTTCAAAAAAATTAAATAGAAAAAAAATTCCAGAAATAAGCAATTCTCTTTTTTAAAAATTATATGCCATTGTAAAAAAAAAAAATCACAAAATGTTGTGCCATTTTGCTCTGTCCTGCCTAGGACACGAACACACATGGGCACTAGCCCGTGAGCCCCTCAGGTGCCACCTCAGCCATCAGATCAACTGTCACTGTGCTCAAGTGTCCTTTCCTCATTGATGGCTGAAACTCACAGGTAGTGGTCACGCCCATTTTATTACAGCATAATTGCGTCATTTGATTACTGGCTGTTTCTGTTACTCTATAAATCAAACACTTTCATGGGGATTGTTATATATGATTAAAAAGAAACATAGAGCACACTGGGCGAGGCACTGCCCACAGCTTCAGGCAAGCACTGGGGTTCCTGGAATACACACCCTGGCGACAAGGAGAAACTGCTTTTTTCTTCTTTAAACACCTCATCTCTCAGCACAAGCATAGGCAAAGTGAGGTCCTGCTGTGCAGGATTCGGTAAACACACACTCAAAACAACGGCCAAAATTAGGAAAGTCAGAAACAAGGAAAAGGGAGGATTTTAAGAGGAGTAGCAGATTTCAACTTCTTTTACTAGGATTTTCTTTGCATCTTAGCAGCTATTCACAGGCAGTGCTTGCCATGTGCTGTGAATGCTGGCCCAGTCCCAGAGCAGACGACACTTCCCAGCCTAGCTTCCCAGCAGTATGGATGGTATATATATATTCGCATGGGACTTGTCCCCAACTTCCATCCACTCCATCTTTTCCAGAAGGGTGACTGATGACCTGTGCCTGTGTGGTTAGTGGAACAGAGCAGGGGGTGCCTTGTGTTTGATGGACATTGTGAGTCCTGTAGCAGACATGGGGAAAAAAATGAAGACTCAGAAGAAAGCCACTTTCCTAGTCACAGCCTTTTCACTCTAGTGCAAGAGCAGTTTTCTTTTTTGCTTTTTCTCTGAAGTAGGGTTACAATTCCACTAGGGGGCGCAAGATAGTAATTTGTTATCCTATCAGTGTTCTGGTGGTACAGTTAAGGGGAAGTAAGGTAGTTAGAGGGTCCTCTCTTCAGCTTTAAGGAAGTTCTAAGTAAGAACACACACACACACACACACACACACACACACACACACACACACTGTGTGTGTGCACAAAAAAAGTAATAAGGATCAAATTATTTTTTAAATCCAACTTTTCTACTGAACTGTGAGGGTCCATTGCTTTAAGAAGAACAGATATGTGGATAAATTCTAGGTCTGAAAGGGTCATTCTCATCATTTGAAAACACAATTTGGAGGACCCAGGAGATGGCTCAGTTGGTAAAGTAGCCACCACACAAGTGTGAGGACCTGAGTTCAGATGCCCAGTACTCATGTAAAACAGGCACAGAGACCCATGTGTAATCCCACCGGTGGAGGCCATAGAGACAGGCAGAGCCACAGAGTCATCCGCCAGCCAACCCAGCCCAATCGATGAGTTCCAGGTTCACTGAGAGACCCTGTCTCAAAAACTAAGGTGGAGGCACGGTACAGTGGCAAGCCTTTATCACAGCACTCAGAAGCTAATGTGGATCTCAGTGCTCTCCAGGCCTGGTACCCATAGTAAGTGCCAAGACAGGCGGGGCTCCATAACAGAGAAAGGTAGCCTCAACAATAAATAAATAAAGTGGAAAGTGATAAAAGTAGTCACTGGACACCAGCCTCTGCCCTCCACAGGCACTTGCCTACACAAGGACAAACATGAACACACACGTACACCACACATCAACACAGAAATGAGAAACGCAATTCGATTCTTCTTTCAGTTCCATCAAGAAATATGTTACTCGTGACACCAGCCATGCCATCCATTTAAAAATAAAGTCAGGGGCTGGGAGGATGTGTTTCATCCTGGGTTTAATCTCTCCACTCCACTAACACTTCATTAAATAACCTTTGCATTTTGAAAAAGGATAATAATAATAAAAAAAAAAAACCCTGATAACCTTGGGGCTGAGGACACATCTCCTTGGTACATTATTTACCTAACATGTATGAGGGTCCAATCCTCAGTGTAAGAACAACAAAAATCACGTGTTCTATGGAAACCACTAGATTTCTGCTAATCCCGGGCTGCCTGCCTGTGGCCAGCTGCAAGCTCTTTTCTAAGCAAACTTTGGATGAGAAGCAGGGGGATGGAGATTCACGGAGCCCAGGAACCAAAGCCAAGGACAATAAGCGCAATCACATCTGGAGGATGCCCTAGCATCCTGCTCCACGTCCCTGAGGCGTTGCTTTGCTTTCTCTGATGGGATCGGGTTAACTAAAGACCCCCAGTGTAAAAGGAAACATCTTGTATCCCAATCAGGGATGGATGCTGGAATCAGTCAACAGCCAAGAGGGATCGGTGATGCTCCTAAGCATCTGTCTGCACTTGAGGATTCTGGGCACAGTGAGTCATGAACGTGGGAGCGTGTCATTAGGACCTAATGGCTGGCACAGCCATATTCTGGCCATATGAAACCACCAGCTCATACGAGTAAGCCGGAGCACTCAATTAAGTAACGACCAATTTTTCTGTGTGGTGGAGCTTGCACTTTTGCAAAAGGATAATAAAAATTTGTTCGAGTCACTTGGGTTTAATGAACAAAACTTGCTGGTGTGATTCACGCAGGCCCTGCTATGTGATGTCAGTCCAGCAAGGGTGCTGTCGAGCGAGCGCTTCCCAACCGTAGACCGCTCTTTGCCTGGGAGTTCACCCCATCACAAAAAGATAACGATGGCGATCATGAAAATCAAAGTTGTTTCCCTAAGTACCATAAGAACCAGACAGAACACGCTCAGTCCTCATAAGCGTTATTTTTAATTAGGGAGTAAGGCAGCGAGTACTTGAAAATGTCTCTTAGCTGGGTGTGGTGCCTCACACCTGTCATCTCAGCACTTGGGTCATCTCAGGGAGCAGAGGGAGAAGATCGTGAGTTCTGGGCCAGTGAGGGAGACAGCAAGTATCCACCTCTTGAGTAATTAAGGATGGAGACTCAGCACAGCGACGATTTCAATCATCAGGACCCACTTGAACAAGAAAAGCAAGGCCTGCTGAGGCACCGCTGTTAGCCCAGTGCTGGGGCCAGGGCTAAGCCAGCCTAACCGATAGCAAGTTCCAAGACCCTGTCTCCAGGAAGAGAGGGGTGAACTGTGCTTGAGAAATGATTCCAAGGTCATTCTCCAACACATACCCACATACACACATCTGCACATAAACGTGAAAACACACACACACACACACACACACACACACACAAACTACACAGGAAGGAAGAAATGTAATGGAAGAAGAGTTTCCACAGGGCACGCTACAAAAGTCAATGTTTATAATATGTCCAGTTATTTGCCCAAAATGTCATAAAAGTTATAGTAAGAATTCCTCTGCTTAAATAGAATGAAAAATGAAATATGTTTAATCAGAAATTAGATAAAAATTAATTTATTACCTAACCCTTTCCAAATGAGACCACCACAGAGGCAGTGGCCCCAGCGGTGGTTTTTAAGGGGCATTTTTAATTACCAGGCTGGGGAACAGTCACGTCCTTTGCTGCCCCTCTGCTTTCCCAGCCCCACCACGGCCACTGCTCTGCTCCGTGGGGCCACTCATTTTCCCCAGAGGACAGATAACCCAAGATAAAATGAAATCCAGAAATGTCAACTTCGCTACTAGCTACTGAAAAACATCAAAGGAGAGAGGTTAGGCAAAAAGAAATGGTGAACTCGCAGACCAGTTAAGCTGAACCCTGAGGTGATGCTGATGTTCCTGACCTGTGATTGCTCTCGTCTGCCACAGTGGGGAGACTGCTGCGGGAAGGCTGGCTGCCCTGGGACCTGCTCAGCAGGGTGCCCTCATCCACAAGATGAACTCCTGACAGCCACTTTACAAGAATGCACCCAAGGAACTGTACAATACACTCGGCACCCCCATACAAGGCCGGATGAAGGCTCCTGGAAGATTTCCTTTAAAATTATAGAGTAAGAATATGCGCTAAGGCCTGATGCAACTTGATGTGCTGGGGTGAGTTGGAGGGGAAGGCTCCCCTTATCTCAGGAGTAGGGGGGTAAGGGCATAGTGTGAGGATGGGAGTGGGGGAGGGGCTCTGACCAGGATGTAAAGGGAATTAAGTAATTAATTATAGAGTAAAAGCCAGTGAGGTGACTAAGCAGGTATAAAGGATTACCAAGCAAACCAGAAGTCCTGAATTTGAGCCTGATCTCAGGAATCCATGATTGAAGGACTCCCAAAGCTGCCTTCTGATTTCCATGCACAAGTAATCGTAATCATCATCATCATCATCATCATCTGGGCTGTAGAGATGGCTCAGAGGTTAAACACACTGACTGCTCCTCTGCAGGTCCTGAGTTTAATTCCCAGCAACCACACAGTGGCTCATAACAATCTATAATATGATCTGATGCCCTCTTCTGGCCTGCAGGTATACATGATGCCCTGTATACCTAATAATAATAATTTAAGAACGTAGTAAGACTGTAGAGCAAACCATAAGATTGGGGTCGCAATCCATGCAACATCATCTCTGAGGTAGAAGGGCTGTTCCTGCTAGGAGAGAGCAGAAATCCAACATCCTGAATTGGCCTTGGTTACACCAAAAAAACCCCAAGAATGTCACACAGCTCCTCTGTATGAAACCTGACTTACAAAGCCAAATCATAGCAACTTACAAAAACAATGCATCATCTCCCATTGATCAAACTGTGTCATGGGGCACAGACGGTTATGAGCAAAGAGCATTGCATACATGCATGAAAATGGTCTAACAGGGCCCATTTTGTTTGTGTAGAGTTAACATACGCTAATTTTTAAATGTGCCATGTATTCATATCCACTTGATAGCAGTGGAAACTGATCTTACTACAGAAGATTAGCGAACACATGTGCAGCCAGACCTTCTTTGGTGATCTCTTGGTTACAAAGAAAATGACCTCCATGATTGGAGTGGTGGAGTGGTGGGGTGAGGGTGGGAGGTCAAACGGTTTGCCCACCCATGAGAAGCTGAGTTGAAAGACTTACACTTCCTGTTCCGCCCCATCAGAACCTTATCTCACATGCCATGCAGATGAGGATATAGGACACAGTATGTGACAGTCTAAGATCAGGAGTTCAGCCTCAGCTTCCACATACACCCATCTTGTTTTTACTGCTGTTTTGGCTTGTGGGTGTTCGCTTGTTTGTTTGAGGCAGGGTCTTGCTACATATAGCTCACCTACTATGTAGCCCAGGCTTGCCCACAGCTCTCAACAGTCTTCATGCATGCTAGGTTTATGGGTAGGAGCCATTGTGCCCAAATATTAAATACCTAGTGGCCTGCTAAGGACAGCGCTACCAGATGAAGGCTAGAGTCTCAATAATGAGTAGATAGTTACATTATATAGTAGCTACATACAGACTTACAAATTTTATTTCTGTTATAAATACTCTTTCGGGGGAGGAGCTCAAGACACGGTTTCTCTGTGTAGCTTTGGCTGTCCTAGAACTAGCTCTGTAGACCAGGCTGGCCTCGAACTCACAGAGATCTGCCTGCCTTTGCCTCACAAGTACTGGGATCAAAGGCATGTGCCGCCGCCGCCGCCACCGCCGCCACCTGACCTGATAAAACTACTCTTTGAAAAAGTTAATAAATACTGAAACACATTTACCCAAAGTCAGACAACAAAATAGAGGAAGGGAGACTTGTGTGGATGTGTGCCATCAGAAAGATGGAGAATGGAGCCGTGAGGAGGCCTGTGAGGAACGGACTAGGAATAAAGCTCTCAGAGTAATGGGACTGAAGAGTAAGTGGCTGTCAGGGAGGACACTGTGCCAGCACAGGGAGTTTTAACCCAGTCTGAGGACAAACAGGAACCCAGGTCTTGAGCAAGAGAAAAGCAAGGAGCTTTCGCAAGCGTGTGCTCCAGAGGAGGAGCCAGTGGAGTTAGAGACCCAGAGGGAAGAGGGTTGTCACAATTCAAGCCACTGCAAGAGGAGGAAAAAAAAAAAGTTACGGTCTTCGTGACAGGTTCCCTAAGTGCGACCTACCAGGATGCAGTGGGAGCTACTCACATTGTGTTCAATTCCTCAATGCCTGCTCTGTTCCTGGATGCAAGTTTGGCTCAGAGTCTTGGCTACTTCCCTTCTATCTTTATATATAGCCCAGAGTTCCTGCCCTAAGACACTAGTGTTTCCAGGTGAAATTGAGGTTACTTCCTCTAGTTGGGGAACACTCCCACTCCCCCCCCCATACACACACACATACACAGACCCTCTGCATATGTAAGCTCTGTTTTGTCAGGCTTGTCACTTGAGCACTGAATTGAAATCATAACATTTCAAAAATAGGCCATATCCATAAAGAGAAAAGAAAAACAAAACACAGCAGATACGCTTTGCCAAGGGCCATATTTCCATCAGGATCCGCTGCCAACTACTCCAATCTTTTTTTTTCCCCCCATTCCTCACTCTGACTAGTTCAAATGGCTAGAGATCTAATCTAAACCTTAGCTAAGTTAATTAAATAGTTGCAGAGGGACTCTTTAAAGAGAACTGGGGCGGGGGAGATGGTTACACAGATAAAGACACTTGCCAAGAAGCCTGATGCTCTGAGTTCTGTCCTGAAGCCCACGTGACAAGAGGGGAGAACCGACCCTGATTGGCCTCCAACCTTCACGCATGTGCCACGTACACTTGTACACACAGGCACATACACAATCAACAAATGTTAACACAGTGGACCCGAGAGAATATTAAGTACAGAATATTTAAATCAGCATATTCTTAGCTAAATAAAAAGAACAAGGAAATTCTTTGAGTTTCCTGTTTCACAAATCTGTTAAGAGGTTGTATTTCCTAACTGTTTTTTTGCTTACACTCTTTCTACAACTGTACCTTACACAAATTCAATTCACATTTCAAATGTGAATGGTGATTTAGTCATGTTAAGCAACACAAGCCATTTCAGAGATCTTTGTGGTGGGGGTAGGGGAGATCATATGGTCCAAAGATGTCTTTAAGGGCTATAGAACGCTCAGCAAAATATCTTTGTTCAGAGATATAAAACAGTCTTCAGTTACAGGTTCTAAAATGTGACTTTTGTTAATAACTAATACGTCTTCCTTATCATAAAAGGACAAGTTTTAAATTCCTCCTTTATAAAGATGTGTGCCATAAAGTGACCCATTCTCATGGTGGTTAATTATTTATGCGGCTATAATGTTGGCAGCCTCAGAAATGAGGAGATGAATAAGCCAATCTGAATGTCATTCCAGTCAAGATCACCATGTAGAAACAAGGCTTTCGTTAGGACAGAACACCTCTGTTGCTGACTAGGGCGGGTGCAGGCTATAAGTGCCACCACTGACTTAATCCAATTAACTCACTCATGATTCCTGAAAACTCCAAACTGCGCTTATGTAAAACCTGTTGTCATCTGAACTCTTTGAAAATAGCAACAAGCCAGTTTTTATACAATCAGCCCTTTCCAAAGCTTACTATGGGTTTCTCTTGAGCCTTGTCCTCCCTGTTTTCTTGTTAGTTTCCATGAGCATTTTGTGGAAGGTTTACACATCAATTCAGCTCTCACTATGTCTCCACAGATGGAGGACTAGGGGACACGTGCAAACCGGGGTCACTCTCCTTGGTGTCCTGACCACTCTCAAATCCACAGCCTGGATCAATCAATGACTGGAGGGCCCTGCCACCCACAAGGCCAAGAGCATCACTAAGAACCCAAGCCTAAGTCTTCTGGGAAGCATCTCTGGCTTCTCCAGCCAAAGTCATGGGAAGAGCATGCACTGATGGATGCCAAAGGGAACTGACAAGACAGCAGGAAGGGAGAGGAGTCTACAGGGCTGGAAAACAGTCCACATGGGAAATGGGAAATCTTAGAGGAGCAGACAGGCATATCGTGCTTCCGTCCAAAGACGCCGGCCCAGTTCGTATCTACTTTATTTCTCTAAGAACTACCCGCCCTGCTGTGGATAAGGGATGTTTTCTGAACGTTATTCAAGTACACTTCAGACAACCATACTCCATCCTGGTCCACAATGACTTACCAAGCATAAGAAATTTCCTACGAGAAGGAAATGCAGGCGCCACTGAGATGCCATCGTCGGTCCTTCCCTTGAGTGAACCCCCAACATGTAACGGGAAGCACACCGTACACACAGTGTGACCGAAAGGAACGTGAAATGGAGGGAAACTGTGTCTGGCCCTGTGAAAGGCGCAGCCTTGGAAGTAAACACTGAAGGCTGGCGAGGGCCTAAGAAGAGAGGGGCGGGCAATGATCGGAGAACGCCCTTCCCGTGTTGAAGACTGTGAGCAGACTGAATGAGGAGGAGGAGGAGGAGGAGGAGAAGGAGGAGGAGGAGGAGGAGGGACAGCTCTGCTCCAAGGAACATGAGTGAAGGGGGGAGGGTAAGAAAGAAGTCAGTGGGGACTGAGCACAGTAGGCCTTCAGTGCCTGGCTAATACAGTTAGACTCTCGTCTGCAGAACTGAGGAGCTGTACCTGTTTTTGCATGGGGAGGGTGACTTAAGAATTGTGCTTTGGGGGCTGGAGAGGCAGCTCAGCAGGGAAAGAGCAATGGATGCTCTTGCAGAGGACCCACATTCGAGTCCCAGCTCCTACATCAGACAGCTCACCGTTGCCTTTGCCTCCAGCTCCCAGGGGACCGACACCCTTTCCTGGCCTCCACAGACACTATATGAATGTTCTACACATACATTCCAGCAGGTACATGCATGTACACATAAATAAAAAGAAAGTGTTTTAATTTAAAAAAAAAAAATTCTTTAAATGTGCTTTAGAGCCCGGTGTGGTAGCACACACCTATAATCTCAGCCCTTGGAAGGTACAGGTAAAGGATTGGCAGTTCAACAGAACCCTCAGCTACATAGACACATTTGAGGGCAGCCTGGGCTACATGAGACCCTGTCTTAAAGCAAAAAGGGTTGGCTTTTTTCCCCAAATAATCACCCTGGTAGTAGATCATGTAATAAGCTAAAAAGGAAAGTATTACAAGTGAGGAGATAACAGTCCAAGTCTAGGTGAGAGTTCTTGAGGATGGTCTATTCCTCAACTATGTAAAGGGACAGGGTCTCTGGGGACCAGTGTGCAGACCTAAGAGGTAGGTGTGTTCCCCACACCTATAAAGTGCCCTGAGCCGCCTAGAGACTCCCCCTCCCCACCTCCAGGACTTTGTCTGCAGGGTACAGGGCCCTCTGCAGTAGCCAGCCCAGACACCAGCAAGAGGGCCGAGGAAGTGCAGCAGAGCTGTGAGCCGCCCTGCTTGGGGAAGCCAGTTGCTAGCTGTGCTCAGCTCAGCTCAGAAGGTGGCAGACCCCACGTCTGTACAACCTGCTACTCAGCTCCCACACAGCCACAAAAGCACAGGCTGCTGCGGTTGCTTGAGTGGTACCCGCTCAGTCCAGGTTTGAACAACAAAAGATGGGTCTGCTGTGCCGAGCTAAAGGAACAGCAGCAGCAAAGCACAGTACTATCTTTCTGTCTCCAACTCAAAACTTAGTCAGAGGATAAGACATCTTTCTTTCTTTCTTTCTTTCTTTTCAATTATGGAGCTTCAAAACCGGGGGGGGGGGGGGAATGGTGGGAAGGGGGGGGTCGAAACCGTTTTCATTTTTTCTTTGTTTTGTGTCTGCTCAGTTACATCTTAAGTAATTTTCCTGTTGCAACAGATAAAGAAAACTGTAATGACCTTCCCCATCACCGATGATAACAGGCTAATATGTACCGTTTGACACATTTGCTAGATGCTTCTGATGTACACCAAAACACCAATACACATGCTATGGAGTTGTCACTAAATGGGATTGTACTACATCCCTCTTCTGAAATCTGTTAGAATGACAACATAGCGAAGTCACCTCCCAGCTTAGCTACAGGCTTAGCTAGTTTCGTTATAGCTAGAGTGTTCCGTGATATAGATACAGCATAACATAGCCTGGCCATGCAGTGCACAAAGAAGAGCTACAGAGCTGAAAGCATTTTATGAATACCTATGGCATGCTATTTTTATTTTAAAAAATACACAAAAGAAATGTGTATTGAAGTCTATTCCTCAGAGGATGCCAAATATAGCCCAGGAAATAAGCTTGCCCTACACAGACGATGCACACATGCATGATGGTGCTCCCAAGTTCTCCAGACCTGAGGCAAGAGCTGCCAGGTTTCATTCTGCACCAAGACAGACCACAGAGAGCTCAGGGAGGTCGCCTCTATTCAGCCATCCCAGGAACAAGCTCTAAATGAGCAGAGGTGGTTTGAGGGGGATGACGCAACAGCATGTGGAAGAGGCAGCACTTGAACAAGACCTAGAAGCGGGCTACAGCACACTGCAGAGGAGTGACAAATGGATGACCACACAGAGCTGGTGTTCAACATGTGTGTGCATTCAGGGGAGTGACAATCTGTGGCCCCTAGACTTCCAAGCACTGTCTTCTCACATACCCTCATCTCTACGCAGCCCCTTAAAGACATAAAGGGATCCAAGCTTAGCCACCGACAGCATCACGCTGACAATGATTTACCATGCAATGCCAGGCAGCGTAAGCTTGGGAATGTCCCCCGTGTCCTTTCATCGTGCCTGTGTCACACTCTATTTACTGCTGAGCAGCATGCTTGCAAACACCTGTGCACATTCACGCATACTACTGTGAACAGTCACCCACAGTGTCCCTGTCCGCCTGGAAAATAACTTGATTAACATGGGGAAAAGCAATGCTGGAGCTTAAATAGTTATAACTTACCCAAAACTCTGTCTTTTCTTTTTCTTTTCTTTTCTTTTCTTGCTTGTTTTTTTCCTTTTTTGTTTGTTTATTTATAGAGAGTCTCATATAGACAGCCCAGGCTGGCCTCAAACTTGTTAAATAGCTGAAGCTAGCCTTGAATGCCTAACTTTTCTGACTCCACCTCCCCAGTGCTGGGATTACAGGCATGTGCAAGCACACCCAGATAAGGCCTTCTATAGCATATGTGAAATGTTGGTGTTGACAGTTACCCCAGTGTTGTTATAAAGAAAAAAAAAAATCCAAAGTTGTTGAATTTTACCAAGGAAGACTCAGGAGCCAGATGCAGGGGTGAAAACCTGCTACCTCAGAGAAGCAGAGAAAGCACCCAGCTGACCTTCCTACTGAGCTCACTTCCCGAAGGAAAAAGCCAAAAACTCGAGATCAAAAGCTTGCTAGTTCAGCCAACAGCCCAGGAGGAATAGGCCTGCTACCTCACCATACACACCTAGAGGGGGAAAAGCCAAAAGCTAAAAACCAAAGAGCTAAAGAGCTCCTTCTTCTCCACGCATTCTTATCCTTCTCTTAAAGTCCCTCCAATCTACTTAATCCCTGTCAGCTGGTTTCTTGCTCTGTCTCTTGACCTAGTGTGAATTTTATTAGATCCTGTGTACAGAAAGCTCTTGGATTAAAGGTGTATGCTAGGGCTGAGGCACACCATAATCACCTGTTTACAGTAAACATTAAGTTCTTGGATTAAAGGTGTGTGTTAGGGCTGAGCCACACCAAACAATAAACAGGTTTTATAGTTCACAATCTCGGGGTTCACAAGGGGATCAAATATCCTGCACACCCCAGTGTTAAGAATCCCCTTAATACTGCAGTTATGCTTATAACATGTCCAAATTCATTTAGCTATGTGTTTAATAATGTGCTTCAAACTCCAACATAATTTGAGTTATCAGTGTATTATGCCGAGTGGACATTATGCCAACACTAGCAGAGGTGCCATGCATGAAGTGCTGGATGTGTTGTCTCAAAGATGGAGAGACCCACAGAGACTTCTAGGATTCTCTTTTTCACCTTACCAGTCGAAAGGGTGCTCTGAGCATATTTTTTAAACATTAGGAAAACAACATTTACTTCCAGGATGCTAAGCTCCACACCAATATGAAAACATGATCTTGGAAGTCAAACTGCAGAGAATAAGGACCTTTAATAAAGACAGTGAGCCGGGCAGTGGTGGCACACGCCTTTAATCCCAGCACTAGGGAGGTGGAGGCCAGTGGATCTCTGTGAGTTCAAGGCCAGCCTGGTCTGCAAAGAGAATTCCAGGACAGTCAAGGCTACACAGAGAAACCCTGTCTCAAAAAAAAAAAAAAAAAAAAACAAACAAAAAAAAAAAAAAAAAAACACAAAGAAACCAAAAACCAAAATACGGACAATGAGTTGTGTTTAAGTTGGGTCCAATTGCTGTTGCCTTTATTTAGTAATAAAATTAAAAAGAAAAAAAAAAAAAAAAAACACTGTCCTTGACCTCTGCTGCATGGGGCCAATCCCAAAGATGGAGAGATCCAAGACATAGGAGCCTATGGTCCTTAGGCTTCCAGTGGTCCCATGGACTGCAACTGAGATCACTCCTTTCCTGGTGACTTCATACCCAATTCTTTACCAACATCACATTATCCCTAATATAGGTGGTGTGAAGACTCTGATAGTGTCTTTTAAATTAACACTAGATTTGCAAATCTGTACTACACACTTAACATCAAAATTCAAGTCAGTGTACAACAGTATAGCACTTTAAAATGCATAATATAGTTGCAGTTATTTGGAGATCGTGGCCCTTTTGTTCTGACTCAGGGGGATCTGGCTGCCTTCCTAGCACCAGGGACAGAACTAGGCTTGGCCAAAGGCAGTGAGGCCAAGGATAGAATAGAAATGGCCTGCCCAGACATGTGGGGACCTGTTCCCACTTGGAGCTAGTTCCGAATACATTTGGCATTGGCATGACAGTGTTCTGCTTCTTGTATCATGACCAATCAAGAGCGTGGAAACAAGGCTAAGGGGAAAATGAAACAAAAGTATCTGACATCCTAGAGACCTAGGTTTGGTCCAACCCCAGTCACTGGGGGTATTAGATAGCCAAATCCAAGTCGTGTGGCTTGATTCCTCACTAGAAAACGTGGGTTCAAAATTACTGACTCCCTCCCTAATGGTGAGAAGTGGGAAAGATATGATTTTATGAGGAAAAAAATCCCATGAGGAGGTCTTGGTGAGAGAAGTTCACACTGACAGAACAGCAGGGCCACTGGCCTGCCACCCACAGCCCAGAGAGGAACAGACCCATGCACTGATCGCAGTAGGGTGGTAGGACAGCTGTACATGCTTCTAAACCCCCTCTTTTTTTTTTTTTTTTTTTTTTTTTCTTTTCTTATTTTCAAGACCTAAATAGCTACAGAGGAGACCTGGCTAGCAGTTAGGTTAGATCACCTATCACCCCAGTGGGCCCCATGAAGTGAAATCTCTCATCAGCACTTTGAGAAGCCCAGGTGACGTAACTGTATACACGTGACGTGGAGTCTGATCCTTTCATGATCACCTGAGAGAAGCTGCACTTTACCCCAAGTAACCACTTCTACACTGCTAGTGATAGCACAAATGTCAAAACTAGAACTTTAATGAATAGACAGAACACACAAACCCAAAACAGAATGTCCAGCAGCCCACGAAAAGGCCCAGCAGTCATTGGGCACTAGAGAAGGTCGATTCAAGCCACGATGACATAACACTAAACATTAATGGCTAAAATAAAACGAAGATAGACAAAATGCAAGTGAGAATTTGAGGAAACAGATGCATTGTTGACCAGGGCTTAAAAACAATGTAGTTACTATGGATTAATGCTAGATAGTCCCTCAACCAGTTAAACACAGAATTATCATGGGACCAGGAAATTTCACTGCTGAATACATAACCCAAAGAATTGAAAATGAGTATTCCAACAGACACTTGTACATGTATGTTTACAGCAACAATATATACTGTAGCTAAGAGGTAGAAATAACAGGAGTCCATCAGTTAACATCAATTGATGAATAAACAGTATAGCTATGCAATAGAGTAATACTCAGCCATGAGAGAAAATATAATGCATAATGTTGGAGGTGACAAAATGAATGAACTTTGAACATCTTTTTTTTTAAGATTTATTTATTTATTTATATTATACATTGCTCTGCCTACATGTGCACCTGCACAACAGAAAAAGGCACACAGGTCTCATTATAGATGGTTGTGAGCCACCATGTGGTTGCTGGGAATTGAACTCAGGACTTTTGGAAGAACAGTCAGTGCTCTTTACCTCTGAGCTATCTCTGCAGCCCCCTGAACATCTTTTAAAAGAAGCCAGACGCAAAAGGCTACATTGTTGCCTGGTACCATTTATGTGAGATGCTCAAAGGAGGCAAATCCATAGTTGCTAGGGGCTGGGAATAAGAGGAAAGAGGAGTGGCTGTTTAATGATACAGGAGGTGAAGAGATGCTGTGGAAGCAGATAGTGATAACAACCACATGCGGTAAATGCACTGTGCTGTGCATTTAAAATTAGTTAAATGGAGTGCAAGGTGTGTTTTGCCATATTTTAAAGCCCAACAGCTCACGTGCATTATGGAGACTATTTGAGGGAGACTAATGAGATGTGAAAGGGAGGCCAGACCATGAAATGCCTAATGGTGCAGTTCCAGCGTCCTAATACAGAAGGACGCGCAGAGTGCAGGGTCAAAAGAGCTGTTTCCTCAGGCACCTCCACCTTATTTTTTGAGACAGGGTCTCTCACTGAACCAAGAACTCACCAATTCAGCTAGTCTCTCTCTCACACACAGACACACACACACACACACACACACACACACACACACACACACACACACACACCACCCCGTGCTGAGGTTAGAACTGGACACTACCTCACAGGCTTTACGTAGATGTGGGATCTAACTTTCTGTTATGCAGCTGGCACTCAGCCCAGTGGGCCATCTCCCCAGGTCCATAATACCATTTTTATTGTAAAATTATTACCAAACATTTTTATAATATAAACTGAAACATTGTTTTTAGAAGCCGTGACCTCTTGGCTCTCTGGAGCTTAGCCAGGCAAGATACAGAGAATAAATAATGAAGACGCTAAAAGCACGAGGCAACAGGACGCCGCCAGCAGCACGAGCTGCCAGCGGCAGGGGCTGAAGCCACGGTAGCTGGAGGAAGCCCATCCTGCCCAAAGCTGGGGTTGGGGCCCCAAAGCTTCAGACTCTTCAGTAAAATGCCCGAACCTCTACAAAGTTGGAAATTTATTCAATATGTTTCAAATGCCACAGGCCAAATAAAACACATCTTTAGACCAGATGTAGCCCACAGACGCCAGTTGGTAAATTCTGCTTCATAGAAAAAGAGTGCTTAGCCCGGGGGAAAAGAAAGAAAGAAAGAAAGAAAGAAAGAAAGAAAGAAAGAAAGAAA
>OU015743.1:50540511-50556294 GCA_907169655.1 Acomys percivali | reverse complement strand
AAAGAAAGAAAGAAAGAAAGAAAGAAAGAAAGAAAGAAAGAAAGAAAGAAAGAAAGAAAGAAAGAAAGAAAGACAGAAAGAAAGAAAGACTTTAAAACACTGTAGTAATAACTTGAAATATCAAAAGGGGTCGGGGGGTGACCAAGTGGGAGGCTTGGAGAGGGGACAGTTTCCCTCCAGAAGGAGGTCAAACACGACACAGTATATAGGAGTGTGTTTTCTATAGAGCGGATGTTTGGCGCAAAGAGGAGGATGTGGGACACAGAGGCTGCTGGCCTTGAGGTGGCCCACCGAAGCCTAATAGCCAGGGTTCCTGCCGAGGGTCACAAGTCGGACTAGGCCAAAGGCTCTCACTGTGTTTTAAGAGTCAAAAATTTAAAAACTAGATGTCTGCACCCCCAGAACTGAGATGACTTTAGACAGGAACTCAGCTTGCCTGGTGGCATTCCAGCTCTGTCACAGGGGGCCTCGGGGACTCTGCCTGGAGGCTTCGCTGCCCTTAATGGCACGTGAAGGAGGCGAAAAGGACTGAGGAAGGGAAGAGTGGTTTCCGGGAGCTCGTTACAGCTGCTGAGATCAACAGGTTTCTTACGTTATCTCATCGTCATCATCACTGTGACAGCGCAAGGGGTGCCCAGCCTTTTCACACTGTGACGCAGAGCTGAGAGCTACCAAGGTTATGCTTGAGAACCATGTGATCATGTTTTTTTTTTAAAACATCAAAAGCATATCTATATTTTAACTACGTTTTGATTTTGTGTTAGGCCATATTAATAGCTGTATACTTGGCTTCATGCAACCATGTGCAGCGCACAGGCTAAGCACGTGCCCTGGTGGCAAGATCCGAAAAATCAGAAGTCTCTACCCGGGCTCCTGAGAGGAAAACTAAGGCTTTGGAGTTAAGGATGGCCCAAGGTCTCTGCCATGAAGATCTTTTACAAAGGTCTTTTTGGCCCCATTATCTCATGCGTGTTCACCTTCCTACCCATTTGAACATGTCGCCAGTGCCTCAATGTGCCAGTGTACTAGCTGTAGTAGCAGGACAGTCCCCAGACTCTGCAATCTAAGGAGGAAGGTGCTGTCAGAGAAGAGAGGCTCCAACCCAACAGTGCTAGCAGGGAAGGACTTCTGGGTATGCTTGTGCTAAACTGAGGCCTTAGCTGACGAGAGAGGACGCCAGGCTGAGCGGAGAACTGTGGTCAGGGGGTTCTTAACACACAGAGGAAAACACAAGCAGGTCAGTGTAGCCAGGGCACAGGGTGTCATAGGATAAGTGACAGAATAAGAGACAGCTAGGACAGGGCAAAGCTGAGACACCTTGTATGTGTAATGTTAAGTCTTCGTTGCTTTTTCCTCAAATAAATGAGATGCGTGTATGTACGTTTTAGCCCAAAGGAGAGCTATATTCATATTACCACGGTAGAACAGACCAGCTGCAGTGTAGAACATAGACTAGCAAAGCAGGAGTAGAGGCAGGGGACCACATGGGGACTGCGGTGGCAGTAAGTCAGCGAGGACGTGGTGACAATCCACCCAAAAGCAGTAGCGGGACAGATGCTAACTGGCAGCGATGACACATTGTTCATTCATTTGTTCATTCGCTGAGCAATTCTGTAGAATTACTGCCATTTTTCTGAACAGAGCCTCTGCCCAGGCTCGACATACAGGACAGCCAACGGCAAACCCCACGGAGCCTGCTGTATCAGTCCTGTGCTAAGCAGTAGATGTCCAGAAAAATAGCCTCAAAAGTGTGAAATGATATGCAGAAAGTTCACTGGTTGGTTGTGTTTATTAATACTGAGATGAGGGTCCGGCTCCTACATCAACAGTTCTCAAAGAATCGTTAAGCATCAGGACCGCATGATAAGGTGGCCGGTAGGTACACCTTATGTCCCTAATATCCATCAGCTAAGAAGATTATATGCTCTTGTCTTGTTTCACTCATGTAAAATAAGAAGACTCTGCCAACGTCCTAATTCACCATTCCTCAAGCAGAAACAGCCGTTTCTAAGTAGAGGTAGAAATTAAGTCAATAAATTAGAAAATTACCAAAAACTTATTAAATGTGGCCTTGTGCTGAATCAAGCGGGAATTCTTCTCCTTGTACTAAGGACAGTAACTAGGAGTTACAGGAACAAGCTTTCCCAGAAGCTGGTCTAGAAGAAGCAACCAGGAAACCAGGGCTCTGAGGGAGGCAGGCAGGGGTGTCTGAAAACTGCCACCATCCCGGTTCACCGATAGGTCTGGGATGTCCTAACCAGCCCTTGTTGTCCAAGTCACAGGCAAGCATTCTTGTCATTCCTTCGCTCCGCCCCAGAGAAGCAGCCACCGTCTGTTCAGCAGCTGTGCCTGCTCCGGCATGTTAAGCTGCTTCTCCCTCAGAAGTGATGGCTATTTTTGTGACCCCTCAGATGACTCTTCTGACCTTTTATCATTCCACACCCAAATCGGCCAGTAAGAGAAAAAATGCATCAAGTGCAACCGCCTCTATCCATGTCCATGTCTCCCCTGGCACACTGCTCTTACCACACCAGCTCAAATCATTGCCGTTGGCCTGAATTCCCTGAGGACGTCCTGTATTGGTGAGTCATCTTTCCTGGATACATTCATTGCTTTCTTGTATCTTTGGTTGTGAGCCTAGCCTTTAACTGCTGAGCCATCTCTCCAGCCCCATTCATTGCTTTCTTTAAGGTATCTACATTCCAGATGCTCAAAGACATATGGGATTTATTCATTATTTTACATATCTTCTAACTAACTTCACAGGGGAAAAAAAATCTCAAAACCAAAGTAGGATCTCAGTCTGACCACAGGTGCCTGCCAGATGAACGCCTGGTATTCAGCAACAGCCACATACTCCAAGCACCAAGCAGAGACCTAAGGGATGTCTGACTGACTTCTCCTTGGTTCTGGGAAGAGTGAGCTATTCGTCTACCACCACCACCCCCTTCTTCCCCCCACCCATGAGAGTGGGGGTGTAAGTATGTTTTCCTGTCCAAATATGGAAATCAGTTCTCAGTGGAGAGCTAAGCTGTAAAGCTAAGCCATGCGCCTCACATCAGGCACCTGACTCTTCACTAATATTTCTCATCCAATGAGAACTACTTCAAATCCCTTCTAATAGAAAATAACAGGCCCAAGCCCCATCCATGTAAGTGACCCGTTTTGAATGGGCTATTTGCTGCCTCTCTCAGAACATAGTGAGTCATCTGTTTGGCTATTTGAAAAATAGGCATTTAGAATAAAGGCAAAGTAGACTCAACAGCCAATAAACACTCTTAGAGGCAGCTCTCCAGGCAATTCATTTTCTTGCCTGTGGCTCACATGTTCATGGCTTCTCAGATATGAAAAAGCAAGATGTTCTGGGCAGTTTTTCAAATGGGCCAAAAATTTTTATGGACCTCAAGACGTCAAACTCTGATTATATAAAAACTTCTAATTGCTTATGCAAATATACCCCCCAAGAACAGGATAAATCTGAAACTCGCAGACAGCCAAAGCAAAGAGAACGCGGTAGGTGTGTCATACTTCAGTTACGTCATTCTCCAAGGCTGCCTTGAAAATACCTCCTGGATTCCCCAGCTGCTCTCAACTGGGAGAGCAAGTGAACAGAGCCATGACAGTGGCTGGTGAGCTGGAGAGAGGTATGACAAATATGTAGGTGGGCCTGCTCAAATCAGTCAGAGGCTGAAGCTGAGCGTGGAGTGAGAGGCTAAAGGGAAAACATGTCCTGCCCCCAGTGAGGAAGTGGTAAATATCCAGGGTGGGCTCTGCAGAGAGTACCATCGCTGGACGGTGGGCCTGGGAACCAACCCCACCCTCCTCCATCTGGGGGACCTCTAGTGTGCCCTGGGCTCCAAGAGACATACAGGCTTGTGTGGACCCCATGCCCTTTATCTCAGCATGCTTCTTGCATCCCAGCCCTCCCATGAGGCTAAGGTCAACCATCCTCAGGATGCCTTGCTCCTAACTCCAAGGTCAGTCGTTATGTGGTCCTTACAGACACTGGGTTTTCCCTCTCTCTCTCTCTCTCTCTCTCTCTCTCTCTCTCTCTCTCTCTCTCTCTCTCTCTCTCCTTCCTTTTCCTTCACCTCAGCTATGGTTTATAATGATGACAGGCCCCAAACCAGGAGAGCCAGAGAACATAAAAGTTACCCGGACACTTTAACTCTTCTTCTCCAGGGTCTGTGACCAGCACTCCAGTGATAAAAAAAAATTTGCAACCCAAAGTAACCTCTCCTCTTCTGAGCCTCTCTCACTTTCCCTCTCTTTCTCCCATCTCCCATCGCATACACCTACCACCACCCCCTTTAGGGGCAGGAGAGGGGTCTGTCAGAAATGCAGTGATTAGGATATGGGGCACCTGTTAGATTCTTCTAATCTCTTCAGAAGAGAGCAGTGATTAGAGATTAGCAGGACCACAGTCAAGAGTTCAAAACCATGCAGCAATCCGCTGAGAGCACACTGCCATCAGAGCAGCATCTGCTGTCCTCTGAGGCTGACCTTCATAAGGCAGTCAGTCCTCAAAGAAACCCATTTTTTAATCACACAGTCCCAACTTAAAAGCCCCAAATAAGGGGAATTTGCACCAAAACTGTGTTTCTGTCCCTGATGTTCACCTCTGCATCCCTAACTCCCAGCACAGAGCAGGTCCTCAATAATTCTCTACTCATGATTCATGCCAGCTCACTCACATTCGTTCAAAATAACACACTCAGTCACCCTGCCTCTTCTACTTTATTTTTGCAACGCTTGGTATCACAGAAAAAGAGCCACACAGGTAAACATTCTAAGTGCCAGTGATGCCAGCGTTCTGTCTCATACGTGATTTGACTCCAAAGAATTCAGCAACACTTATAAGACAGGATGATGAACACACATCCCTCTGAACAGCATTCAATGACCACATGTTCCAGGGTGAAAGAAAAAAGGATAGTCAACTCCACAGATCCATTGCCACACCCACTCCGTTAGAGTCTGTGTGACATGCAACCTTATCGGCTCGGAGGATGCTCCGACATCGATCAGGTGATGGGGAACCGGATTCGCAAGGGACCCTGGCAGAAGCCTAGGTATTTGTTGAGACGAACATCCCGAGTCCTGGGTGTACAGAGCCTGGCTATTGGCCTACTTCTGCTTTTCCTCCTTCCTTGCTCTACAATCACTCACGCATTCTTATCAAGTCCACCTCCAGGGCAAGGCCGTTCTTACCCTCTGAACATCTCAGTAACTGAGAAACCTGATGTGAGTCCATCGGGAAATGAACCAATGGTGGCCGTGGATGAAGTAGTTCCACAGAAAGCTGAACGTCTCATATTAAACATTACCAGAAACATGACTGTAAATGAAACTACACCTTGGGGGTGAAGGTGTTTGTGCAATTGATACAGAAAGAAAATGCGACTGTGCAGGAGGCACTTGACAAATGGCAACAGCTGGGGTATAGGCTAAAGAATTCTAGAAAGAGAAGGCATATCCAGGAATGTGAGGATAGCGAGGAGAATGAAGCAGTCCCGGGAGTTCCCAGTAAAACAGAAAATGGGACAACTTAGGGCTGGATTGAAGGGAAATGATGGCAGAGACCCAAATACAGAAGACCAATAGCTCTAAGAACCACTCCCTACCCTCCATTAGCATATATAGGAGTGTATGATGAGGATTTAACATGATGGGTTACTAAGGATGGTAAAAAGATAAGATATGAGTCCCTGGGAAAGAATCTTGAGGGCCAGACCTCCATGGTGCACTTTAACTACAACAGAGAACAATGACATTATTACACAACTCACCAAGGTGGTAGTAAAGTATGGCACCCCATGGGATTGTTTTGGTTTACAATGTATGGGAATATCAGAAATATTAAGATGTGTAAAGGAATATAACAACTTTATCTAAGTATGGGCTGCAGACGTACAGACTTGTACTTTTCTCATGGGTAAAAGCTGTTAATAATAACATGCCTGAGAAAGGAGCCAGCTTTGCCTAGCTGACTGCGAATTCTAAGAAAAGCTCATGCCACCTTCTGAGGTGATCAACCACAGTCTGTCTCTGGCCCTTGTGCATAGCCAGAGGACCTTGTTGTCCTTTTAGTTTCTGATTATTGCTGAACTTTACACTTTGTAACCGGATCTGTATCTCTTAAACTGTGGTTTGTAGCTAGCAGAAGTTCCTGTCATGACTGTATAAACCACTGAGCTCAAGTAAAGATCTTTACAACAACATTGGACCTCCCTTGTGTTCATGTCTGTCTGTGGCGCCGAATCTGTCCCCACCTGATATCCTAGGACCCTTGCTCTCCACAGCTAGAAGGCCCCTCAGTGGTCCATGGCAATCCATTAGTCTCAATCTTAGTATAGCAGGTAGTAGAGCTAAGTGGATTTCTAATGTTCAGAGGCATTGATTTTCCATACAAGTTGACCCCTAAAGGTGAGCTAGCTACTTATCTGGTGCTCAAAGAAATAGCAATGTATTTTAACTCTTTAGGCAAAGCCAGCTGTGTTGGCCTCGAGAGAACAGAGTTGTGTAGGCTGCCAAGGCGAACCCTCACTGTGGGATTTTCAAGGTAACTTTGCATCTACGGGCTCTATGCATCTGGGAAGGGACAGGAACATTGCCGCTCAGTAAGCAGCAAGCCCTCTACACAGCCCAGCGCGAGGTTCCAGTGGCTAAGGAGACCTCTCTAAAGGCAGCATTGTTCATCTGTGACACAAGTGGTTTGTGAATGAAGCTGTTAACGTAGGTAGCATTACTTCTGGCACTAGATCAGGTTTCTGTGTAGCATCTTCCAATCACTTTCCCAGTTTCTCAAAGAGCAACCAAAACAATATCCATGAGGTGATTATTCCAGACAGCCCACATGGAATTGTTTTTTGCTTTTTTTTTTTTCCCTAATTGGCTTCCACACGTTATTCCAAGATCTCTATTAAATATATTAAGCACATTTAACCTTAGCTGAAATAAATCCACCTAATTAGATGATAGAGAGAACAGCTCATTAGCCGAGCACGGGTAAATATTTTCTCGACTCCAGCTAGGCGCTGCTTACAGTAAGTACACTCTGTGCAGTCTTTTCATACTACCGCTGTCAGCCCTTTGTGCTAAGCATAGCATAAAAATGTTACTGAAGAAGTAACACAACTGGCCTCGTCCTCGGCTGAGCTCTTCGAGGCCAGCTCTCGCAATCTGCCAGTTTAAGCCAACTGCATGTTTTTATCATCAAGTCAATGCAAATGCCTTAAATGGCCTGGCTTACCAGACATTGTGAGTGTGCAACCATGGACTTCTTTTTCTTTCTTCTTCTATTGTGGTACATATCTCAACTACATCAACTCCAAGAGGTGTGTATATTTTTTTTTTAAGATTTATTTATTTATTACATATATAGTGTTTTGCCTGCATGCCAGAAGAGGGCACCAGATCACATTATAGATGGTTGTGAGTCACCATGTGGTTGCTGGGAATTGAACTGGGGACCTTTGGAAGAACAGACAGTGCTCTTAACCTCTGAGCCATCTCTCCAGCCCCGTGTGTGTATTTTTTTTAACATTAAGGATACAGAATGTTTTATTCTAGGTTTCTTTGATGCTCCAGATAATTTAGGATCACATTAAGTAATCGAGTCACTTCAGAGACAAGAGTCAAGGAACAAGGCAGGGGGATGCTGGCCATGCCCAGCCGCACACTGCCCACTTAGCTCTTATGAGCAGTCACCGGAAGAGAACAATTTGCTGTGAGCTCAAAGCTTTCTGTCCAAGAGGTTTATTGGGATGGTGGTTATTTCAGAAAAAAAAAAAAATAGAACTTTCTTAACTGTCCAATCTCATGGAGATAATGAAATAAGATATGGTGCATTCTAATAGTAGATTTCTATGTGTTTATTTAAAATGTCACTTTAATTGGATGTGGTGGTACATGCCTAGGACCCCAACACTCAGAAGGCTGAGGCAGGAGCATCAACATGAATTCAAAGCCTAGGCTAAGACTGTATCTCAAACTTTTTTTTTTAAATAGTATTTCAACAAATTCTTAAAGACTTAGAGAAATATTTGTTATATAATATTAAATGGCAAAAAAAAAAGAGCCTGAAAACCATATCCAAGTCCTACAACAGTGTCCAACAAATTTGAATTTTTTTAGATTAACTAAAATATATGCTAACTAATATATAAATGAGAGCTCTGCATTTAAGTAAACACATGTAAATGATTATGAAGAGACATTTAAGAGGAAAAACATCATATTGGTAATATTCATCTCTTAGTGTCTGAATTATAGGTGAATTTTTGTCTTTCCTTACTCTGTACATTCCACATTTTACAGTTCAGATATCTACCTCTGATCCAACTGGGAGTTAAAAGAAACATGAAAACAAAATGCAAAAGCAGCCGTTGGGAGTTAAATTAACCAGAATTTCCAAATCAGAATGAGAAGGCCCCAACAGCTATAGCAGAAGCAAGGCCTCCTGGTGAAGATCACAGATGCTCCCCCCATGCTGGGTCAAAGCAGAGTTCCGGGCTTGGAGCTCTCACGGCCGGCAGGGCTGGGAACGCACACCGTGCTTCTTAACAACTGCATCAGCGCAATCCCCTAAACTGGAATGACACACTAAACCTAAGGGGGAAAAGCATCGCCACTTTTATTTCCCTCAGTGGACAACATTAAAAAAGAAACAGCCAGCCCCAATTTTTCACCAGAAGATTTTTAAAAATAATTTATTTTTACTTTGTGTGCACTGTATGTCTGTGGGTGTCAGATTTTGGAGTTACAGACAGTTGTGAGCTGCCATGTGGGTGCTGGGAATTGAACCCGGGTCCTCCGGAAGAACAGTCAGTGCTCCCAACCACTGAGCCATCTCTCCAGCCCCACCAGAAGATTTATTTTGGTTTCGGTTTGGTGTTTGCCTTTTTATGTTGGACCAAGAAAAGGCTATTTGGTATGTTCACTGGCAAAAATTCAGCAGCTGAGGGTTTTGGAAGCAGGAAGTCCTTTAGGTACAGGGGTCAGACATTCACAGTACTTCAACTCAACACTGGAAATGAAAGCGTGTGAAGGAACAAGCTCAGTGTATCCCCTGTGTCTGGCTCCTGAAACCACAGATTAGAGAAAAACCTCCCCAAGTAACTATGGATGGTCTTGAACGGCTTCAACTAGCTGAGAGAGAGATTTCCGGCTGAATGCCGTATGTTGCCAATAAGCAAGCAATGTGCTCCAGGTCGAGCCCCGTATCTGAAAGAAATATCTGGTGCTTCAAAAGATACACATCCAAGTACTGTCAGTAAGTAGCCATTTAATTAAAACTAATATCTCAGTATAAATCATGGAGGCCCGAGGGGGATAGTTTTAGAAATCAACCTGCAATTAAGACGTTGTGGCTAATTATGTGGCAACAGAGGCTCAGAGAGGAGGTACACTGATGCTCGTTAGCACCTTACGACTCTGCTGGCAGAATTTATGACACTGCTTTCCTCCGCTGCCCGTCTTCCAGTTCGCATTCAATGTCACATCTCTGATTAACCGCTGTAGCTCTCACCAGGCAACAGCAGTGAGGCAGAAAGAACCCAGAGGTTAAAATCAGACAGAGCCAGGTTCGAGGATGTGCTCTGCTCCCCGGTGCTGCCTGACTTGGTTAAACTGAGAGATGGGGAGCACCAACCATTGCAACCCAGAGAGCAAGCTCGGTGAGAACACAGGGTCTACAGTCCATGTGTGAGGAGCAGGTGTCCACTAGGGCTTCCAAAACGTACTGCCCCATCGGAAAACAGTCATGAGACCTATAGTTGCAGTAAAGAGGACAAAGGAGTTGCCGTCCCAGCCCAAAGGTCTCTGGAGGGGAAGGAAGTACCTCTCCCCCTGCACGTCACTCTACCTGGAAATCTAAAAGCTATCTCTGCCCGTCTGTATGAGCCAGCCATGCCCTATCCTGCGATCACTGCAGGGGAAATTCTGCAAGTCTTTCATGGGTCTACCTCCCTCCATTTTAGGCAGGTTCCCTCCTAAATACTTGTGAATCACACAAACCTGCTCCTGACTGTCTTTGCCACTGTGGTAGGCACAGAACCCAGACTGACCAGACAGAGTCTCTTTGTAGGATATGACTAACTATTAGGGGGTGCGCATTACTGTGTAGAGAAAGGTACTGGAAGGCAGTAGACTTTTAACTTTGCACTAACATCCTCACACACATAACTGATTTCTTTGGGACTCCTCCCAAAAGAAAAGCCTTTCCATTCTCACAAGCATCAGTTTTCTAGAAAGCTCACCTCACTGTCTTGAAATGGCACGAAATGCAAGGCAGCCCACAGCTGGCCTTGTAAGCAAGCACCCAGATATAAAAACAGCCAACCAGTACTGCTCTCCAGCCACAGAGGAAGTGGGCAGACGCCTAGCTGCCACCCAGAATAAGGCCTGAGCTTCTCATAGGCAAATGGTCCCAGCAGAACCAGCAGTGTTTCCTACCATAAGAACACAAAAGGTTCCTCTAAATGTAAGAGGAGCCTTAGGCCTTGCTCTCATCACTGTCTGTCTAAGTGGCCTGGTTTTGCTGGAAAATGCTATCATCATTTAACTTACTTTCTACTTCTTTTCTTAATCTAATAATCTCCACATGGTATGACCAGCCAGAAAGTCACAGTTACTTCTCATTTGATGACTGGCTCTTGAGTGCCAGTTAAATCCCTAAAAGAAACAAGAGCCAGGGTATCCAACATGACACAAATACCAACAGGGAATTATGTAAACTAGCGTCAACTCCAAAGCCCAAAGGCCATCCAGCCACTTGGATTTTCACTTGAGAGATCCTAACTATTTTTAAAGTGTTGGCGTCATTGTGAGGCACCAAAACTGCAGCGTTTGAACAAGAGATAGACTGGTATTTACTATAAGGGAACAGACTCGCTTGCAAGGACAGCGAACCAATACCCCAGAACCCAGATCCCCTGTCTGAAAGCTACTAGAAATTGCCAGGTAGAACGGTTAAGAAATGAAACAGTGGGGAAATGGCACTGTACCAGTCCACAAGAGGCGGTTTCCTGCTTTTGTGGAAAGCCATAATGGTTCTGAGGCACTCATCTCTCCTCCTCAAGGTGCACCCTCAACATCTCTTCCTGTGAGGGAATAAAAGCATGCTGGGCTTTTAGCAAGTGTGAGACCAAGTTTTCTCATCCGTTAAATGAATGGGTCGGGCAGCACATTTTGTTTTTGTTGTTGTTCTTTGCAGACCCAAAAAGTCCACGGTTCAGCTCAGAATGCCCAACTCCCACAAAGTTTCCAAGAAAACATCTGAGTAATTGGTCCCAAGGGAAATTCCTCTTAGCCTCAAAGTCTTCTACTCCTGGTTGAAGTTATTCATTCCTCCCACTTCCTACTGCTGATGGGATGCGACGGGTTAGGGTAGAGACCAGAGGCTGTCCAGTCAAAACGCTGGAGCGAGAGCAGAAGAGCAAACATCCAAACAGGATGAACAACTACATTAACAGAAGGAGTCTGGTTAAAAACACCGAAGAGCAAAAAACTGCCCTGCTTGCCGAAAGATCAGCACTGACATTCACACAGAACACTGGAAACTGTTTACGAAACAATCTTTCAGCATGCCTTGGTTTCCAGAGCATGAGAAGCAACTACTGTCAGCCACAGGTCCCTCTGACATGTCTGATACTTGGGGACTTGCTGCCATTCCGGGGCCCCTTTTCCAGCCCTTCTGTATCATGGTCCTCTGTGCATGGATGGCTCCACGGCTTTAGATTCAAGCAACTGGTGAGCAAAACACTTTTAATATTATATGTCTGTGTGAACATATAGATTTTTCCCACCTTTATTCCCTCAGTTACTTAGTATTTTATATATATATATATATATATAGAGAGAGAGAGAGAGAGTGTGTGTGTGTGTGTGTGTGTGTGTGTGTGTGTGTGTGGCGTTACATTGTGTTGAGTAGTATATATAATCTAGAGATGCTTGGAAGCATATGGGAGGGTATGGGTAGGGCATACGCACATGTAGTACCACTGGCACAAGGGACTTGTGCTACTGTCTGGGATTCCCCGCCAACACACCCCGGCTAGCTCTGACTTTACGTTGAGAATGGCTCTGCGGCTACTCCCACACCAACAACACAGTTGCAGGGCCAATTTTCCAGGCCCACACGCATCTCCCGGCCCACACCTTACCTCCCACAAGTCTGTCTTTTCGGATGAAGGAAGAGTGCGTTCCTGGAGGACAAGAATGGAAGCCCAAGAAGCTAAAGGTTGAGATAAGTAGGAACAGGGCAGAACTGTAGCGTACCGAAGCCTCCTGGGGCTTCCCAGTTTGAGGGTGAGGGAACGGGAACTGAAATCACATTTTCGAAACAATTTTAAGGTCTAGGGAGATAACTCAGTTGATAAAGTGTTTGCTCTGCAAGCATAAGGGCCCAGGTTTGATCCCCGGCACTCACATTAAAAAGCAGCGTGTGACGAGACACTTATAATCCCAATAATAGGGAGGCGCGATCCCTGTGGGGGAGGGGGTCCCCCTGGCTAGCCAGCCTAGCTGAATCAGCAGACTCTAGGCTGAGAGATCCTGTCTCAGTAGACAGCACACCTGAGGCCAGCGCCTGAGTTTGTCACGCAGGTGTACCTGGATACAAGCACATACAAACACATACACAAAAAAGTAATCAATGGGCAATTCTGGGGTCAAGGTAAGTGTTGTGTGGCTCTCTACTCTCCATCTCCAGGTGTGTGGGATTCCTGTCATTTGCATCCCAAAAGTAAATTCTGACTCAAAAAAATAAATGTGTAGTATAAGTTAACAAATATGAAAAATTCAAAAAGGGTACAAGTTGTTTTTTTTAAAAAAAAAAAAAAGATAAACAAAGCAGAACGCTCAGACACATTCTGAGCTAAAGCCCTGACGGATCCTCTCATCTGAGAAGAGCAGGGAAAGGGAACTAGGTAAATGGACCCTGTGGTGGTTTGAATGAAAACAGCCCCCATAGGTCCATAGGAAGCGGCACTATTAGGAGCTGTCGTCGCCTTGTTGGAGTAGGTGTGGCTTGTTGGAGGAAGTGTGTCACTGGGGGTCACTTTGGGGTCTCAGAAGCTCAAGCCAGGCCCAGTGGCTCGCTCTTTCTCTTCCTGCTGCCTGCAGATCCAGATGCAGAACTCTCAGCTACCTCTCCAGCACCATGTCTGCCTGCATGCTGCCATGTTTCCCGCCATGATGAAAACAGACTAAACCTCTGAACTGTAAGCCAGCACCAACTAAATGTCTCCCTTTGTAAGAAGAGTTGCTGTGGTCATGGTGTCTCTTTCACAGCTGTGGAACCCTGTGTGAATGGATGACACTTCTTTACATTTATGTCTGTAGAGGGAGGAAGGACCTGTACACATCTCCCACGGGAAAGCATCCTTCAGAGGAAGTGAGAAATGCTGCAACAGACGCATCTCCTGAGACAGGAGTGTGCCTTGGAGAAGACAAAAGGACGGATGGACGGACGGACGAACGGACGGACGGACGGATGGATGGACAGAGCAACCTCCGAGACTCAGCTGAGGAATGTTCTAGGGTCACTTTTTCACGCAGCAGAAGAGTCTGGACCACAGAAACTCCTCTGGAGTCACTTTATGAAGCTTACGTGAGAATGACAGAATATACTCTCCAGACCTGCGGGGGCGAAGCTGAGAGCCACGGTGCGTACATTCTGGAGGCGGACCCCAATTCCCTCGGGGACTTTGTCACTTCTCACCATATGTTTATATCTGAATAGTATTCAGTCCTACTTCTTCAGGATCCAAGTGCTTTGTCTTTAATATGCCTCAATATCTTAGTACCGATCTACAGTGTTATGATTCAATATGGAGTTGGCTTAGCCACTGAGATGTTCTTAGAACTAATGGTTATTATACAGCAAGAACATTTCCCTCATTGGTGCCTTCTTTAAAGATAACAAGTATGGCAAGAGACAAGCATATAGCCAAGGCATCCTAAGTGAGCACTGGTAAGTTGACTGGTGGCCAGAATCAGTCACAGATGCCCTCACCTTGGAAGGGAGACACCACAGCTGGGAGGTGGGTACTTCAGCTAACTGCTGTGACAAACAGTGTGGAAGACTCCTTGCTAAGCCATTTCGTTTGCTGTAGGCTCCGGCTCAGAGGCCCATCACAGTTAATACACAGCAGCCCGAGGCATCGCACACCCCGAGCAGTATGCACTAAGTGGATACTCAAGAGGACCTGGGCTCAGAAGCAGGCTTAGCATTGATCATTTAGCCATCCCAGTAGGTCTGAGATGTGCAATGCAAAATTCATTCATTAAGAAAAAACTATTGGAATAGCTGGGTCTTGAGGAAGCCCTATTCCCTAGACACTAGCCCAAGGGGCATGTCCCATGAAAGTCTTCACTTACCAGGAAAGTGGGTCAGAGGGGAGGACATCCTTTTGGGACTTCAGGTAAGAGAAGCAAGGGAGAATGGGGAAATAGAAGGATCCAGAGGGTCCTAGAAACCTACAAGAAGAACATTATGATGGGCGGATCTGGGCCTAGGGGTCCTGCTCAAACTATGACACCAGCCAAGGACAATACAGGCAGTAAACTTCGAACCCCTACCCAGATCTAGCCAATGGACAAGACATTCTCTACCATTGAGTGGAGAATGGGGACTTTCACACGAACTCTGGTGCCCCATTTTTTGACCACGTCCCCTTGATGGGGAGGCCTGGTGGCACTCAGAGGAAGGATAGCAGGCTACCAAGAAGAGACTTGATACCCTATGAGCATATACAGGGGGAAGAGTTTCCCCCTAAGTTACAGACATAGGGGAAGGGAGTAGGGGGAAAGCGGGAGGGAGGGAGGAATAGGAGGATACAAGGGATGGGCTAACAATTGAGATGTAATATGAATAAATTAATAAAATATTTTAAAAAGAAAAGAAAAGAAAAAGCAATTGGGAGGACCCACTCTTCTGCAAATTAACACGTTTGCATTAAATTACCATAATGCTGTGTGTGTTCCTGAAGCCATGCGTGTGTGTCCTTGTGCATGTGGAAGCAGCAGGTGTCATTCTCCCAATGCTGCCCACCGTGTGCTCTGAGACAGGGTTCCCATCAAACTGGGGTTTTCTGATTACTCTGGCTGGCCAGCAAGCCCTGGGGATCCACCTGGCTCTGCTTCTCCAGCACTGATATTACAATATACACCACCAATGCCCCTACAGTTGCTGATAGACTGAGGGACTCCAGGACATGAGGCTGGTCTCCTCCAGTGGTCAGTGTTAAACTGTCAGCTGTGTCCTGTTGCTGCTGTCCAGCATCTGTGTCATATGTCTATTGCTCTTTGCCCCTCCCCCTAAAAGCATCCCTTGGTACCACATAAGCAGACACATGAAGCAGAGGATGATGAGAAGGCCAGTAATCTTCCAGAGCCATAGCTGACAGCATTAGGTAAGAGATGAAAAAGAACTTTTAAATTTAAGAAAGACAAAGAATGGTGACTAATAGGAACAAATATTTTCTTTAAGGGTCAGAAACTTTCAAAATAATCAAAGTTTTATTTAAGCCTTCAGCTTAATAAGCTGTGGGGTCTTGTCTTTCGAGAACCATGTTCCATGCTTGCTTTCTTCTGGGAGACATAGATGCCTCCTCAACTGGAGATGAGGGACAAAGTGTGGGAGAAAAGGCCACGTCCCACCACCTAGAGCTGCATGCTCGGGATGTCCTCAAGGCCATCATAATCCGTCCTTCCACTTGCTAAATGGTCTCAGTCTTTCTTTCTTTCTTTCTTTCTTTCTTTCTTTCTTTCTTTCTTTCT
>OU015743.1:50513693-50540501 GCA_907169655.1 Acomys percivali | reverse complement strand
TCTTTCTTTCTTTCTTTCTTTCTTTCTTTCTTTCTTTCTTTCTTTCTTTCTTTTCCAAGGCAGGGGTTCTCTGTGTAACCCTGGCTGTCCTGGAACTCGCTTTGTAGACTATGCTGGCCTCAAACTCACAGAGATCTGTTTGCCTTTGCCTCTGGAGTGCTGGGATTAAAGGTGTGCACCACCACCACGCAGCTTCATTCATGGCACACTAATGCTACCAACAACAACAACACTGCCAACACCAGTGCCACCACCAACACTGCCAGCACTGCCACCCTCACCACCAACACCATTGCCACCAAACACCAATGCTACCACCATCTCATGGGAGCAGCTCTGTTTGGCTCCAACCCTTACCTAGTCTGAAGATACTTAGGGGAAAAAGGAGAAATTGGCTGTGGCAAATTTCTAGCCATAATTGGTCTTTCCTCCTTGAATGAGTAGTCTTAATCAGCTGCCACCTGTTGTAAACCTGACTGTTAGAACCAAATACTGTATTTCTGAGCTGTTACCCATGGGCCAGGCAGGAGGAAGCGACGCTAAGACTGGCCCTGCCCAACCCTAAAACTGAAGTCTTACATTTGCATAGCAGCCTAGTTACTTAGCAAGAGTAGTAGAATCTTGCTCCAGTTGAAGTTCCACACGTTTTATGATAAAACAGTATCTTTTCTCATCGGCCAAGTGGGAATGATAACAATTTCTGCACTTAAAGTGTTTTAAATAGTATGTGCCTTATTCCCTCTGTAGAGAAATAGAAGAGCTAACCTGTAGTGATTAATTAAAATATTGCTTCTATTCTAGCTTCATTTAAAAAATAAATTTTCTATTAAAAGCAGACACCTGGAGATGCCTTCTTTGAGCATCTGAATTTCTAACAGTAACATAGTTGTGTAGATAATTAACTTTGTTGTTTTGTTTTCATTGTCCTTTTCTATATTAAAAAAAAAAACTAACACCAGTTTTTTCATAATGTCCCATAGAAGTTTTAGATACAACTCCAATCTCTCCCCCAAGGTGAGAAGTGGAAGAGGAGCTAGTGGCCAGTGTGGAGCTGATTGACAGCTTCCAAGTACCTATTACCAATGCACCTGAGTCACTTAACAGCCACCCTTCTCACTCAGAACTGTTACAGACCAGAGGCTGGAAAATACAAAACAGTTGTGAAGTTTATCCTGGGTAGAGCACAGTTCTTCCTGGCCCCAGAAAGGATTATGCAGCCAAAGCTTCCCCTGTGCCCTGGGGAGAGCGAGGGGAGGTGACCTTGGCTTTGGATTGACTCTCGCTTCTGTGTCACATGGCAATGCCTTCATGGATTTGAGAGACTGAAGATTTGAGCAGGGAGCATTTGTGCAGAAACCTTTAGTATCAGGTTTTGTGTCCTGCACATCAATTTCTCTTTTGGCATTCAAGTGTACACTATAAAATAATTTAGCCTAATTCCTGTATAGTTAATAGTTTTAACTAAGTAAAAAGAACACTAAATTGAGTTTAGGCTTTTCTTGTACATTATATTTCAAAATAAATCTAGTTTGGAGAAATCTGATTCCCAAGGAAGAGTAACTTAGGTTGCAAGGAAATGGAATTTTAACCCAGAAACAGAACTAACGATCTTGTATTCATCAAAATCCAGTGTTCTCTTTTAAAAAAATTAGAGGGTAACATGGGTTAGAAATTACTTACTTACTCTTCTAGTCCTCTGAACAAGTTCCCTTTGTTTAAATTTTCACATGAAAACACAAAGATCTGCACGCAAGCCCTTTCAGGATATCCTAAACTCTCTCTATATCTTTTTCTTCCATCCTTGATGCCTCAGAAAAGAAATGCTTCACGGCTTTCCCTGGAGAATTGTCCTTACAAGTCAATGCCAAGACATCAATATCTCTAATAACAAGTTTATATTTTCCAAGACAAAAATGATTAGTGTCCCTTGTGGCAGCGAGGCCATGTGCACCACGGTGCGTCATTTATAAAGCGCCTGGTAAGAGAGCAGTGACGTGTATTTGCAAACTGTTAGAGTTGATCTAACACAGGCTGCACATCTGAATCCCAGGACAGGATAAGTGATACTGATGCCAGGGGAAAATCCCACCTCAAGTCAGCACTACCTAATTTTGTTTTTTTGGTTGGTTTGGTTTTTGTTTTTTGAGACAGGGTCTCTCTGCGTAGCCTTGGCTGTCCTGAACTTGCTTGGTAGACCAGGATGGCCTCGAACTCACAGCAATCCGCCTGCCTCTGCCTCCCAAGTGCTGGAATTAAAGGTGTGTGCCACCATGACTGGCCAAATTATCAATTAAGTCACCTGTCAAAATTCCCCAGGTGATTTTGGTGCACAGTAGAGGCCACTGACCTGGTTCAACAACTTCATTCTGCAGGTAAGTCCCTGTTCCCACCCTCCCCCAGGCCCATTCTTAAAGTCACATAACTAGCATCAGGACCCAAATCATCAGATTCTTTATTCTCTAATACATGCCTCTCTTTCATAACTATTTCTCCTGACAAATCTCCATATCTGGGCTCAAAAAATAGACCACAATTCGGACCTGATAACCTGAGAGCTACCAAAGACCATCTATTTACCAACTGGTCCGCAGCTGCCTTTACGCCCAGGAGTTTTCTGTGCATATGATAACTAGTTCACCCTGTGAGATGGGGCACACCACCCCTGCCATGCTCACCCCAAAACAGCAGCCTGAATTTCAATCTGTATTAATGGCTTTCTTTATTGCTTCCACCAACCTCTGGTTCCTCTGATAATTCTCTCTCAAAGAAATAATAACAACCTCTTCCAAAAAAAAAAAAAAAACTTCATTTGATGGTAAATTGAATTTCTGGTGCGAGAATGAACTAAAAGCCTTTATATAAAGAAATTGCTTCAGGGCAGCTTCTTGAGAAGAGGATAATTTGCTGACAGTGAGTGGTCTACAGCGCTGTGTTCCGAGAGAGCTAAGCAGAGGGCTGCAGAAGCAGGGCAGGGGCCTGGAGGTGCCCAGTCCTGGGTGCTAGAGTGAAGGAGAAATAAACCTGCTTTTTAGGATTCCAAGTGCGGGATCGGAACGGTCTCGTGAGAGAACAGGTGAGGTTAATTCACTAGAAGAGCAACCACCTCGTGCAGGAGCTTAATTGTTGCCAGCTGAAAAGATCCCGTGAACAGACTCTGGGAGGAGATATATAAATGAGCCCAGAACTGGAGGTGGGGCTTTTGGAGACTTGGGATAGATTTGACTGTTCATCACTGCACTTCGAGACACTCCTAGAGAGAACTGCTCAAGGGAAGGCTTCGGGGCTCTGACTCCTGCTGAGGTTCTGGGTTCTGGTTACCCCAGGTTCTAACAAAAGAAATCCTACAGCTCACGCCCCAAGAATCGTTCCTCGGAACTGATATCCTTAAGGTTTTGTTATTGTGTCCATTAATCCTCATTTCCTATTGTTTTGGTTAGTCGGGTTATAAGTGACGTATGCTCAGTCACTAAGTTGTTAATAAAATATATTGGTTAAGAAAATTGAGCCTACACTAGAGTCCTGCATGGCTGGCCCTGCCCTAGGACCTTGAGCACGCTTAGCCCACATAAATGCGGCTTCTTCATGAGCACAGCCTAAGACTGACACCTCTGGGAGGTGGCTTCCCTCAGATATCCCACCTGACCCCGTGTGCTCAGATCCTACCAAGTTATTATACATGACCAGAAAGCACTTATTTCACTAAAATATAATATGTCAAAGGCAGAAAGGAAATACAAGGCAGACCTGTGAGAAAGAGGCATCCGAACATGACAGGATTGAAGGAAACCTGGACCAGGAAACCAAAGACGCCCAATCAGCCCCGCTCCTGCCATTTGTGGTGCATTTCTAGGAGCGTCCACTTCCTCATAGACAAAGCTGGAATAGCATCTATCCCCATTGCCCGTGTGTGGGTTATAAAGAGCAAATTAAAGGTAATTTATATAAAAACATATTTCTAAATCTGAACCTAAAGATTAAAAGAAACATGGCCAGAAGCCGAAACACTGAGTCCTGAGATGAGCAGGGTAAGGCTGAGGAACAGGCGAGACGGTAGAATCGGAGAGTCCAATGTCGGCCACAGACCTCGCAGCCTAGGCATGCTCACTCCGCCGTGGAGAGCATGGTGGTTTACAACTCTGGTAGTTTTGACAAGGTTGGAACCCAATAATGAAGGAACTTGATTAGCTCAGTGGCAGCATGTGCGAAGGGCTCAGCAGGTGCTAGCTGCTGGTCATTACTGAGTAACCATTGCCGTGATGGCCATCAGATCCCTTGGCTTACAGGGCAGTGGTGAACACTAGGAACCAGACTTGTCTGTCCACACCTAGAGAGGCACTTGGTGTGTGGAAAGCATTCCTTCAGCCATCGGCTCTCCCTTCTGACAGACACAGAAATATTAAGACTCGGTTTCCAAATTCTTCTCTTTTGCCACCACAAAAAAAAAAAAAAAAAAAAAAAAAAAAAAAAAAAAATTAATGGTCTAATTCATTACAAGAGTGAAGTAAATACCAGAGAGACTCCAAGTTCAGGTCAGCTACCTGCCACCTGGCCTTTCTCCTCTTGTTAAATGGTAAACACATTTCTCAATGTAAAGATAGGAATCTTTAGTATAAGTGTGTGAGCTACTGGCTACCAGGTCTGATAGCCAAATCAGAGGAGCTAACGGAATCCCAGCTAATTATAGTTACCGTAATTCTCAGATGTAGGAAGCAAAGGAAACAGGCAGCTGGCTGTGCGCTACAAGTCTCTGTGGGTGGCCGTGGTGGCACTGGCCTTACTGACACTTCAATAAGTGTCTCTTCCATAAGGAAAACAAGGTCAGAAAACTACACACAAAATTAAAGCAGAGGGGATGGCAAGATGGCCCAGCAAATAAAAGGCCCTTGCCACAGACGCCTGGCAGCCTGAGCGCAATCAATCAGCAGAGCTCATGTTAAGTGGAAGGAGTGCGCCTCGGGCCGCCACACTGCTCCACAGCATGCACACACACACACACAAATAAACGCATTCTAAAATTAAAAAGCACAAAACATTTACTTAATGTGCCTTTTCAGACACATCACAAGGACAAATAATACAAATAATACTCTCCTCAGAAATACAAAAATACCAGCTGAGCTTCTTATCAAAAACTCCACAAATAATATAGCCTTGGGTGTAGACACATAGACTACGCAAGTGGGAAAAATCAAAATAAATCTAGATAACGCACAACCCATCTCTCAGCGACAAGGCCATTGGTCTTCAGGTATGCACATTGTTTATATGTTTTCCTGTCTGTGTATGAAAACAAGCATTCTCTCAAAATAAGTTATATCTCTCACTAATTACATCCTTAAAGAGCACCAAAGAGCGCTGAAGAGATGGCTCAGCAGTTAAGCGCACTGGCTGCTCCCGCAGAGGGCCTGGGTTCTATTCCCAGCACCCACACAGTGGTTCTCACGCATTGAACTCCAGTTCCAAGGGACATGGCGCCCTCTTCCAGCTTCCAAAGGCATTACAAGCACATTGTACACATTCATGCAGACAAAACACTCTTACACATAAAAATAAAAAATTGACACTTAAAGACATAATGAATTAAATAGTAGCCAGTCTCTCCTTCTGATTACCACACATGAAGACATGAAAACACAGTGCTTGTCATTTCATTAATACTGACAAAAGACATTTATAAGGCACTTACATTGTACCAGGCACTCCCTAAAGTCCATACATAAATTAACCCTTCTAATTCACACAACTCCTCATTAAGTGGGTAAGTTGTTGTCCCGGATCAAAGGTGTGGTGAGGTCAACTACCTTACCCAAAACTTGCACAATAGGTAAAATGCCAGCTGAGGCTAGCACCAATGTTGGAGGGTTCTAGAATCCAAGCTAACTGAATTGTTTGGGGTTTGTCTGTGTCATGTAGCCCAGGCTGTCCTGGAACTTCACAATGTAATCAAAGACGACAACCCTTGAACTGCTGATCCTCCTGTCTCTGCCTCCCAGGATGGGTGCAGCAACACACCCAGTTTCATACACTGCTGGGGGTGCCTCCAAGACATTACACAAGCTATGAGAACCTTCTACATCCTCAACCCTACAGTCCAAGTTCTTAGCCACCTTGTAATAGTGGCCTCTTAGCAGAGGCTCAGCTCTGCCACCACAGACTCTGAGAAGGAGCTCCCTTGTCCTCCCCAAGCAGTGACAGATAAAGAGAAAAGCAAATGCTGAGGCAAACATAAAAAGTGTCTAACAGGCAAACAGCACACCACCTCTGAATGAGATTAAAAAGAAATGTTGATTAAAATAAGAGGAAATAATGCATAACTCATAAGCAAAGAGGGAAAGCTGCTCAGAAGGTGGGGTGCCGTTGTCACATGTGGCCAGCACAAGCCTTCCTAGAGGATGCCCTGTCTGTGTTTAGGTTTTACTTGAAGATTCGACCGCCCAGAATTCTTAAAATGGTTGATACATCCGCAGCTGCCTTTCCCCAGAGCACCATAAACCACAGTCTTGCCAGAATTAAATAAAAGACTGACTGTTCTCCCCGCTCCTGTCTTAAGATGTCAGCATTTGAACTGTGTGGGGAGGCAAGCAACTATGAAGTCAACATTCAGGAATCATTTCAGCCTGGATTGCAACCAAAACCCTTAGCACCATGACCATAGCCCCACTAGTCCAAAGGCCAGCTGGGGACAGATCCAAACATTATTCATTCACAGAAGATTTTGAAAAAGAAAATGTGTGGAGCTAGGAGAGGGGACAGCTCTGTCCTAGGTACTGCCTGTCATAGGATCATGTCATGGGGCAGATACCAGGGTGACAAAAGAAACACTAGAAAAATCCTTATAACATGTGATCAGTGTCTAGAAGTTATTTAGCCACTTAACTACTAAGCCAGATGTGTTCTAAATCTCAGAGGTAGACCACAGTAGAGTTCATTGCTTTTTGTGCCTCCATATGGGCTGCTCATGGTCTCAGGTCTGTTATTCTAGTGGCTACACTGTAGCCCAGAACCTCAAGGGCCCCTGCTTAGGTCCAAACAAAGAGAGACAGGGTAAAGAACACCTGGAAGGTTCTATATGGGCAAGGCCAAAGAGTGCTCACATCATCCCTGCCCCCACAATGTATATGGGAGAGAGACATATTCTGTCCGGAACTCAGTTACCTGGCCCCACTCCACTGAAGAGAAGACTACAAGCTGAGCCCACGAGGGAAAGGGTCTGATGAACTACAGTGTCACTGCTGTCACACGAGAAGAGGAAAGGAAACCAATCCACTCAAAACTGGACAGATGGCCTGAGTCAATGTCATAATCCGTGCTTCTTAAGGAGAAATTCTGCTAAGGCTGAATTATCAACCGGTTAATACCTGCCCTACCCCACATGCCCCACCTGGGCCCTAGAGACACAGATGGCAATGCCATGTTCCTCAGGATCAGCCAAGTGCTTACCTGGGAGCAAGTATGACGACACGTGAGTTAGCTGACAACACACACAGACACACACACTCTGGAGCTGCATGCAGGATACTAACTGACTTGAACTCTACCTAAGTGTCTATTCTTTTAGCTCCAAAAACACGGCACCCAGAGTCAGGCACAATTCCAAAGGCATTTGTCATTCAGGATCTGTCCACATGGAAGAGAAACCTCCAAGAGTCCAGACAGGAATCCCACACCTACTTGGAAATCCTATAACCTCAGTTTCTATGCGGCAAAAACCAGATAGGAAAAGTGGTTAATACGTAAAGCAATTCAAGCTGTTTACGAAAATCAGTCTCTGAAGAAGACTACGTGTCGGGGACCCATGCCCATAATTAACAACAGCTTCAAACTCTGCTAGTGCACCACCTGTGCGTGTGCCAGGCCTGTCTGCAACAGTGCTCTTCCCAGACTGCCTCGAAGCCCACTCCCTCTTAGAAAGAAGCCACCCCTGAAGGCAGGGAGCCTGTCTGGCCCACACAGCAGTCAGGCTGTGTTTCCTCCTCACGTCTCCTCTTCCCCTGTCAGAACCCAAGAGTGCCAAGCATAGGTAGCACACACTGCTAGGCACATGACAACCAAAACACTACCTCAAGCTTGGACAATGTTTTTTGAGAAAAGTTTTTTGTGTTTGTTACTTTTTCTGACCCTCTTCCACTACCATCAAGCCTAAAGTTCTCTCAGGTGCCTTCAGCGGTCCTTATTGGCCAACAGCATCACAGCACAGTCACAGCCATGCGACTCAGGAAGCCCTGCTCTGGTGCACAGCATCGCAGTGAGAACCTGGCTCCATCCACTCTGACCCTGTCACTTACTAGCTCTGTGCCTCAAGTTATGTCACCGGTCTCCTTCCTGGGTAGGACAGCTGTAATACCTGCCTTACGTCACCATTGCCCTCAGAAGCTCGAGGAGGGAAAACACCAAGAAGCATTTTGTGACTTCTTCCCAACTGCTGAATACCTCCAACCAATGTGCCACTGCTAGCAAATACTTAGCATGGCCCTTTACCATGGCCTCGCCTAGAGGAACTACAGACTTCCACTCCAGTGTGTGTGTTCTCTTCCTCCCCTACTTTCCTCCCTCAAGACTAAAGAATGGTTCGTGTGAATTCTTTAGCATTTTCCTTCTTTTCTTTTTCTTTCTCTTTCTGAGACAGGGTTTCCCTGTGTAGCCTTGCTATCTTGGACTCACTCTGTAGACCAGGTTGGCCTCGAACTCACAGAGATCCACCTGCCTCTGCCTCCTAAGTGCTGGGATTACAGGCGTGTGCCACCACGCTGGCCTGAATTCTTTAGCTTCTCTAAGGAGCTGTCCACTCCATTGAAAGGTTTGGGGTTGTATAAAAGGACCACATGGGTTGATGTCGCTAGAGACTCTTCTGCCTGGCAGAACTGCCTTTACTTGAGTCTTCCGGGGTCAAATACCTACTGACTCCATGTGTTAGAGGCGTCCTGTGTGACGAGTCGACCTCTGGGAGCTGAGGACATAGTTCAGGGGGAGGGACTTGCCTGGCATGTGCAAGAGCATGCGCTCAACCCGAAGCGTGAAGACCTAAGCTCTGCCTTCCAGAGCTGTTGTTGTTGTTGTTTAAGGCAAGAATAGTATATCTGTAAAAGCCATTAAAAGGAAAGGCAATGCATAATAGACAAATGGATGGACAGACAAACAAATGGACAGAGAGATTTCTTGCTTCAACTCAGTCCTATAATGCTGAAATCTGTTTTGGTATCTGCAGTTTAGTATTCTACCAGCCTAGAAGTGTGGCCTGTATCCTTATTTATGGAGCTCCTAAATGAGTTTCACATTCTTTCTCTATTTATCCCGAAAACAGTCTTGACCTAAATCCTGAACTACTAATCGCTTCCTGCAACAAACTACTTGGGGGAGGGGTGGGGTGGGGGGGCAGGGAGAATCTGAGAAAGAAAATAGGGAAGAGTGGGAGAGAAATGTTCCAGTAACTTACAGAAATACAGTCCCCCTGGGGGAAAGAGCCACTATCCAAACAGGCCAGAGTTTACACTGACGGGGCAGCACACAGAGGAAGGGGGAGGGGCCACAACTGCCCTTAACTCAGCAGCAAAGACCATCTGCATTCAGAAATATTAGAGGCAAAACGGGGCGGGGCAAGCCACCACTGGCTCGCTAACTATCGAGAAAACTGAAGGGAACAAAGCAGTCTTTGAGGGCCATCGGGCAGGGGGAGCAGTGCTGTGATGCAGCAAAGGCGCGGTAGAGACCCGTCTCCACACCAAACGCAACTCTTTTAAGTCACTTGCCATCGATTGTGGGTCTTGCACAATAGCCAACTGTCTTATTTTATCTCTGAGAATAAACCTTTGTTCTTGTATAGTGCCTCAGCCTCAAATACTTCAGAGCTAGCTACTATGCTTAGAAAAAAGGAAAACAAAAATACTATATTTGTGCAAAACAAAAAGGAACCAATTATTAAATCATCTTTCTTATGAACTTGCTGATCTATATAAGTAAAACACATTTGCGAAACAACTGTTTTCCTGCCTTGGCTCTTTCGGCTTTCCTTGGCTTTCACTAACTGTAAAGGTAACACCCCAGCATTGTTAGGGCCCCAAAATGAAATCGTTTGCATTCATGCTACTGTGGAACTCCTTTCTATAAGAAAGGGCTCTCTATTCAGGGGAACGTTTGCTGATCAAAAACACTTCCTGGCATCACACAGGTTCTCATCACACACAAACGTTGGTTTTGTGATGGCTCAAGGCCAGCTCCATGATGCCCACCCACCTGTAAGCAAAGTCTAAACGACAGCCACTTGAGAAACAATCACACTGAGAAACCTGGTGCTAACAACACATGCCAACACTTCACTCCCAACCATACAAAAAAGGTCAGGATCTTTTTACTCTGCTTGTTGTAATTTTTGCCGTACATAGCTGGCTTCTCTGAAATCAAGTCATAACCAAAGACAATGCTTAATGCCTTACGTAGGTGACTACAGCAAACGGCTTGGCTTGTTCCCGCTACTCTGCTTGCCAGGAACCAGCCACCAGCTACCTTTGCCTGCCTGGGAGTGCCCCAGCTCCCTGCGTCCTCAGAGCATATTTACAGATCACTAGCTCAGTCTAGGACATCCTGCACATCCTTCCAACCGAGTCAACGCTGACTCAGGTTCAGATCCAAGCCCCACCCCCACCTTGACTCCAGGTCATCGAGATGACTCAGGGGATAAATGAACCTCAACAGAGCCAGACAACCTGAGTTCAGTCCCCAAGGCTCAAAAGGAGAGAACCGACTCACACATGTTGTCCTCTGACTTCCACACATGGCACACGCATCTGCAGAGTAACAGGCACACACAAGCTAGTATTCATGTGTGCCATGTTCACACATACACACGCCAGACTTCACATGCACACACACACACGGGGGCGCACACACAGGCCAGACTTCACACGTGCGTGCACACACACACACATACACAATGGGCTAGCCTTCACATGCACACACACATACACACACACACACACACACACACATAGGCTAGCCTTCACATGCACACTCACATACACACACACACACACACACACACACACACGGACTAGCCTTCACATGCACACACACACACACACACACACACACACACACACAGAGGCTAGCCTTCACATGCCCACACGTGCGCGCACACACACACGGGCTATCTTTCATGGGAACACAACATGCACCATCCCATGCATCCTGGAAGCACCCTGAGCACTCTCTTTGCAGTTCGGGTCTTGGGTCAGTGGCCATCATCTACACAAGAAAAACTGTCAGCTCTCACCTGTGCCTGTCCTCTCACCCTCAGGTCACAGCTGAGCACACAAGAAATGCTCAGCGCATCTCCCGAGTGATGCACAAGTCAGGTCCATACCTTCTGGTGGGGGAGGGACTGGTTTTGAGAGTGCTTGATTCCGACATCTGCCACTTGGTCCCCTGCGATTCCGAAACTCAGGGGCAAAGTTAGGAAACGGAGGAGACTGAAGGGCACTCTAGTGACACATGGCTGCTGCTCGGAGCATCACAGAAACCCACACAGAACTGCCAACACTGGCCCACCTGGGAGGAATCTCACCAAAGTGGTGATGCTTGTATCTGGTGTTGGTGTGGGACCTCTACAGCTCACGCCACACGTTTCCTGTTTTGTTGCTTAAACGCAAGAGCACATGGTCATGGGTTTTGAGGATAAAAGTCATCTTGGAAAGTAAGACCAAAGAGCATGATACAGAAAAATAAATAAATGATAGGTTATAGGTAGGTAGATAGGTAGATAGATAGATACAACTAAAAAATACAAATAAAAAGAGCATGGTACAGTAGCCCAAAAGTACACAGTTCTGAGCTCACCAGAGCGCAGAGTTCTGTGCTGACAGGAGTGCACAGTCTGAGCTAGTTCTCCCCAGCCATCCCCAGCCACCCCCAGCCTCAGCCTCTTTTATAAACAACTTTCTATTCTTTGCAGCCAGAAAATTCTACAAGCAGCCAGACCATGATCAAAGAAAGGCCTGGGAGGTAGCTCAGTGCCTATTGTGGGCAAGGCCATGGGTTTGATCCCCATTACTAAGGAAAAAAAAAAAAAAAAAAACAGCTCCGAGAAAAACTGTCCTAAAAGAAAAACAGAATTTAACCTGTTAGACCATAAGAACACTAATAAGTGTGACATAGATAACTTGGGAAACACTACTTCACTATTCTTTATCACCGACTGCCTCGGAGCCAGTGTGCATCTCACATCTTCCAAGGGGCGCACAGTGAAAGGATTTCTGACTTGAACTCCTGATCACCACAGCCTCTTATATGTCAAGTGCCTTGTACAATGCACTTGGGGAAAAAAAAGTGCTGGACTAGAAAAAATATAGGTCAAATTAAATAGCAGCTTTGTTTAAACAATGGCCTCTCTCTCCAAACCCCTTTCCTAATGAGCTTGTACTGAGTCCATAAGCTGAAGATATATCTGAAAGGGAGATTTTTTTTTTTTCCTCCTAAAGAGATGGGGTGGTGGTGACGCTGACTGATGCAGAGGGAAAATTTCAGGAAAATTTCGTCACAGTAGACGAGTTCTTTACCACTGAAAGGGATTTCCAGCTCCACAGGTGTTTATCACTGGGTGAGGCCTGTTGTGTGCCTCCGTTATGCAAGGTTCTGATACTAAGTAACTGAACTGAGGAATCTGTATCCGGGCCTTAACAGTACCAGTGGCCTGAACAGGAAACAGCTGAAAGATTGTTCCAAAAACACTGCTGATAAAATTTTGCATCATAACAACTTTTTAAAAAAGTTTTACAATAATTCTATAAGCATATGTTTTCCACATTGTGCTTCTTGTCCCTAATAACTGAAGAGAACTTTTGTTTGCTGTTGTGCTGGAGACTGAGTCCAGGGCTTTGTGTGCACCAGGCAAATACTCTAAAAGGACGTAGCTAATAGATGTAACTTCTTTATTCACCTTTATTTTTTGATTCACCTTTATTTTTTCTTAGTGCCTTGTATATAAAAATTGAATAGATTACACTGAGAATAAAACACAATACATCTTTACTTAAATTATATTATTCATTTCTCTCATTAATATGTCGAATGCTTGTTGCCAGGAAACATGCTGATGAGTGTTGGAGAATTCCATAAACATGGACTCCCTTCTCCCTGGCAAGTTCTTTTAGCAAGCACTCCTCCACTAAGTGGAGTATTTAGTCTCATGCTTGCATCACCCCACCAAGCTGTCCTCCCGGGCAAACATTTTTCCAGAAGTCCTGGGAGTGTCCCCTTCCCTCAGGCTGAGAGGAACATCAGTGGTCAATGGGACACTCCAGTCTAGGCAGAGGCCTCACTTCACCTGTGAAGAGGGACAGAGGACACCTGGGCTGAGACTGACACGTCTCAGGGTAGTCTCCACACAACTCTGTATGGGCAGGGATGTGAGGTTGGGTATCAGGCTTGTCCATCCACTACCCCACTGCCCTGTAGCTCAGGTCTGTAAGCTCCACCAATGGGCATAGAGGTTCTTAACTTCCATGTTTACTATTTTCACATCCACAGTCCGTGACAGAAACAGCTTTTAAAGCATCCCTCCCCATCCATCATGGCTGGGAAATGTGGCAGAAATTCATGGCTACAGGGACACGTAAAGAGGCTCCCCCCAGGAGTATGAGAGGGGGCCTTGGCTGGCGTTCTAAGAGCCCTGCTAGTGACCTCCTCCCAGCAGCGAGGCCCCAGATGCTAATGGCTCCACACCCTACAAACCACCCACTGGGTGGTGAACAGGCATTCAAAGGATGGCCGTGTAGGAGACAGCTCAAAATCAAGCCCTAACCTGTCTAGATCCAGCTAAAGGCGGCTCACATTTTGCGACCAAATAAACAGGAACCATGTCAGCTTGGGAAAAGGATGTCGCCTGCCCCACTCACAAACACAAAGAACAATTTCCAAAGGGTAGCATCCTTCAGTCACCCTGAACGAGTATCCTAATGACACCCCCACACACACATACAGCCCTCACTAGGAAACTTCCTGACTTATGAGATAAGCTGCCACAAATAACCAAAGAGGTAAAAAAAAGCTACTACATTGTAGTGTTTACTGTTTGCATATGTCCACCAAATACATACTATGCCTCTACTGCACACTGCTCAATCCGTCTTAAAAGGTCACCATTCCAGGGCTGATGAGATGGCTCCGTGAGTAAAGGGGCTTGCTACAGAAGTCCAATAACATGAGTTCAGTCTCCAAGATCCAGATGTCTAAATTTGGTTTCTGTTGCAGTGATAAGCACCATAACCAAAAGCAGCTTGTGGAGGAAACGGCTTATTCCATCTTAGAAACTGCAGTCCATCTTTGAAGGATGCCAAGGCAGACAGACACCAGGTAGAAACCACACAGGAAATGCTGCTTACTTGGCTTGCTCCCCATGGCTTGCTCACCTGCCTGGGGGGAGGGGTACTACCTCCCCCCCCCAGGGGTAGGGGGGAACTGAGCTCTCCCACATCAATGACTAATCAAGACAATTCCATAGAGACCTAAGTGCAGGCAAAATGATAGAGGCATCTTCTCAGCAGAGGTTCCCTTTCCTACATAACTCTAGTTTGTGTCACGTTGACAAAAATACCAACCAGGACTGATCTGAACTCGGCATTTTCTTAGTGCTAACTCAGCTTAAGTTAGTGGGGCTTTACTAAAACTAATGTGTTAAGACATGGGTGAAGGCCAAGAAAGCCTACAAAGAGCATTGCTGCAGTCTGTTTCGGATAATATAACAAAATGCCTCAGACTGGGTAATTTATAAACACAGAAGGTTATGGCTCACAGCTCTGGAGCCTGAGAAGTCTAAGACCGAGACAGCAACAGCTGTCGTCTCTGGTGAGGGCCCATTCTCCAAAGACATCTTCTGGCTGTGTCCTCCTCACATGGCGGAGGAGATGGGCTGTCCCAAGCATCTTCCATCAGGTCATTTATCCCATCCATGGAGACAGAGCTCTCATTCGCTAGCCCCCTCCACAAAGGCAGCAGCTCTCTATACTACCACACTGTGAATTAAGTTCCAACACGGGAATCTGGGGCGTGCACATAGCAAGGAGACAGGAAAGATGTGTGGCCCCAAGTCAAGGGGCTAACGATCAAACGGTTTTACTGGCAAGCATAGGATTATTTAATTATGTGTCAGCTAGGAACACAAACATACAATGACACAAAGAAAGATGAGTAGGCAAAGCCACGCCATCTTAGGCTAAAACATAAGACGGCCACTGAACACGCCGCACAAAGGCCACCCCTCCAAAGCAGGAGGAAAACTAACCTTGGTGGCTATAAATGACAGAAGCCGCAGCTGCTGCTCAAGTTTCAAGTCTCGTGATAGCTCGTGTCTGCAGGAGGGAAATGCAGTAATTTTTAAATGCATGGACAAGACTCTCCTGAACAACTCCCACTGGTATAATAGGATTAATGAGGATAATGTGTACATCGTGGCATACAATTGGCACTTAAAGGAAAATGCTTCCTATTGCTTACTAACTTAGCAAGCAGCAGTGTCACCAGCCTAGAGACTGGAGGGGACACACGCAGCAGCAGTGACTGCTGCTAACCCCCTCTTCCTAAGGAGTTGCCAGTTTATCACGCTCCCAATATTGATCCAATAATTACCACTTCTAGTCCTTGTCACCAAGGTGGGACACAATTGCAGCCCAAGACAGTGCATGGCTCAAACACTGGAATTGATTCCATCAGTCAAACCAGAAGCTGGGGGCGCTACAACAGCCCCAAGGGCAACTTACTGTTCGCCTCCTGCTTCAACAAACCCACCCGATGCCCAGCTTCGGCTGGGCACTTGAACAAAGAGCCCATCCGTCCTCTGGAACAGTGACGCTAACCATCTCTTTCACTGACCCAAGTTCTTCCCAGCGAAGGCTCATATACGTGTGGCAGACTGCAGGTGGCCAGTCCTGAAGGCATACACATGAAGCTTCCTTTCAGGAAAAAAAAATAAAAGTATGAAAAGTTTGATTTACAAAGCAGAAAAAAACTAAAGGGTGGGAAGGGCTTTTAGCCAGGAAGCACACGAGGCGGCAGATGTGACTACAGGCCTAAAGGAATCTGTAACTGGAGGCGGACCTGCTGGCCAGGGGGACAGGGACCTCTGAGCACAGGAGAAAGGTGACATGAAGCCGACAAGGATACCACGGGACACACAGTGTATGAAGCTGAGAGAAGTCGAGGCACAAGACAGTCAGGGAGCCTCAAGACGACCACACTGAATTTTCTGAAGCTGACCAAGAGACAGCTCCAAATGTGGCAGGGGGATATGAGGAGGAGGAGGAGGAGGAGGAGGAGGAGGTTGATGTCTGAGGGGGCGAAGATGATGATAGGGGATGACAATGAAGCCAGAAGGAAACCTTCCTTCAGCAAAACTTAAAAAGATATAACCCTAGCTCAGCGGACGTTTCCCCAGTAGACAGAGACGGCCGTGTACTCAAGATGATGTCACTGGAGAAGGGTCTGATGGCCTAGGACAAGTGGTTACTGCACTTGGACTCCAGAGTACAGGAGAAAGGGACACTGGGTAAGTAACCCGTCGGCACAGCATGGACCGATCCTCTTTACTCCTTTTGAAAGGAAGACATGACTGCCTGCATAGGAAATCCCAAGAAACTGAAGGAAACAAGCCAAACAAACAAAAGCTTCTATGACTGATGCCCTAGCTTTGTCCCTGCTGCGGAGATGGAACCCCCTGACAGAACAATTGTCATGGTGTGCACATTTCTTGAAGCAACATGTTTGCACTCGTTTTGGGTACTGGATGGAACATTTTAGATGGTCAAGTTCAAGTAAGAGATGCTCAACTTGCACTATGCTAAGGTAATAATAGAAGAATGATATTTTAAAACATTAAAATTTCATATGATCTGCTTTATAGTGTAGAACTATTTTGTATTAAGTGCGAAATATTAAATGTAATATTTAGTTCAAATTTATACTCTTATGGTTTTTGGGGGTTTGTTGTTGTTGTTGTTGTTGTTTTTAGAGTTTGTGAGCCTGGTGTGGTGGCGCATACCTTTTTAAAAATATTTTATTAATTTATTCATATTACATCTCAATGTTATCCCATCCCTTTTATCCTCCCATTCCTCCCTCCCTCCCATTTTCCCCTTACTCCCCTCCCCTATGATTGTGACTGAGGGGGACCTCCTCCCCCTATATATGCTCATAGGGTATCAAGTCTGTTCTTGGTAGCCTGCTATCCTTCCTCTAAGTGCCCCCAGGCCTCCCCATCCAGGGGACGTGGTCAAATATGGGGCACCAGAGTTCGTGTGAAAGTCAGACCCCAGTCTCCACTCAACTGTGGAGAATGTCCTGTCATTCTGCTAGATCTGGGTAGGGGTTTGAAATTTACTGCACGTATTGTCCTTGGCTGGTGCCATAGTTTGAGGAGGACCCCTGGACCCAGATCCGCCCATCATAATGTTCTTCTTGTAGGTTTCTAGGACCCCTGTGGATCTTTCTATTTCCCCATTCTCCCACTCTTATGTTTTTAATGCTACGTACATAATAAAAACTTTTAATCCGTTTTTTTTTAAAAAAAAAAAAACAACAACTAACTAAAGGGTGCACATACAAGATTCCAGCTGACGGAAGTGTGGCTAGGCAGCAGAGAGAGGAGGCGGGGAAGGAAAGGCACCCAAGCCTTCTGGGTGGAGGAGCCTGCGGGAAGAGCCAAGAAGAGTCCTGTGATGAGGTTTCTTGGAGCCTAGTATGCTCCATCAAGTGTGCACAAGGAACAGTCTGCACAGACCCCTCTCTCTTTGCCTTCCTCCCTGCCTCCACCATCCTCTGGAGGGAAAAAAAAACCTGAACAATCAAGAACAGAAAACAGAAACACCCACATGTGGCCCTCCTGGCTCCATGCCACAACGCACCATTATCACAGAAAGCAAGATACAGTTATCTCTAACTAAGGTGATACGACAAGGATTTGTTTTATGTACCAATTTAAAAGGAGATTTGGGGTAAGGTTACATTTTCTTACAGCTCTTCCCCCCCCCCCCATTTATTTATTTATTTGATCACTTTACAGCTGATGAATAAAGTCAACCAGGTGTGATGGCACATACTTGTCATCCTAGCTCTTGGGAGGCAGAGGCAGGAGGATCAGGAGTTCAAAGCCAGCCTTCTCTACTGAGCAAGTTCAAGGCCAGCTTGGAATACCTGAGACACTCTTCTGTTGGTTGCCTATGCTCCTCTCTCTCTCTCTCTCTCTCTCTCTCTCTCTCTCTCTCTCTCTCACACACACACACACACACACACACACACTCACACACACACACACACACACATATACACACACACATATACACATAAATAAAATTTAAATGTATTTGAAATTACATAGACTGTATTAGTTATTTTTCTATTGCTGTGATAAAACATCACACCAAGGCAACTTATAGAAGAGGGTTTATTTTGGCTTCCAGTGACAGAGGGATAGGAGCCTGGGACCATCATGAGGGAGAAGCATGGCAGCAGCCGGCATAGTGGCTGAAAGCAGCAATCTGCCAAGTCACACGGCCAGCACAAGCAGAGAGCGCAAGCTGAAAATGCGAGCAGTCTTTAAAGTCTCAAAGCCTGCCTCCAGAGCCATACTTCCTAAGCACCCCCAGACCCCAAAGTCAACTCAAGGAGAAGGTTGTCCTCCATGCCATGACTAGGCTTCATCACCCAGTTAGAGGACTGAGGAAGAGAAAAGGACAGGCCTGCTGCCTTCCCAGCAGGAAGACAGTCCCTACCAGACCGCCTTGGTGCTGGAACAGGAACCCAGGTCCTCTTGAACCTGCTGATTTGGAATTTGGCTTCCCAGCCTCCAAAATAATGTAATCAAACGCCATATAATAAATCTCTAGAGAGATACATGAGCAAGCAGACATGCTCACGAGAGAGATGTAGATCCTACTGGCTCTCTTTAGAAAACTCTGGCCAAAGCCAGTTGTCTTGTGATGCAGGGCACCCATGGGAGCCTGCCCTTGCTGCCCTACTCTGGTTGCTGTTGCTTCATAAGGCACTTTGAGAGAAAAGGTTTTACTTGGTCTGCACGTCCGCATCATAATCACTGAGGAAATCTCAGGCAGAGACTTGAAAGGGCCCTGCTTCCTGGCATGCTCTCCATGGCTTACCCTGCCCAGGGGTGGCACTGCCCACAGCACACTGGACTCTCCCATATCAGTCACTAATCAAGAAAATGTCCAACACTCATGCCCACAGGCTGATCTGATGGAAGTAACTGCTCAACTGATGTCTCTCATTTGTGTCAAGTTGATAAAAACTAAGCAATGCACTTACTGTGGAGAAAGAACATCCTCTGGACACAGTAAGGAGGCTCAAGGCAGGGTGGCATGTGATGGCCATGCAGAAGAGATTCTGTGTGTGAGCGCTGGTGGAGCCCTGGGCTTGAACAGAAGTTCTGCTTAGGGAGGGTGACCATTTTTATCTCTGTGTGGGAATTAGCTCTACCAAACATACAACAATTTAATAATAATTTTAATATGGTAACATGATAAATTGGTTCTAATTATATATGAAAGGCGTAGTATAAAGATCACTTTTGGTTACAAAAATCTTGCTGGAAAACACAGTTGACAATTTGTGACAAGTCGCTTAGCCTTCCTGAAATAGGGCAGATTCTGGCTGTAGAAGAAGTGGATCTTTTCAGCTCTACCCACGCGACATGGTGGCCAACAGCATAGTGACATTCAAACATGTCACCAGGGAACCAACAGAGCAAAGAAAAAAACACAACTTCCTATTTATTTTAGATAGGTAATGTCAGCAAACACAGCCATAGAAACACACAATCTCTTCATCAGCTTCACTAAAGTTTATTTTTAAACACATGGTCAAAATATTTAAGGCATACTCCTACCACAGCTGCAGCTGGGCCATGAATTACAGAGTTACAGGTTTACGTTCATTCTCAGCAGAACGACTTACACTGTTACAACATTGATTTTGAGAATATTTTCCCTGATGATAATTAAAGCACATGAGCTCATCCACATTTCACTCATGTGACAGTGTAGTTTTGAAGAACTTCTGGGTGTAAAATACATTATAGTTACTCATTAAGGTTAAATTTTAACATATTATGTAATGGGAATCTCACATGTAAATGAAAAGGCAGTCCAGAAGTATGAATCTATTCATGAATTAACTTTTTCCAATGACATAATTTTTAAAGTGCTGCATCAAAATTAATTAATTAAAAGTATTTCATTTAAAAAAAAAAAAGTATTTCATTGGACCCAGGCATGGTGGTGCATGCCTTTAATCCCAGAACTCGGGAGGCAGAAGCAGGTGGATCGATGTGAGTTCGAGGCCAGCCTGGTCTACAACCTAAGTCCAGGACAGCCAAGGCTACACAGAGAGACCCTGTCTTGAAAAAAATAATTCATTGGGGCCTGAAAAGATGTCTGAGCAGTTAAGGACACTGGCTGCTCTTCCAGAGGACCTGGGTTTGATTCCCAGCAGCCACATGGTGGCCCACAGCCATCCATAGCTCCAGTCCAGGAAACCCAGTGCCCTCTGCTGGCCTCTTCTGGCACCAGGCACAGACATGGTGCACAAAGACATACACAGGCAAGCATTCATACACATAAAACAATTCTTTAGAACGTGAGCAGTTTTAGCTGCTTTAGCACACCACGCCAAACAGACGTCCCTGGGGCAGGGCATCGTCACTGCACAGTCAGCTAAAATTTGCCTAAGCAACTTGGATGTTTAGTCAAGAAAAATGCACTTTAGAGGTCCAGGCTCTGCCCGCCTTCTTGTTCTGCAGCTGTGGCTGATGACAACCATGCTCTCATGACTCAGAGATGGCTGTCAGAAGACCACATCATCACACAAGCAGGCCCAATGTGGACAAGCTGAGGACAGAGATGCATACGGCTCTTAGTTATAAGGGATACAACCTCTTTCCTGGAAGACCTCGCTTGCCTTTCCGTTAAGTTTCATGGACCAGAATAGAATCGCATGATCATTTCAAAGCAGTTTGTAGCAAATGAGGAGAAGATGGTCACCCTAGGGCTAGACACATTACAGCTAGATGTCCGAAGATATCTGGAGTCCTGTTAGCAAGGGAGGAGCAGCAATCCCGAGGGTCACCACACAGGGGACATGCCTAGCTTGCAGCGTGGAGCACTCAGAGTGTACCATGTCACTTCATAGCAAATGTGAGTCCTCTCATTTATTCTCACCGGCTCAGGGCCACTGTCATGTCCATTTCTCAGACACGAAGACTGAGGCCTAGAGTGGCCACAGCATTTCCCCCAGGTCTGTACCTAGGAAGTTATATAAAGAGATGTAAAAGACATGGAGCCGGCAGAAGTTAGACTTGAGCTGTAGCAGATTTGACAGCGGACCCTTTAAAAAATAGCTCCTAGTACTTATTGCTAAGGTGTTTTTCAAAAAGGTTTTCTCTTTTTAATTTTTATTTTATATGTATGAATGTTTTGTCTACATATATGTCTGTACAACATATACGTGCGTAATGCCCACATAGGTCACATGAAAGTGTTGGATTCCCCTGGAATTTGGAGTTACAGATGATTATAAACGGACATGTGGGTGCTGGGAACTGAACCTAGGTCCTCTGCAAGAGCAGCAAGTGCTCTTAACCACTAGCCATGTCCCTAACATCAATTTTTAAATCCACATAATATTGTTAAGAATCTAAATTTATTTGTTTATCTATTTTGCCGAACTCATTCATCCTAGGCAAGCGGCCTGCCGCTGAGCTATATCCCCAGTCATGCACGTGTATGTGTGTTGCTAAAATCATAATAAAGATGTTTGCTTTGGGTGGGGCAGTGGGCTGAAACTAGGGGCTGAGCCTAGAGAAGGATGAGCATCTGGCTGCATTGAGCTACATGCTCTCCACCTCATATTTTACTACAGTATGAATGCACATTAGTGGTGCTTTCTCCCGAGTCCTTTTCTCTGTCTCTACAGTACTCCTGAATGTCCTAGTGAATATGGCTGAAAACAAATTTCATATTTTATCTACCTACTGTTGTCCTGTTAAATTGCTTCAAATGTTTAGCATCAGAAATAAAAAATATGTGTGTGTGTGTGTGTGTGTGTGTGTGTGTGTGTGTGTGTGTGTATATATATAAATTATCTTTGTTCTTATAGCTTTTTTTCTTCTTAAGAAGTTTTTTTTAAGAATGAGTTCCAAAGAGTGGAATTACTAAGTCAAAGGGCCTGAGCATTTGGATGACTTCTTATATCCAAAGCCAATTTGCTCTCCAACAGAAGGAAGCTAATTAGCTCAATTGCCAGAAATGTAAGAACACCCCACTTTCTGAAGTCACCCCAGCTTCGTCTTACCCATATGTGTATTTGTTTAATGACTATAGTTTTCTCCTTTAACGTCTTTGCCGGCTGGTGAAATGTTTCTCTGTGCGTGTTGGCAAGTGTTTCCTCCTGTGAAAGTCTGTGAATATTCTTTGCCCATTAATCTTTTTGCGTCTTAGTCCTGTTATGATTCAGAGATTTCAAAACAAAGCAGGCTTAAAATTTCATTTCTGCAAGCTGCTCGAGACAGAATGAATGGTTGGTGCCGACGTACACGGGATAGACCCAAATCCCAGCAGCTTCCTCTAGCCTCCTGAGGCAGGAATTCCAGCGTTAAGGTAAAATTATGGACGAGGGCATCTCCAGTGCCGCACATTGTCACCTCAACACCAGCCCGGCTTGCTTTCATGGTCGGGCGCACCCTCACACATGGAGGGCCACCCTCTTTTATCTGGGGTAGTCATCATGGTGAGACTTAACCTGAAATTGATAGATAGGTATAAAGTCAGACAGAAACAACAATAGCTTCAGATTTTGTTTTGCTCAGATTAAACAAAACAAAAATCAAAACACACTTTCTTTTTAAAGTTAAAACGATGCACACACCATGGCCTGCACTGTCTATATTCTCCCACTTTGCCTTACTCTTATTATATTGCTGTTGCCTAGATATTTATCCTCAAACTGTAACTCCTGAGCGTGTTTGTTTGTTTGTTTGTTTGTTTGTTTGTTTTACTCCTGAGCGTGTTTAAAAAATACGGATTCCTATCCCACTGCCCCAGATTCAAAATCTTTACAGTTACAGCCCACAAATCCACACTTTCAAAAATAGTTCCCAAGTCACCAAATATTTTTTCTCAACAATTCTCACTTTAAGCCTTAAGAAGAACCATAAGCTAATATTTATGTTCTTACACACTGCTAAGTGTTACTGAAGCATTTGAGAAAAAGCTCCCAGAATGCAACTCACTCTTAACCAGCCCTTTACCTACATTAGACAACAGTCTGGCTTCTATAGACCCCTAAGAGCCCCAAGAGGCCCTCCTGGCCCCGGGACTTTCATCACGTGGCATCAGGATCTGCAGCCTAATTGTAGCTTCTCTCCAGGATACCCCCTGAAGGAAGTATTCAGAAGTATTCAGGAACTCTTAGTGGTGCTATCGGAGTTTTGTTGTTGCTATTGTGCTTTGTTCACTGGGTGTGTGTTTTTGTTGTCATTTGGGGACATACTGTTTATTTCGTTTGGTTTTTTGAGACAGGGTCTCTTTATGTAGTCCTGGCTGTCCTGGAACTCACTATGTAGACCACACTGGCCTCAAACTCACAGATACCATTCCCAGTGGTTGGTTTATTTTTTAAAAATACTCAAAAACGAGCAAAATATCTTGGGTTGAAGGTGGTATTATCCACTAATAACTTTGCATTTCCATATTTTTATTAAGTGTTTTGCGGCTTTTGGGAAAAATTAATGAGAACTCATAAAAATCTGGTGACATTCCCAATTTATCTATCAGCTGCTTTAAACTATCCTTCCTGTCAGTTACAATTATTACAAACTTATTCTAAGTTGTCAAGAAACACAATAGTCAATGTATTCATTGATTCAGATACTTGCCTTATGCAATTATATATTATCTACTCATTGCACATATGTCAATAAAGTGGTAGTTCAATATGTTTCCAATAATGTCAGTTTCTGTATCCTGTTAATATGGATTATCTCATATAAAGAGAAGACGCTCACTGTCACCTCCAGCACAGAGAATTCTTATTATTCCTCCTCATTCTAGAAATAACATTTAGAATCAGCCCAGGGCCCTTGAGAGATTACATTAGTGTTTCTTAGCTCAGCCACCCCAGCGGGAGTATTCATTACGCAATCCTGTACTACACAGGAAGCAAACTTCAGGCCCCACGAATTGGAACAAGAAGAGGTTTGCAGTATCTTATTGCAGGGTCTTGGGTCAGACTTATAGCCGGATCCTGTGACTGGCCAGGGACGTCAGTACTTCCTAAACTACCCTGCCAAAGGCTCCTAGCAGCAGAGGAGCCCGATGGTCCACGTGCTCCCTAGTGATTGTCTTTAGAATATGTGCAGGTGTTCCAGCCTAGTCCCTAAATAAGCGTTATATATCTTTGTGTTAGCATCAAAACTATATTTCTTTAAAAACTAGGTCTAAAGCTGATATTCCATCACTGAAGAAGGCAAGAAAGAATATAAAAGCCAGAGGAAGGTGAGAGCGGGAGGGAGGGGGAGTGACAGAGAAGTCTCATTCCCTGGCATGAGCTCACAGCAGGTGTAATTACCTGCACAAGATCTCTACAAGATTGAGCCTGCCACCCCGTCACGGGGCGGGGGGCAGGAGAGGAGCTCATAAGGCCTCACCCCTCCCTGAGTTACTATGCAGAGACGAGCGGATAGCCAAGGAGGGGCACTGATACTGCGTGTGCTCCTGTAAATAAACTCCCACCCAGGCTCCTGCAAACCACCCTAAAGAAATTCCCTGAGTTGTTTTTGTTGTTGTTGTTTGTTTGTTTTTCTTTTTTTAAAGACATGAAAGTGGAAGGGAGACCAGTTGGGAAGAGCCAAGGAATTAGCAAGAGTAGGAGGAGGCAAGAGAGGGTAAGGAGCAGGGATGAATAGGATTGAAATACATTATATACATGTATGTATATTTCGTAATGAACCTAATTATCATATGTCATTAATATTGCTACTAAAAACAGTTTGAGCAATTAAAATTGGTACTTCTAGAGAACATATAACTAGCTATCCAATGAGGCACATACTTGTCATCATTCAAAACATTCCAGGTGCTGTCTGTGAAACACATCCAAAAACTGTCCTAAGAGACAGTTGCCAGTGTGCTGCCTGAAGACCCCAGGCCAAACATCCACTTCAGGGGAAGCCAAGGAGAGCCACATGGTGAATGTAAGAAAGAGGTCAACAGACCAAAAGGTAGTTTCTTCTTAGCTGAACCTGTGGCCAGGCACTCCTCCACGGAGGCTGAGAAACACAGCTCTGACTCTCCAGGAAGTCCAAAAAGGTGGTCTTCAGAAAAGGAAGCAATTAAGATAATGCAGACAAAAGCCTGTGGTTAGAAACAGAAGGAAATTTAGCCTGTCTCCCTGTGGACGTCCAAACCATGGGCCATCCTGAGGGGCTCACCCTAGCATGTCACGGCGCACTCATTTGAGAAACACGAGCCGAATGGCAAAAATCTATAGACCAAGTATGGCCTCAGTCACACGAAGAGAGCCATGCACTCAATTACGTTCTGCCTCAACAGTTCTGAGGTGGAGAACGAAGGGGAGGGACAGAGGGAGGGAGGGAAGGAGATACAAAACTCAACTAACAGCCGTGCAGGCTCTTGCTTGACTATAGCTAGGATTCCTGCTTACCTAGCAAGAAGAGAGACCTAACACACTTTAACTGGCAGTTTAGCGTTGAGACTCTGAAAAGTACAAGTTATGAGTCCAGCGAAAATGACTGGCCTGTCTTGGATAGTGTGGCAGGCTGCTCTTAAGGACTTTTCACCAGACAAAGCAAGGGCTAACCCTCTGCCTATGTACATTGCTTAAGAATAATAAGGGCTCTGGACCTACCTGGCTAAAACTACAAAAATATTCAGAAAGGAGTCTTAAAATAGTCTGCATTTACACTTTCTTTGTGGGGACCATCATTCCAAGGTGGAAAAAAAATGTCTGAATGAAATATGATGTGAGGCCATGTTTAAAGTTTCGGCAGAACTCTGTGGAATACACAGCACTTTACGGTTTTGGTTGTGAGGCTATCCTTGAACGGCTGGGCCATCTCCCCAGCCCTACACAGCACTTAAATGGAATTCTCTAGATAAACGAAAAACTGAAACCGGCAGGGAAGAAAAGACAAGACAGCAAGAAGTCAGATGGGAGGAGGAGTTTAGCAACTACTTAACAATGGATCAGAACAATGGATCAGACTGGTCTCAGCAGAATTCTAAACCCGGAGGCACGGAGGGATAACCCCAGTTGTCAGAGTCTCCCCCAGAAGAGACTCCTGTTGTCCAGCCTGTGTCATTGAGGACCTTTCAATCTTAAGGTTCCCAAATGTGATCCCTGCTCACTAATAGCTTCGCAAGTGGCATGCAGGAACAGCACAGCCAAATTTCAGACAGCCGAGTACAACCTCCCTACCTGAAAACAACAAAACCAAGGCATGTTGTATCACTACACTCAAGGCACAGCAGTCCCAAAAGTCTCCTTCTAGGCTCTTAAACTGGGCAAAACAGCCTTCAACTCTACTCTGCTCCAAAGCCAATAATGTCCATTGTTAAAGAAATATGGCCCTGGGGTTTCAGGGATGGGGTTTCAGGGATGGGGTTTCAGGGATGGGGTCTCAGATGGGTGTCATCCTCTTCTCCATCACCCCTCCCCACATCCTCCTCTTCCCCACCCCTCCCCACCCCCTCCTCTTCCCCACCCCTCCCCACCCCCTCCTCTCCCCCCTCCTCACAC
>OU015743.1:50488714-50500311 GCA_907169655.1 Acomys percivali | reverse complement strand
GCTGTGCAAGTGGACAGATCATGATTTCAAGACAGCCCTGAGTTACACAGAATACCCAGGTTAACCTGAACCCACAAGCCATCTCTCAAAATAAATAATCTACCTTAGTAATGCCAGGGATTTCATTGCCACATTAAACTTTTAGGGGGGAAACTATCTCCTTAAATTATTAAAATATGTATTTATGCCGGGCGTGGTGGCGCATGCCTTTAATCCCAGCACTCGGGAGGCAGGGGCAGGTGGATTGCTGTTGAGTTTGAAGCCAGCCTGGTCTACCAAGTGAGTTCAGGACAGCCAAGAAACCCTGTTTCAAAAAACAATTTTATTTATATATATATATATATATATATATATATATATGCATTTATTCAAAAAGTACTGTCAGCTGGACAGTGGTGGCACATGCCTTTAATCTCAGCACTCAGGAGGCAGAGATAGGCAGATCTCTCTGAGTTTGAGGCCAGTATGGTCTACAAAGTGAGTCCAGGACAGTCAAGGCTACATTTGAGGGGGGGAGGAGGGCAGGGAAAAGTACTGCTATCCAGGTAGTTTAATCCTTATCATAATTAGAGTCATTCTGGTAATTGTTTCATCATTATTCCTTAGTTTCTGTATATAGAAACATGGAAAGCAGTAGTAAACATTCAGCAAAGCAGGTGTTAAAAGATGTATTTGTGCGCTCTGCCCAATGACTAACTGTTTGTTACAAAACTCAATAAATAAATGGCATGCATTTTCTTTTGTTTGTACCCAGGGATTTCATCCTGATGAGCTTTTTAATTAAACAAGCCTTCATAGCAAAGTCTAACCTGTAATGTAGCACATTATTTGTCCTGGACAGACAAGGTAACTAAGCTCCAAGCCGTCACTGTTCACCAACCTCTAAGTCCTAGAGAGCAAGCTACTTCTACCGTGGGGTAGAAGGAGCCCTAGCCTCAAAGAGAAGAATGCTAGGGGTTGATGCCTTCTGAAGAGCTGACAATGGCTTCTTGGTTCTGGCTCCACTAAATAAACCCCATGTTATTAGAAAAAATAAATAGAAAGTAAGACAACCAGTCCCCAAAAGATTCAGGACATTCTCTGCTGAGTGAAGGAACCATGGAGCGCAAACCCTGTTTGCTAGAGAAAACAGATGCTCTGCTAGGGCTTACAATACTGACAGAGCTCAATTTTTACCTTGGTAAAATATCTGACTTAACATGAACACAGGTATGTAGCAAGTTCGTGTGGCATAAACCCTGCTCCTGAAGTACCTCACAAGGAGGCAAAGAGCTGCACCTAGTCACATGACCAGGTGGAACTCACGGCCGTGAAATCCATTTGCAAAGGACACTGAAGAACTACACAGACAGAACGGATGGATGGGGGCCACTCTGCCCTCTGGCATACTACAGAGTCTCTTGAGCTTTGACTCTAGAGATCACCAACTCTCGTCCCTTGGGACACTCGTGGTCTGTAGTCAGTTCTAGGTTGACTCATCATGAAAACCAGAGATCTTTTTCCCAGTTTTTAGGAGGAAAATACATATGTACACATTTATATAACACGCACCCTTTCAAACTTTTCCCACTTTATTTCCCCAATGCTTAGTGCCTACCACATGATCAAATAAGAATTTAAAAGGACATATAGTCAAAAACACATTGTGGAGACTGAAGAGATGGCTCAGCAGTTAAGAGCACTTGTTGCCCTTGGAAAGGATGCAAGTTCGGTTCCCAGCACCACAACCACCCAAAGCTCCAGCTCCAAGTGTTCCAGTGCCCTCTTCTGACCTCCTTGGGTACCAGGTACACACCTGGTGCACATACATGCACAAAGCATAACAGTCATGCATAAAATAAAGTCACTTATGTAGTAGAGACACACACATAACACCATACACATAAATAAATTTATTTTTAAAAGTCTTACATATTAAATTTTAAGATATAAAACTTTATTACAACAAAAATTTACCTTCTTCTAGTTCAGTGGGGCCTTTTACCTGTGACAGAAATAGTGTTATCATAACTCTGTGGCACCATGAACAATTACCCTTTGAAGGCTACCCAGAAATGTCGTCCCCTGAATAAGTCCAGGTGTCACATGCTAGTTTCTAGTCTAGCTCTTTGGCTGATAGAAACCTGCAGCATATTCTACAGAACATAATCCAAAGTCAAGGAATTTAAACTATGCCATGCTTCAGGCCCCTAGTCAGCCCTAGGGCCCACTGTGAGGTGGGCATGGGCACCCGTAATTCAGGCGCTTAAAAACAGAGGTAGTGGAGCCCCTGAGGCAAGGAATTGGCTCTAAAGGGGCAATGCCTTTCGCTGTTTTCCCATAAGCAGAGAAAGCAGATTGTCTGTGACTCGGTGAGCGACTTCATGGCCCTGGGAGCTTTTTAAGCTATTGCCAGCCACAGCCTGAAACCAAGCATGCCTTCTGAATCTCTCAAGCAGCTCCCAGTCTAAATTCCCATAAAATACACCTTGGTTGATCAGACTGCAGAAGAACAAAAAGGAAACAAGACATGAAATTCTGCTCTGGATGACACACTACCTGAATAGGACTTAAACAGATCAATAAAATGATATAATAATATAGGACCCGGTTCTTTAAAATAAAACCCAACCAATATCAGTGTGTTTGCTGTGGTCACTAATAGGACTCTTCAGAGAAATTCAAATTATCTAGCTTCACCTTGTCAGTAGACACAACCAGCCATCCCATCACCTACACAAGGTGTCAGACCCCACAGCTGATGGACACTGAGTGTGTCCATACTGTTACCTCCCCAATTTGCAAAGCAGCTGGCACATAAGGTCTAAGGAAGGAAGTGTGGACAACTGATCCCTGCAGTAGTTGTCCAATAGAGTCATTGCTTCTTTACCAGGATTCTCCAGGACCCCAAGAATGATCATGTGATTCTTTCTCAACATCTTGTGCCTGGATAGATTCCAGATCCACCTGACAATAAAATAAAACAGAGCATGCTTCTATTTAGTTAGTCTTAGTTTAAAGGCAATCTCCTTTGGGTTTCTAAATGCTATCAAAATGGGCTTGGAAAAAAAAAATTGAGACAGGGTTTCACTGCGGATCTCTGGCTGTTCTGGAACTCGCCATGCAAACCAGGCTGGTGTCAAACTCAGAGGATCTGCCTCTCTGCCTCAGGAGTGCTGGAATTAAAGACATGCACCACCACCACCATCTCCACCCCAGCTAAGCTTGGAAGCTTGGAGATCCTTTAAAAGAAATTCTTCCTCCACCTTGATCTTTTTTTAAATGCATATCTCCCCCTCTCCCTCCCCTTCCCCTCCCCCCCCCCCTCTCTCTCTCTCTCTCTCTCTCTCTCTCTCTCTCCCCCCCCCTCGTGTGTGTGCGCTCTCTCGCTCTCTCTCTCTTTTTTTTTTGGTTTTTCAAGACAGGGTTTCTCTGTGTAGCCTTGACTGTCCTGGACTCGTGTAGACCAGGCTGGCCTCAAACTCACAGTGATCCACCTGCCTCTGCCCAAGTGCTGGGATTAAAGGCGTGTGCCACCACCGCCCAGCTTTAAATGCATCTCTTTACTCCTTAGAATATTTACTTTTATTTTAAACAATTCTAGATGCATTTTTGGCTTATAAAGTTGAACACACTTGTCTCTATTCAAACTTGGAAAATACGTAACTTTGAAATGAAAAATCTCTAAGCTCCCCTTAAAGTTCTAGAAGTTTGTCTTATCCCTAAATGAACAAAATCATCCAACTGCATAATTCCCTGGGTAAGGTCAATCCATGGAGACAGTAGAAAGACACAGGCCATCATGGCTTAGGAGGAGAGAAATGAAAATGCAGAGCACAAAAGTTTTCAGGGCAGTGAAACTGCTCCATGAATGCTGAAATCTACTCAAGTGGATGTGCCCTTGACATGTGCCGCAGCATGTAAAACTCCAGGAATCCTGATGTAAGATATGAGCTTTGCGTAATGGTGATGCAGTGGCATCCAGTCACTGGAGAGTAAAGATGCTGGTGGGGGCTGCTGAGAGCAAGAGAGGCTGGACCAGGGGCAGGGAAGCCGTCTGTACCTTCTGTTCAGTTTTGCTATAAACATAAAATCACTTTGCATAATAAAGTCTATTTTTAAAGATTTTTAATAGTGGGGTGTGTGTGTGTGTGTGTGTACATCCACGCACTGGCACATGGTACAGGACAGGTGTCTGTGGAGGCCCGAGGTTTTGGATTCCCCACCTGCTGTGGTGCCAGAACTGAGCTGGGATCTTCTGCAAGAGTGGTAGGAACCCTTTACTGTTAAGCTCTCAACTCTACTTTTTTTTAAAGACTTTTACCCTCCAGATGTTACAAAAAAAAAAAAAAAATAGTATACATTCTTCCATTTTAAAAATGAATTATATCATTGAAGAGATTTATTCCCCTGCAAGCAGACACAGAGAAGCATAAAAGCAGCTATGTTGTAGGGCCTCCCTGTGCATCATAGAGCACTTGGCAGAGAGGATGTGTGTTTGTTTGGTCTAAAGCTGAGCAAGAGAAACCAGCCAACACTACTCATTAGACGTCGATGTTATCTTTGATTTTGTTTTGCTGAGCCAGAGTTTCTCTGTGTAGCCCTGGCTATCCTGGAACTTGCTTTGCGGACCAGGCGGGCCTTGAACTCAGAAATCTACCCACCTCTGCTTCCAGAGTGTTGAGATTAAAGGTGTGCACCACAACTACCCAGAAAATTCACTCTTGATGCTGATGAACACTTCACAGAAACGCCAGACAAATCTACTCAACATCCACAAGCAAGCACACATCACTTGAATCTCATAAGCAGGCACTCTATTGCATTTATTGTAAGGTAACCAGACACTTTGATCTAGTACATCAATTCATTCAGAAGCCAGCATGCCAAAGGAGCCGCCAGATGCACCCCTCCCCCATCAAACAAGTGGTTTACCAGTGTTCCATTACGAAAGCAAGACCTGGATATTCAATATGTGAACTTTGCTTTCAAATATATTGGTTTCTAATCACATTTATAATCCATCTGTGGTGATTTGAATAAAAATGGCCCTCACAGACTCAAAGAGGGTAGTGTCATTGGAGGTGTGGTTTTGTTGGAGAAAAATGTTGTCACTGGAGGTGGGCTTTGAGGTTTCAGATGCTCAAGCCAGGCCCAGTAGCTCCCTACTGTCTGCCAGTCCAGACGTAGAACTCTAAGCTACCTCTCCAGCACCATGTCTGTGTGTGTGTGCCGCCATGCTTTCTGCTGTGACCATAAGGGCTAGAGCGCCGAGCCTGTAAGCCTGCCCCAGTTAAATGTCTTCCTTTTTAAGAGTTGCCATGGTCATGGCGTCTCTTCCCAGCACTAAAACAGTGACTAAGACACTGCTGCTTATATCCTGCTGCTAGTCAGCCATTTACAGAGAGTGGAGCAGGGGGAGGAGACCGCATTTTTTTAAAAGTCTCCACCAGACCCCAATAAAGGCTCAAATGTTGAAGAGAACCCTTCCCCAAACTCACACATAAAAAAGCCGACTTTTCATCGTTCCTTGCTGGGACTATACTACAGAAGGATCGCGAAACATACATTTAAGTTCATTGACTTGAATGAGTCAAGAGCTGTTACACTGTCTCCCTACCTCACCCCTCAAATGTTCAACTTTCAACACGTATTGCATGGCACACGGTTGCAACACAGATTTTCATAAGTCGACTACATTTCCTGTGAGAAGTATGTGTCTGTCGTTCACACAAGGTGACCACACATGGCCACCTGAGGGAAGGAGGACTGTCCCCCAAGCTAACATCCACTCTTCCAGCATTCTCAAACTCCAAGCAGTTTCCCTTGAGTACAGGAAAACTCTGTGGCAAGTTTGTGGGAATGTGTGGCAGCTCCTCAGGTCCCTGTGGGTACCTTCCAGATACAACTGCTCATCCACTTCCTTCTTCAACATCTTCCTTCTCCCGGATGCAAGGTAGAAACACCCCTCACCCTCTGAGATTCTGACTGAGAAAACTGACCCTCAGGTACAAAAAGACCACAATGCCTAAGAAATGGAACCATTCTAGATCAAAGGCAGGAAAGCATCCTTCCATGAACAGCTAGGGCCAGCTTATCAGTAAGTTAAATTCCCCACAAACACACGAGCTAATTCCATATCAGGTCACGACTAGGAAGCTACACAAAGCCCAGTTAGCTTTAATTATCTAAGCAAGACTTTAAAGAATATGAAAGGTGCCCTTTGTGCAGCATTCAAAATAGAAAATTGAAATGTGTACACTAGAATGGTCCAAGAAATAGCAAGCTCACTCATGGAAATGCATCAAATGATTAGCAATGTAGGATCTGCTAATATAAACTGGTGAATAAAAGGTGGTAATATAAATTATTGACCCAATGATTTTTCTTTACCTATTCATTCCTTACCAGTAAATACCAATTTTTCAATATTTGAGGGTCTGATTCAGCAGAAGCCATGAAAATACTTCACGGTATGGGAGTGTTATCCAACTGTATATCATCTGCTTTATTTTAAACACTGGTGAACAGTGGTCAATAAATGATTCCATACTCCTAGATCAAGAAGTGTATTTCAAATAAAAATATCTTACTTTGCATGCATAGTTTTCCATGTTGATGTTGTTAATAATCATTACAGATACAATCCTAAAATTTATCATAGAATAATCATTTTAAGTACATCATAGCAAGAGCAAGTACAGGTACCTAGGAGGGTTTGGACGAAGGAAAATGAAGGGAAACATTATGAAATTATAATCTTAAAATTTTTTTAAATTATTTTACAAAAATGCATCACAGCCAGCGTTATGGTACATGCCTTCAATCCCAACACTCAGGAGGCTAAGACAAAAAGATGACGGGTTCCAGGTCAGCCTGGGTTGGAATCTTGTCCACCACCCAAAAAAAGCACTACATTTGAATAAAATTCAAGGGGGTGGGGAAGAAAATTTGGAGTACTGACAGGCACATCAAATCGCAATAGTGTTTAAATTCCACTGGACAATTTAAACAGTGATACAATGTTTTCACTTTAAAAATCAATATTTACATTGTGCAAAAAATTGAACCCTTTGGGTCTTTCTAACTTCATGATAAAAATCTTTAGACTTCCAACTTAAAAAAAAACTTTCAGGGGATACACAGTTTATAAAAATCTGGTAGAGGTTGAGGTGGAGGTGAAAATGTTCCACTGAGATGTTCTTGCCTTGGGCGCCTTAGTCTGCCCAGGAAGGGCAGCCTCCGCAGAGAGAAGAAACCTGGAAACTGAGAGCTCCTAAGTGCCACCGCTTCCTATGCAGGTCCTTTATAAGCTGCCTCCATGAAAGCCTGTCTGAAAACCTCAGAAGAGCTGGGGAGGGGGAGGTGGCTTAGTCCAAAGCATGCTTGCCAGGCAAGCATAAGACAGGAAGTCCTCTCCAGCAGAGCACACAGGTAACCCCAGTTCTGCGTGGGACTGGGACACAGGAGGACCTCTGGGGCTTACTGGGTGGCCACTAGTCAACCAACCAATGGTCTTTGTTGGTTCAGTGGGAGTCCCTGTCTTCAAAAATAAGGTCAAGGCACATGAGGGGGGCACAGGCTTCTAATGCCAGCACATGGGAGACAGAGGGAGGAGGATCTGTGTGAGTTCAGTGCCATTCTGATATACATAGTAAGCTCCAGGCCATCCAGAACTTCATCGAGAGTAGTTTGTGTCTCAGGAAAAAAAAAAAAAAACTAATAATAAAGACTTCAGCTGCACAAATATGGCAACTTGAGTTGGATCCCTAGAGCCCAAGTAAAGATGGAATGAGAAAACGGACTCCACTAAGTTATCTTCTGCCCTCTACACATACACTGTGACATGTGCATCCCCACACACATGCATCTTATATACAAACTGCACATAATAATTAATGATTGATTGATAGATAGATAGATAGATAGATAGATAGATAGATAGATAGATAGAGGTAGAGACAAACTTGAAGAAGACCCAACCTCAACTTCTGGTGTCTGTACATATACACAACATCTTCACACACCTACACACATATGAATACATACCAACATACACACAGACAAAATGAAATCCTCAAAACACCAAAAGTGATGAACAAAATACAATTTCCAGGAACTGGAGAAATGGCTTAATGGTTAAGAGCACTGTCTGCTCTTCCAGAGGATCCACTTTCAATTCCCAGTATCCACATGGCAGCCCACAACCATTCCAGGGGATATGACACCCTTTTCTGGCCTCACAGGCACCAGGCATGCATGTAGTGCACAGACATACTTGCAGGCAAAACACCCATACATATAAAGTAATAAAAGAAGATAAGCAATTTTGATTCCTCTGGAGCTAGGGAAAAGATTCAGTGGCCAAGCGCTTGCTGCGTAAGCAGCAGCAGGACACGAGAGTGGATCCTTAGAACCTGGGTGAAAAGTCAAGTGTGGGAGCGCAAGCCTGTAATCTCAGCACACGAGGAGGGAGGGGCAGGAGCAGGAGGACCCCAGGCTTGCCGGCTGCTTAGTCTAGCCAGGCAGTGTGATTTGGGTCCACTGAAAGACCCTGTTACAAAAACTAAGGTGGAAAATAATAAAGGAAGACCCAGGACACCAACCTCTGGCACAAATGCGCACGCACACACTGGTAAGATTCCTTTCATGCAGACCGGATGGGCTGTGATCATATGGTGGGAGAAGATGGTCCCCATCTGTTACAGACTTAGGGGAGGGGATAGGGTGAAAGAGGGAGGGAGGGGGGAATGGGAAGATACAAGTGAGGGGATAACAATTTAGATGTAATCTGAATAAATTATAATAAAAAACAAAACAAAACAAAAGATTCCTTTCATGCTGCTGCCTTGACTAATGAGTGCTAGAGTGAGGGAAAGCTCTTTCAGAACTGTTTCTGTCATGACACACTAAGGAAGCAGCTACAGGTTCTTGACTCTACATATTTAAAATTACCAATAAAAAGTTCCCTCCCCAGGCCTACTGCAACCAAGCCTGCCAACCTGAACTCAATCCCTGGTAAAAGAAAAAAAAAACCAACCCCTACAAGTTGTCCTATGACCACACACACACACACACACACACACACACACACACACACACACTGGCACACACTTCCCCTCTCCCCACTTCCCAAACACACACAACAATTTTTTTTTTCATTTTTTAATTCCATACTCTTCCCTGCAGAATGGCAGTAGCACTAATCCCTTTTACAAAAACGTTGTTGTTTAGTTTTTCAAAACAGGGCTTCTCTGTGTAGCCTTTGCTGTCCTAGACTAGCTTTGTAGACCAGGCTGATCTCTAACTCACAGAGATCCCCCTGCCTCTGCCTTCCCGAGTGCTGGGATCACAGGCGTGCACCACCATGCCTGGCTCAAAGGTTATTTACCTGACAAAAATCTAAGCACTCTCTAACCTTCCTGCCTTCCTGGTAAAGACCACAGGAGGAGGAAAAGAAAGGAAAGTGCAAACACAGGGAAGAATGGTGACAACTGGAAGCCCAGCCGGGCCAGCCGCAGATTGTTCACTCGGCAGTTACAGCTCATCACCCACAGGGTTAACTAAAGTCTGCTGGAGCAGGAGTGGGGTGCCAGCACTTTCCCCCAAAGGTGAAGAGCAGATGCATGGCTCAGCAAGGGCGCCTTCCAAGCCAAATACTAATTAAGGAGCTAAAAGTGGACTAAGACCAGAGACAACGCCTTCCACTAAGACAGGAAACGCAAGTTCTGGTGAAGCAGGAAGAGCTAGCGGTTTCTGTAGCACACCTTCCCTTCAGAGAGCTCATCCCAGGTGCCCCACACAACTGTAACCAAGAAAACAAGCATGCTGCCTAGGCATTTGGGAGGTAAGGGCATGGGAAAACCATGCTGTGTTAGGGCTAAAGGTACAGTCCTTTCACTGTCACCCTGCACACAAGGCCAGCCAAAGAAGCAAGTGACATATGCTGATCTGGATAATGCAGATGATGTGAGACTAGGCCCAAACAGTAATTACCCAGCCGTCCGCCTTGAGTTTTCTTTCTCAGGGTATTGAGTGTTTCAGGCTGCATCCTAAATATAACTGTAAAAACGACACGTAAGATGTCTTAGGTGGTGTTTAAGAACCTGGACAGGCAAACGAACTGCACCTCAGATCTAGCCAGAAACAAAGAGTCCTCCCTCTGCCAAGAATCTGCAAGCTAAGTTACAAGCAGTGGCCTCCTCGGGTTTTCCTATGAAAACTGGGGGTTGGGGCAGTCACCTGCTGTCCCCCAGCACCCTGCCACTTGGGATGTTCTTCAGGAAGTGCCAGGGCCCCCGAGAGAACTTTTCTCAAGTTAAACACCACATCAGTTCACTTGTAAATCTTCTCATAAGCAAATACCGTTGGCCTTTAATACAGCGTGAGCAATATCAAGTGACCTCTGCTCTCACAAATCAACTCAGAGTACCCCAACTTCTTCCACGACCAACTGCAACTCCAGACCTAGAAGTGTCATGATAGGATGAGTGGCTCGAAGCACAGGAAGAAATGGGAGGCAGATCCTCCTCATATGACGATGAAATAAACGCGTACTGGACACACGGGCTCACAGAGGCACACGCCCACCCGAATGCACAAGTCACACAGAATTACCACTGGGGGGAAGAAAACCCTTCTAGAATAGTGATAAATAAAGATAAATGGATAGCATAGATACATTTTTTATTTTGTAATAGCTGACTGTACAGTCAAAACATTGCTTAAAGTTAGTTTTCTATAGAGTTAAAGTCGTTTTCAGATCTAGTCTTTACTCAAACTAAAAACAGTATTTTCTGAAGAAAAAAAAAAAGGAAGTAGAAAATAATAAGATTTCTGTTTTGCTCTCAAATATAGGAGTGCCTCCCCAACTGGCCTCTTTGAGGGCATTAAAAGTGCATAGTACGTTTTTCTGGGTCCACATCAAGAGTCTAAACATGCAGTTTAAAAGGCAAGTGGTTTAAAGTATAAACACATGGCCCCTTCTCCACCAAGCTGCTAGAGGGAGAAAAGACTGGAGTGCAAACAAACTACTGCTTAAAAGAGAATGTCTTACACAAAAAGTGTACCCAGAAAAGGAAACTAAGATTCTATTTTATCCTAGAAAAAGTTGGCCACAAGAGTCCCCATCACAATCTAATACATCAAAGTGCAGCCAGGTGATGAGTTAACACCCTGTGGTCCTGAGTCTGCCCTGAGGTGACCTTGGCTGGCCTTTCAGTCTCTGCTGCAACTCATCAGCTCCATTGAGGTCACCTCAAAGTGACACCAACAATGCAAACAAACCCAGAAGGGTATGCTCTAACACAACTCTAATTATGGACACCGAAATACAACTTCCATTAAAATTCTGCACTGTTGTCAAATGCAATTCTTCTTCTAATCCTTTAGGTTTAATAATGTAGATTATGCTTAGCTCGTTGTTGGATGGATTCAGCCAGTAAACAGAAGACCACCAACCTTTAGAGTTATAGATGGCTCAAGCCCCTGTACAGCCATGTAAATCAACAAACCCCATGTCTCCCCACCCCCTCCTAAACAAGTTTTTATTCTGTCTGGTCATTCCACTAGTGGCTGAAGAATTTTAGGGAACCCTTTGTTCACACAAGAAAAAAAAA
>OU015743.1:50458738-50488704 GCA_907169655.1 Acomys percivali | reverse complement strand
CACACACACACACACACACACACACACACACACACACACACACACACGAAGGGCTCAAGCAGGCTCTATAGAAGTTTACCCCTTACACACACACACACACACACACACACACACACACACACGATGGGCTCAGGCAGGCTCCGTGGAGGCATGGCCAATCAGAGCTCATCACACAAGTATCTTAGTCCCAGTTGGAGAAAGGACAGCAGGACTTGGCAGAGTCGTTTGCTGAAACCTGGGCATCACTGGCCCCACAGGGTGCTTTGTGACCACACCTGGGGCAGGGACAACCCCAGGCTTCCTATAATGTAGACCTTGGGACAGCAAATCCCAATGCCTCTGTTTTCTAGACAGGGAGCTGGTTTGGCTCCTGGGCAGGGCTACTCCTTCCAGATGCTGGGGGAAGATGGCTGCTGCTTGGTGCTTCGACTCCGTCAGCAACTCAGAGCACTGGCCCAAAGCACCTGCTCTGGCGCAGCCTCTCTACTTTTATTACAGAGCCAAGGAGCTAAGCCAGAGTCTGCCTGGTCTCATGGTCAACTCTAAACGGACCCTGGGGTGAGACAGGACAATGCTGTCCCAGGATGGCAGTTCAGTGACCTTAGGTCATAATGTTGGCTATTGAAATGAGGGTGGGCACTTTCCTGTTGATCCCAAGGGGAAACTGAGACTCAGGGAGATAAAATTACTAGCAGGGTCTCCCAGTCGATTCATGCTAGGAATGGAGTCAAGAAAACACTATTCAGGCTCTAGAGAGGCTGGACTGGAAAGGTAACACTGTGATTTTTTTTTTTTTAATGACTTTGCCCTTAATTCACTGGAACAGAGGAGGATGCTTTAAAAACAGATGTCACAAGGACTCACTCTTAGGTGCAAGAGCCCCAAGACTTCCTTCCTGCTATGCAAACTCATTTCTGTCAGCCACCACGCCCGTTCTCAAGATCTTCTGCTGGGCCACAGAACTCACTGGACCCTCTAAGCTGCAGCCTCTGGCTATGATTTGGCTTAACTAACAACCTTTTCTGTTGGTCTAGAAGCCTAAGAAGCTGAGGCACACCGGCTGGTGCTAATTGCTTCAGGGAGAAGCTAAATAACCAGTGTAGATGAAGTTCATGGACATCACTCAGTGCCTGGCCCCGCCCCACAGAAACCCACACAGTCTACCCCCCATCAGTACCTACCTGATCTTTGCCTTTATTTCTTTCTCTTCTACCTCCTCTTTTTCCTTGTCTTCTGTTCAAGTTTTTGAAATCTAGTCTCACCTAACCCAGGCTAGCTTTAAACTCATTTCTGTAGCTAAGGCTGGCCCTGGGCTCCTGATCCTCTTGTTATTATAATCCTAACTATTGAAAATAGAGGTGCACACAGCAATACTTATCCCCTTCATCCATTAAAAAACAAACCTTTCTCCTCCTTGCTTTGTTCCCTTTTTCTCTATTTTTCTTTCTTTGTTCTGTTTTTGCTACTGTTGTTGTTGTGATCTGATTTTCATTTTTCTATTACCTTGCTACATTTTGCCCTCAATTTCTACTGCTGAAACAAGTATGTTTTAAATTAAAACACACATTTGTATCCAATTATGTTTGGCCTACATCCTCTTTTAGCAATGTCCTGTCACTCTAAAAGAAAAAAAGAGGGCCAAAACTAAAATGACACTTTACAATGTATTCTTTCCACTCCCCATCTGATATTTTTAAACAACTTTCTTTATGGAGCGGGATTTTGGTTTGGTTGTTGTTTTATAATGGTTTCCTTTGACTCCCCCGCCCCCATAGGACTGTGGATTGAACCTCAGACCCAGCGAATGCCAGTCCTGCCTCCTAGCACTGAGCTACAGCCCTGGCCTATGTTTATGGTTTCCTTTTACCCCAATAAATATCATCCAAAGCCTGAAATTCTACACCTAAGTTTTTAAGACATTCTGTCGTGATAACATTTTTCATAATGACTTTTTTATGACAATTGTTCTATCAAAGTGTTTTGCTTTTACACACTTCCTCAAAACGACAGTTTTACATTATGTGAAAGGGAAGTAGCACTCTTGTCATTTTCAAAGTCCTGTGGACAGCTTAAATCAAGAATGTATGCGAACTCCACAATCTTTTCCACACTTGTGTCTCCTACTGTAAACTTTGTGAGCCAAATAAGGCAAGTCAAGTGTCGAGATAACACCAAAACCAAAGAAAAAACTTTTTTTTTAATTGTAGGACCCAATATGTAGGGTACTCAATAAAGAGACTTCATACAAAATTCAAGTAGCTATACTCTACAGCTGCTAAAGTTAGAGAGAAATAAGACAAGATTAAAGGTTGTAAATTTAAAACAAACAAACAAACAAAAAATCACCAAAACCTATTCTGAGAGAGCTGGAATTGACCCTAAAATATTCATCTGCCTAGTTTGACAAATGAGGAACCAAGATTCAGGGACTATATACTGAGCAGAAATGAATGTCCACTTGGGGTACTCAAACATTTCCAGCTGAACTGTCACAGGCTCCCCACTAAGCAAATATTACTGTACCCATTTTACAGTCAAGGACAGTTGTGTCGCAGAGAGGCTAAGAGCAACAGCAACTTCAATGTTCTATATAGTGCTTACGAACCCTAGTCAAGCCAGATGCCACATTTAAAGTATGTATGCAAAAGTTCAGAACCTGGAAACGTGATAGAAGACCTTTTGCTAAAAAGCAGAGCTCAGAATAAAACTGTTCCTAACATTAACAACTAAATGCTGTGCTCATCTTAGTGGCCCCAAGAAATAAGTACCTAGAGTACCTTCAAAGTGCCTAAAATCTACGTTTCTCTCCATTGCTGGTGTCGGTTCTATTTACTAAAATTACAGGTGCCCACTTCCTATTATGGTTTGCAGTATCAAATCTAGACTCCATTAAGAAAGCTATGAAAAAATTTTCACATGTGTAGACATAAAAGACAGTATTCTGGTGTGCCTAAAGCCTAAAACCATTGAAAATGACAAGCAGTCCCCATCACTGTGAGGACACGTGCACCACTTAGTTAGACTGACCTTGGAGCTTCTCGCTGCTCTGTAAAGCTCTGCAGTTTAAACAAAAGCCCACTTTAAGCAAGGTCACTTGGGGCAGCTTTAATACCTCAATTCCTCCCAAATGTCTGAAATATCAAACAGGGGCCAGCTGACTCCAAGTCCTAGTAAGAACAGCCAGGGTGGGATTATTGGGGGAGGTGAGGCCCACTTCCCTAGCGCAAAGCCCCCTGAGGTTTGATTCTGAGCTCCCTGGACACAAGGTGTGGGCACAGGCCTGCAATGCCAGCACTCAGGAGGTAGAGATTCTCAGAAGTTCAAGGTCATCCTCAGCTATGCAGTTAGTTCAAGGCCAGCCTGGGCTACATGAGGGAAGAAAGGAAGGAAGGGGATCTGATCTCAGCACTGAGAAAGCAGAGGCAGAAGGATCTCTGTGAGTTCAAGGCCAGCCTGGTCTACACAACAAACTCCAGGACAGTCAGGGCTACACAGAGACACTGTCAAAAGAGAAAGAGAGAAGAGGAAAAAGAGGGGGGCAGGAGAGAGGGAGAGGTAGGGAGGGAGGCTGGGAGGGGTTCTAAATCAGAAGCTCAAATGATGTCACATGACTTGCGAAGGATCAGGGCTAAGTCAATAGCTGTCGTCCTCACAACCAGCTTAGACCTGCATTTCCCTGGACAGCAAACCCAGCAACGGCATGTACCCTGTTGTTTTGGGGTTGTTTTTTGGTTGGTTGGGTGGTTGGTTGGTTGGTTGGTTGGTTTTGAGACAGGGTCTCATGGTGTGGCCCTGGCTGACCTGTTGCTCACTATGTAGAGCAGAATGACCTCAAACTTAGAGAGAGGTCCACCTGACTCTATCCCCAAGCAGTGGGGTTCAAGCTGCATCCCATCACACCCTCCTCAGACTGACTTTCCGACAATCAAAGACACTGAGAACTTTTCTGAAGACAAGCTGTCAGGCAAGAGGGGGTGGCACAGAGTGAGCATGAGGGGGATGGGGTGGGGGGGGCGGGGGGCGGGGGGGATTGCTTCCAGAAGTACTGTGGCTAAAATTGTTAGGTACACCTTGACAAATGATAATCGTTTTGTGGCTTTGTTTCTTAATTTGCCAAAGGACTCTCTTCTTCCAAAGTGTTGCAGTATCACACTCACATTAACCATCAACTATCTAGCCAGTACTCAAGTTTTCACCAATTTATTTTATAAAGGTGTATTTTTGCTTGTTGCAATCAGGATCCAAGTCTCCCTGATTGGTTGGGTGAGTGTTAAATCTCTTTACACGCTCACGCTTACTCTTTACCACCACTCTCAAACTAAGTATTCTTTGTAAAAACGGGGTCATCCTATAGGTTTTTTAATAGCCTGCATTTTTTGTTGTTGTTGTTGTTGTTTTTCAAGACAGGGTTTCTCTGTGTAGCCTTGGCTGACCTGGACTCACTTTGCAGACCAGACAAACTCCCAGTGATCCACCTGCCTCTGCCTCCTGAGTGCTAGGATTAAAGGCGTGCGCCTCCACCACCTGGCTAATTTTTTTTAATAATTTATTTAGATTACATGCTGACGGTTATATCCCCTCACTTGTATCTTGTTTCCCCTCCCTCCCTCCCTCTCTCACTCAATTCCCCTCCCCTAGACCTGTGACAGAAGGGGACCTTCTCTCACCATATGATGACAGATTATCAGGTCTCATCTGGATAGCCTGCTTCCCCTTCCTCTGAGTGCCATAGCCTGCATATTTTAACTTTTTACTCTAAAATAAAATTATCAAGTTAAAAACAGAGCATCTCAGACCTGCAACAGCATTTCATCCGTGTCCCCTGCCATGGAAACCGTCCAGTTTCTCACTATGAAGTCCTTGCTATTCCTGGACACACATTTGTCCACCGAACACCGCCAAGACAAATGCACTGTTCTATCAACTCAGGAGTGGATCCAGAAGACCCTCGAAGGTCTCACTTCAAGTTACAAATCAGTTTACTCTCCGGAATGAGGCAGGTATGTGTTAACTTCTAAAAATATCATGCCTGTGAAATCAGCCTAAGGCTGCTGACCCCACAACTGAGGAAAGCGCTCTTTCAAGGCAAAGCCTGAAAGAATTTAGAAGGGTCTCTACCTGCTAGCCTCTAGGTATAGGCAAGCAAAGACAATGGCAGGAACTAATCAAAGTCATCTGACCACAAGAGATCTGTAAGTGAGATCCAAGGGTTGATTTCCAACCTGCTGCTACTTATTAAATAAATCAAAGGAAAACAATTTAATATTTAAACTTTTGGAGCCAAATTAGAACTGCTTCTCAATTTCCACATCAGGGCAACACCAGTGTCTCTACAAATCTATTTATTTTTATTAAGAGCTCTGGACGCTTCCTTGGGGCAAAATAGTCTTCTAATATTAAAGGTACGTGGGAGTTACATTGGGATGGTCAAGATTTACTGGGAAATATAGATCCAGCCTTTTTTTTTTTTTTTTTTTTTAGCTTTAGTTTTCAAAAGGGGAGGCAAGTGAAAGTTTGTTTTTTTTTAAAGACAGATCTTTATGTAATCCAGGTTGGCCTTGAACTATGTAGTCAAGCAGAGCCAATGATGACCTTGAACTACTGACCCCCTGCCTCCACCTCAGGAGTCCTGCGATTACAGACGTGCACCATGCCCAGCTAGAAAACGCCCTTTAAGACTCCGACTATCACGATTTGAAGGTAGACTCATGAGTCTCACTAACTTTAGCCTTTTAGGTCACCAGCTCTTCACAGCCACGGACACTGGTCAGAAACACTCTCTGCTCTCAACCTCTGAAATCCACAGGCAAGCAAGATATTACACTACTAACAGAAACAGCCTATACGAGAGACAATCTTAGACTATCTATAAATTGAAGTAGGGGAAGAAAAATAATCAGTTCCTAAATCACTGACATTGAATAAAAACCTCAAGAGCTTGAAACCATCTAACCTGGTTGCCTGGATAGCCAAGCTATACACACATCAGAGCCACATGCATAGGAGACGCTGTAAAGCAAACTCCATCAGAAGGACTGAGTCCCATCAGGAGGAACATGGCAGAGGTCAGGCACCACCAAGACATTCAGTTCGGCATCTTCACTTGACAAAGAGGAACCTGCAGACCACAGAAAAGTCCAACCTCCAAGTGTTGTTGAGCACACAATGTACGCTGTTCCCCTTGACGCATGCCCACGACAATAGATTCAGTCACACCCTCCCCATCTTTGACGGTCCCTTTCCAGTCAATATTTAGTAGCATCCTTATCTTTCTCAAAGGGTCCTAGGTTAGATAAAAGTGACATGGTCACACAAGTCTATGTAACTCCCAATCACCTATAGCCATTTTTAAGTGTTGGTACATGATGGATCAGTAAGGGAAAAAAAAAAAAAGGCAAAATATTGAGCCAGTCACCAGGCATTTTCATATACAAAAAAACTTTCAAATAATATTAAATATCAATAATCCTTAAAATAGCATGGCAACCACTATTGTAAAAGATTCTAACTATATTTCATTCATTCTTGAGGGAGGGAAGGTGTATAGGGCTACAACATAAATGTGGAGGTCAGAGGACAACCTGCAGGAATGTGCTCTCTCCCTCCACATAGGTCCCAGGAATTGAACTCAGGTGTTCAGGCTTGGTGGCAAGTGTTGTACCCAGTGAGCAATCCTTCCAGCTCCATTTTTTAAGAGCTTCAAGTGGGCATGGTGGCACACACCTTTCGTCCCAGCACTCAGGAGGCAGAGGCAGGTGGATCTCTATGAGTTCAAGGCCAGGCTGATCTACAAAGCAAGTACAGGACAACCAAGGCTACACAGAAAAATCCTGTTTTGAAAACCCAAATAAGGAGCTGAAGAGGTGGCTCAGTGGTTAAGAGCACTGCCTGCTCTTCCGAAGGACCCGGGCTCAATTCCCAGCACCCACATGGCAACTCACAACTGTCTGTAACTCCAACCAATGTACATAGATTAAAGTTAAATAAAATATTTTTAAAAAAAAGAAATCCCAAATAAATAAATTAACAAACAAACAAACAGATAGTAGCTTCAATATGGAATTTTCTTTGGAGGTTTGGAAAGAAGTGTTATGTCAGGGTTTTGTTGTTTTGTTTGGGGGATCAAGGACACACGTGCATATGCACCACAGTGAACAAGTGCAGATCAGAGGGCAACTCTGTCGAGTTGGTTCTGTCATCTTTCCATAGGTTTGTGTGATCTAACGCAAACCATCAGCCTTATGCAGCAAGAGGCTTTACCCACTGGGCCTCTCACTGGCCCTCTAAGTGTCAGAGCTTAAACAACTTTGAAAGCACCATGTCGTTATCAGATGTCTGGAGTATAGGAATTCATGCAGGGCTGACCAAATGGCTCAGTGGGTAAAAAGTGCTCGCCATGAAACTTTATGGCTTAAAGTTTGGTTCTCAAAACTCACATGGTGAAAGGAAAGAATAGACAGCCACAGTTCCCTGACCACAGACACAGGAACACAACACAACACCCACACACACACACACACACACAATAAAAGAAACTATAAATTTGGGCCGGGCCTGGTGGCACACACCTTTAATCCCAGCACTTGGGAGGCAGAGGCAGGCGGATCGCTGTGAGTTCAAGGCCAGCTTGGTCTACATAGAGAGTCCAGGACAGCCAAGGCTACACAGAGAAACCCTGTCTCGAAAAACCAAAAAAAAAAAAAAAAAGAAAAAGAAACTATAAATTTTAATGTAAAAAATTAAATAACTTATGCTAAATATAACTTTTAAAAGTAATTTAACATTACATTTAAATATGTTAATATATCATATTTATGTTGCTGAAATATGAACCTTTTCCCAGATGTCTCAGCCCCGTGTCTTGTATAAGAACTACACTTTTTGAGTTTATGTTTACTCTGCTTTGACTAGCAGAAATGAAAGCTAAACTGTTCTTTTAAGAAAGGAGGCTCCGGCAATTGGGGCTGGACTTTTTTTCTTTAAGGCATGTGCCACCACTCCTGGCTTTCTTCTTCTTTCTTCTTCTTTCTTCTTCTTTCTTTCTTTTTTTAAGATTTATTTATTTATTTCATATATATGAGTGCTTTGTTTTCATACACACCAGAATATGGACCCAGATTCCATTATAGATGGTTGTGAGCCACTATGTTGTTGCTGGGTATTGAACTTGAGACCCCTGGAAGTGCTCTACACCACTGAGCCATCTCTCCAGCCCAGGGGCCGGACTCTTCGATCTTGAAGCAGTCAGGGAGGTATTTAAAGGAAGCATAACTTTATTTAGAAAAGTCTTTGTTCTACGAAGCAGGTATCATCTATGTGCATAATGCAAGATGCTGATACTATCACACAGGAAGCGTAGAGTCTGTACCTGTCTAAACAGAAGCTTTAAAGGAAGCATATCAAGATGCCAGAAGCTGTCATCTCCACTCTTAAGCTCTTCTTCATCTGCATAGCTGGCTTTCTGATTTCCTAAGGTGGCCCGCGGACATTGAAGATGATTATAGGTCACCACGCTATACAAAGATAAATAAGTAATTGAGAAAAGAATCACCATGCTACCGACACATAATTCACTGGGCCCAGAAGTTAAGGAGACAAGCCAGGAAGAGGCAGCAGGTCAGAAGTCCTCGCTCTGACGGAAGAGGGAATGAACCGATGCCCAGGGGCACGGACAGCGCCTGCCTGTGCAATCAGGATGCCACAGGAGGAGGCCACTGTGCTCAGCCACTCTCTGGGTGTGTGACCTGAACGGGTCAAGTGGCCTCCCTGTTTCCTCAACTGTAGAGTAGGAGGGACACCCGCATCTACCTCCTAGTGTGACTCTGAGGGTTACAAGAGATGATTCACTGCAAAGGCCCCCAGGCACCTGAAGATCACAATCAACGTAAGGCACCATTATGCACAAGCCATGAAATGCCAGCCGTCAAAGACACTCCCAAAACCCTATCACCGGGTCACAAACAACCAGAACTGAGTCCAAAAGTTAAGTTTTTCCTTTTTCTCCTTCACTCCTGTCCCAGGCAGTGTTGGCTTGCAATCCAGTGCATAGAGGGTGGCTGAAAATACAGCACAGCCTGATTTTAAAAAAAAAAAAGAAAAGAAAAACAGTCCAAAGGCCCCACACTGTGGCCTGCTTCCAAAGCTTTGGGATTTCTGGTCTCCGGTCACTGCCGCAGCTGCCAGACAGTGCCTTTGGCAAGTAGGTGGCTGACTGGAGTGTGAGCTAGGACTTGGCGAGGAGACACTAAACCATAAGGCCTCCAGGCAGGAAGCTCCAAAAGGGACAAGTGCTGCAGCAGTTTGTCTACCAGGCTCTTCAGGAGAAATGGAGCCACTTTGCTGTCGTTAGGAGCCTCGCATGAGAAAAGCAGACCTTTCAAATGATGGACAAGGCCCCTGCCAGCCTGGCTTTGTAACTTGGAAAAGCAAAACCTAAAGGAAAGAGCCAGACTGACACAGCAGCACACTAAGATCGCTATAGCACTTTTTTTCTATACGAAAGAAAATGCACCTTGAATGTTCAACTATGAAGTCCAATTGCAAAAGGCTGTGTGACCACTCATGATAAGCTAAACACATTGCATTTGTATATGACGAAATCTTCTTCAACCTTGTGATTATCTCAGTCCTCCCAAGATGTAAACACACGTTCTTAATGTCCACCTATGGGGAAATGATTGCATTATTGTATTAATTACATAGTTAAATAACAATATTGCAGCAGGTAACTAACCAATTCCTCCAGTTGCTAGGAATTGTCCCAGCTTTGCCACCACATGCTGGGAAACCCCTAGGTCCTGGGCAAACTAAAGTGGTCCCGAAATACTGCCAGAAAGAATGACGAAAGAGCAGACTTACAAATGCAGAAGTGCTAAATAGCAAGCTTGTTTGGAGCACTAGCTCCCAGTTCCTTTTCACAGTAGAAGACTAAAAACCACAGCAGCCTCTCCCTTCCCCCTTAACATTTTAATTTTTCCCAAAACAGTTTTAAAAGGCATACCCCTTCTCCTGCGTGACTCCGAGGTCACTACAGAAGGGCTGCTCAAGTGCTGACCACTACCACCCAGCCAGTCCCAGCCTTCAGGGTTAGTGGGACAGAAAATGTCATCTGTGATCACCTCGCATGTCAACTACAAGGCAAAACAAGACAATTTATGATTCAAGCTATCAGTGGTAAGCTGTGTCCTCACACCAAAAAAAAAAAAAAAAAAAAAATCAAAGGGCTAGCCAAAAATCAAGATTCGCTTTACAAATGGGGTATTGAGCAAAGCAGGGAGAATGAGGCTGGGGTGCTTATGGCATCCTAGGTAGAGAGCAAGCTGCCCCACCACAAACTGAAGCAGGGAACACAGGCAGGTGGCTCCCCACCCACAGGGATAGGGCAAAGCTCTCCCAGGAGGACCTTAATCAAGGGGCCCTTAGCCTGAATAGAAGAGGTTAAGAACCAGCTCCTAAGAAGTAAGTTTCAAACAAAAACTAAGACTATATAAGGCAAGAAAAACATACTTCCTGGACCTAAAGAAACACAGAAACCATCTTTGCTCACCACTGCACCCCACCTCGCCCCACCACCACCCCGCCCAGTCTTCCTCTGGCTTTGTCCCAAAATAGACTGGTGGTTTTTAGGTGTTCTTGACTCACAGAACTCCTTGGCGCTTCCTTGTGTGCCAGGAGATGGAGCCAAATGAAGGTTATACGGTTTTCCCTGGTGACAGGTGTAGTTTACTGGGGGGAACAAAGAGGGTGTATTTAGAAACATTTTCAAAGATAAGCATCCTTGAAAGCCCTGCTCTGAGAAGCCAGAGAATAACTTCCGGTGCTGCTGAGCCTGGCAGTGCACTCTTCACCAGGGCTGATACACATTAGGAGAAAGCTTCTCATAGCCCACTTCAGCATAGCTGCTGAAAGGAAGGGCCTCAAGCTTTCGGCTTGGGGTCCAGGGGGTGGACGCTAACCAGCCAACAGCTGAGAATCCTGAGGAGGACGGGCTTGCTTATCCCAGTCAGCTGTTTTTACTTAGAACAATAAAGACTTAAGGACAGGTGATTAGCATCTTTCTAAGTCAGATTCTGCACGGAATTCTTCATATACAACGCCTACATACAATGCCTACTAGAACCAGGTCTGCGCTCTGCAGATTTAAGAATGAACAAAGTATAGGAATGTGTACCAGCAACGTTGACAGGACCCAGACACAATTCAGTGTACAACTTTTAAACAAGTAAATGTCTAACAGTTGGCAAAAAGTGTGAACAAAGGGTAGAGGAAAAACCCTAATATCAATTTACAAGCACTTTAAATGCTCAGGAGCCAACGAGGAAGGCCAGGTTCACACAAGTAACAGCTGCTCTCCCGCTAAATTTAACAGAGTTTTTTAACTCAGTGACTTCTGAACGGAGCGGGGGAGGGGAAGAAAAGGAGGTGGTAAGTACGTGAGGAAAACAAGCTGAAGTAAAATCAATCTAAAAGGGCAAAACAAACCATTGTGGATCACTACCCCCAAAAGGTTGCGTTTAAGTTGCAGGGACCTTCTGATTTGGATACTAACTAGCAAGGTATCAAATGCATCCTCTTAGGAAGCTTGAGATGTTCAATAGCGAGGGCTGGCCTGTTTGACACTAAGTGTCAAAGTCAAGACCACCTCTCTCACTTATCAGGCCCCCCAAACAATGTTCATTTCAAGTGATGAATAACCCGGGACGTGGAGGAGGAGCCAGTTAAGAACTGCAAAGAGGCTTTCTTGTTGTTTGTTTTTCAGTCTCACAATTTGCTTGGGCATCCGTGGGCGTCAATGTCCAGATGTATCAGTCAGATTCAATAAATAATCCCATTGCTTCGAGCTGAACTCCAGGACTGCCCAGTATGATGTCTTGGCCAGAAAAGCAACAAAGCTGACGGGCACCAATGCCTACGAGCTCAGCCTGGGACCTGACTTCACCTCCTACTGGGGAAAGCCAGGCCGAAAGCGTATCTCTCAGCACCCCTAGTCCCGCACCCCTCACCCAGCCTCTGGGCAACTAAAGAGGAAGTCGGGGTGTCCTATCCAAAGCATGAAGACAGCACATCATACCGGAGCGGGAATCCGGGCCAGTCTTGCCTGACGCCGGAGAGGTCCAGGGCTACGAGCCTCTCCCGCGCCATCCACCTTTCTCCTCCTTCCTGACCCCGCCGGACAGCCTTCCCCCCGGCAGCCCTAAGCTGACTGCCCCTGAGTGCGCAGCGCGGCCCGAGGCTCCCCTCCCCCGGTGCGGCGGCAGCGGCCCGCGTCCCCCACGCACGGCGGCCACTCCCGCACCCCGCCGACCCTCTCGAGCCGCGAACGCGCACTTGCGACGGCCCAGGGAGAAGACTGCGCTGGAGCTGAGCCCGCGGCCGCCGGTGCACGCTCGTGCCTGCGCGTAAACAGCTCCAGGGCGCGCTCCGCTCGGCGCCCGCCGCGCCCCCTTCTCCGCGCCCCGCGCCCCTACCTGGTCGCAGAGTTTGAGCACTGCCATTCTTCCTCTCCCGCGCGCGCGCACATACAGGTCTCGGCTCCGCAGATGTCACGCCGGGGAGCCGGGGAAACGGAAGGGACGGCCCGGAGAAGCGCCAGGAGCCGGGCTCCCGAATGTGACAGCCCTCCCACGACTCCGCCGCCGCCGCCTACCGCCCAGAGCCCAACCCCGGCTCGCGGGATCCGCAGCCCGGCCCGCCCGCCTTTATACAGGAAGTGCCGGCCGCTGCCAGCTGGGCCGCCACTGACATCACCGCGCGCTGCCTCGCGCCGCCCGGGCCGACGCTGCCTCCTGCCGCCCGCAGGGGCTCCTCGCAGCCCTCGGGCCCCTGCGCCCTCCCGCACCTGCACCCCAGCTCTGCCTGAAGCCGGAGGGAGCGTGGGGGCTGACAGCGACCCTCCCCAGCGGTCTCACCCACGCGCACGCGACGGATGGGCAAGCCCTTTGCAGACACACCCAGGGGCCCGAGAAAGCTGACCACCAACTTTCACCCAGCCGACTGCGTCACACCCCCTTTCCCTAAAACCTCTTCTCTAATCCGATTGCTCCAGCGCTCCAAATTTCTGCCACCTGGGCGCAGAGCTGACAGTCTCTTTGTTTAATAGGAGGACTCCTCCAGTGTTTCTCTAACACATAGCGGTTATGGGGAGCAGAGGCTTGGGCCTTTCATTTCAACTTCTCCAGCCACCTCTTAGCTAAACCACACACTACCCTAACTTGATATCCTGGGCTTGGGGCTGGAGGTGGTACTGAGAAAGGGGGGGCGGGGGGGGGGGGGAAGTCCTAAGTTACTGCACAGTCCCGGCTGATTTGTTGCATGCACGGGGGGGGGGGGGGGGGGGTATCCATGGGCTTCTAATACAGTGGTAGCAATCCATAGTAAGTGTTGGCACTTCTGAGATCTGGAAAAACACGTATTAATTCAGGCAGTGGCTAAGCATGGAGAAAAACAGGTCATAGAGAAAAATGGGGCATGAGTAGAAAAGATACTCTGCTGGCTAGTTTTTAACTCAACTTGATACAGGCTAAAGTCCTTTGAGAAGAGGAAACCTCAATTGAGAAAATGCCCCCTCCAGATTGACCTGTGGCTTTTGTGAGTAGTGATTAATGTGGAGGGCTCGGCTCACTGTGAGTCGTGCCACCCCTGGGTGGGTGGTCTTGAGTGTATAAGAAAGCAGGCTGAGCAATCCATGAGCACCAAGCCAGTAAGTAACACTTTCCCCATGGCCTGTACTTCGGTTCCTGCCTTGAGTCCCCACAATGGCTTCCCTCAGTGATGAACTGTGATGTGGAAGCATAAGCAGAAATAAATCCTTTCTCCCACAAGTTGTTTTTGCTCATTTTTTCCCCAAACAATAGAAACCCCAAGCCAGGTTTCTCTCTCAAAGGGCACTCACGTAAAACAGCCATTGCTGAGTAATAGAATTCCAAACTGAAATAAAGGGTTCCAAGGAGGGGTGCTTAACAAGGAAAAGACAAGCCGGCATGTGTGGCTCGTGCCTTTTATCCCAGCACTGGGGAAGCAGGGGCAGGCGGATCACTGTGAGCTCGAGGCCAGCCTGATCTACAATGCGTACAGGATAGCCAAGGCTACATGGAGAAACCCTGTCTCAAAAAAACAAAAGAAGAGTAAGAGGGAGAAGAAGGAGGAGAGGAGAAGGAGAAGAAGAAGAAGAAGAAGAAGAAGAAGAAGAAGAAGAAGAAGAAGAAGAAGAAGAAGAAGAAGAAGAAGAAGAAAAAGAAGAAGAAGAAGAAGAAGAAGAAAACCAACTGGGTATGGTGGCCCAGCACTCAGGAGGCAGGTGGATCTCTGAGTTCGAGGCGAGCCTGGTCTACAAAGCGAGTCCAGGACAGCCAAGGCTACACAGAGAAACCTTGTCTCAAAAAAACAAAAAACAAAAAAAAAGAAAGAAAGAAAGAAAGAAAAGAAAAGAAAAACCAAAAACAGAAGAAAAAAAAAAAGAGGAGGAGGAGGAGACCAGACCATACCCATACTGGTGGCTAAGGGCAGGCTCCCTAAAAGAAGGGGAAAGCTGAGCCCTAGAGAAGAAAGTTAAGCAGGAAAGTGAGAGGTGGGGCGCTCCCAGGAAGCCACAGGTGGCTCCTAACAGGCCACGGAGCAAGCTTTCAGGACAGCTGAACCGCAGATCAGAACTACAACGTGCCTGGGTAAGATCAAACCCCTGCCTCTACAGTTTACTCAAACAATTGCAGATTCTTCCTCCCCAGTGTCAGGGGAGAAGGGAGTGACAGCCATTGTGTGACAGCCATTGTTTAGCAGCGACCCACTCTAGCTAGGGAAGCAGCTAAATCCCAAAGCTACTCTTACCCACCCTAGAGATTGGGATTCAACTCATGCAGAAAAGGGGGACCCCCCAGGAAGCACGTTGCTGGGACCCCCTCTTTGGCAACCAGTAAGAAGCAGACACACACACCCCAAAAGTCATTGTTCCCAAGATTCTTCTCAAACACAACTCAGTTGTTTGTTGTGTGCATGAGGCACCTCTTCGTGCCACTGTTCATCAGACTGTTTACTAATATTTTGCGTAAATTTGTAAATAAATAGAACAGGTGTTGGACCCTAGAGTTTACTCGGGTAGGGAGTTGTCGAGGACCACAGTGTTGATGTAAAAGCACAAGGTTTATTGCTGATGTGCGTCAGGGGGCCTCAGCACTCACTCGAGAGGTGGAGGCACCCCGAGTCACTGTTACAGGCTACTTTTAAAGGCTAAAACCGCAAAGGTTAGGAGGGGCTGTGTGCCCTATGTTAGGATTGGCTCTGGTGGTCACTAGGGGTGCTTGTCTAAATGTTATTGGCTATTGCAGGGTTCGTTGGTCTCGGGGGCTATTCTTGGCAAGGAGGGGTGTTGGGGAATTTCCAGATGGTATTTTTCTGAGAATTGTTTACCTTAGTTGAAATTGTTTATCTTAGTTGGCCACCTTGATCTCAGAAACTGAAACTGGCCTTCAATTTTTCTGGGTCACTTTCCCAAGCTTGTCTGGGTCACGTTCCGAGGCTTAGGCTGAGAGAGAGAGAGCCTTACAATCCCCACAATCCCCCCTTGAGTTTTTAACTGGCCTTAATCTTAAGGCGTGTCCCCATTTCTGAGGGCTTGGTACTGTTGAGTTAGGATCAGGGCCTGAGTTATAGCCAAAACAGGGTACAAGGGTGAGAAGCAGAATACTTATAGTTATGGCCGGGCGTGGTGGAGCACGCCTATAATCCCAGCACTCAGGAGGCAGAGGCAGGTGGATCGCTGTGAGTTCGAGGCCAGCCTGGTCTACAAAGCGGGTCCAGGACAGCCAAGGCTACACAGAGAAACCCTGTCTCGAAAAACCAAAAAAACAAACAAAACAAACAGAATACTTATAGTTAATCCCGTAATCGGTCAAGTCTTATCTTGAGTGGATCTTCGGAGCGATGGAGCTGTCATCGTGGTGTCTCTGGAGCGGAGTCAAGAGTTGCTGGGGCAGCTTTGGCGTGAGAGACGTGAACCCAGGCGGCTATTTCGTCGACCTTGAGAGCGGTGGGTGTGGTGAGCAGGACGGTGTAGGGCCCCTTCCAGCGAGGTTCGAGTCCTTGAGACCGGTGTCAACGGATGTAGACAGAGTCACCAATGTGGAAGGGATGTCTCGCTATCTGAGAGTGGCCAGGCTTGTAAAGTTTGGCCAGTGGAGCCCAAACTTGGGCTTGAACCACCTGGAGTTTTTTAAGGTGGGCCTGTAAGTCAGTTTTGGAAGCAGAAGGTCGATAAGAATTAAGCATAGTAGACAAATCCCCCATACAGGATTTTATAGGGGGTCAGGTTAAAGCGTGACAGAGGGTTTCTGGCTCTGAATAGAGCAAAGGGTAGGAGGCATCTCTAATCTTTTAAGCCAGTCTTAATGGTCAATTTAGTCAAGGTCTCTTTTAGAGTCTGATTTTGTTTTTTTTTTTACCTGTCCTGAACTTTGGGGTCTGTAAGCACAATGCAAATTTTAATTAGTCCCCAAGATCCTGGCCAGTCCCTGACTTACCTGGGAGACGAAGGCCGGCCCGTTATCTGACCGGATTACCTTGGGAAGTCTAAACCGAGAAAAGATGTCTTCCAGGATGGCCTTGGTCACTGTTTGTGCTGTTTTTTGCCGGGTGGGGAAAGCTTTTATCTATCCTGAAAAAGTGTCTATAAAAACTAATAAGTATCGGTAACCTGCAGCTGGGGGCTTTACCTGGTCTGTCTGTACAGACCCTGGTCCCTTCTGGGACTTGGTTCCTGTCAGCATTGACTTGTTGACAAGCCTGACAAGTAGTTACAATTTTATCAACCAGGGCAGCAGCTCTAGGGATGATGAATTCTGTCTTGTCCAGGATCTGTCAAAGCTTTTTTATCTTAGGTGGGTCTAGGCATGTATTTGTTGGACCATGGCAGCCGCATCGAGGGCTGGCAGGACAGTTTTACCGTCTTTTGTCTACTTTTTGGAAACTTGGTCAAATATAGCTCTTAGGGCTTGGGCTTTGGCCTGGTCCTCGGGAGAGTAGTTACAAGTCTCAGGCTGGCGGGGGGGGGGGGGGGGGGGGGGGAGGGGTTCTTTAGCCCCGATAGACAACACCAGGAGTCCTGACTTAGCTATTTGTTTTGTCACCTGATCTGCCTGCTGGTTGTCCATGGCGACAGGATTTTGTTTTTTCTGGTGTCCTGGACAGTGTATGATGGCCACTTGTTTTGGCAGAAATAGGGCTTTGAGGAGAGCTTTAATTTTAGGCTTATTTTTCATCTCCTTGCCCTCTGAGGTCAAAAGTCTTTTTTGTTCATAAATACTCTCATGGACATGAGCAGTGGCAAATGCATATCGGCTATCAGTGTAAATATTAGCTTTCTTGTCTTTGGAAAGTTTTAATGTCTTGGTTAGGGCCACAAGTTCTGCCCCTTTGGGCCGAGGTCCCTTGAGGAAGGGCTTGTGTCCAGATGACTTTCTGTCCATCTACCACAGCCGCCCCAGCCCTTCTGATACCTGGATCCAGGTGTCATTTGGCTAGTGACACCCTCCCTCCCAGCATCTCAGTATAGCAAGAATCAGGGCACTAGCTCAGTGGCAGCTCCCCACTCGACCAAGAGCCATGCCAGTTGCAGCCAGTGCTATACCTACACTTGAACAAATGGACACAGAGCTAGGCACCTGGCATGCATCTATTGGGGGAGCAAATATGTTTTAAACCATTCCAATTTGTGTGGCCTGAGCCCGTGAGGTCACCTTTACAATCTTATTTATGAGAATGTAAGCGTGCCTTGATTGCTTTGTTAAAGACACCTCAGATGATGGGAGAAAGGAAGTGTTTGAGATGCCTTAACAAGACACATGTGTTCCAGGGTGTGGGCTGTACACCCCAGGGAATTCACCATTTTATTGAAGTCTCTGGTGGTCCGGAGATCTGGACGCTATCAGGATATCCCCTGAGAAGTGAAAGATAAATTGCCATCTTTTACACCACTACTCTGTGTCAGTTTGAGTGTCCCCTGTGGCTCTGCATGTTAAATTTGGGTCCTCACTAAGAGGGTAGAAACTCAATCCACCTGTAGTTCTCAAGGTAAGGACTTTGGAGGAAGAGAAAGCCCCGCCCCCCGGGGGGGGGTGCTTCATGACTGAATTATTGGCAGCTGGATAAGAAGGGAAAAGACGATGAGAGCAGAGACCTGCCCACTGCACACTCCCTGTTCTGTGCTGAGCTATGCCCCTCACCCGCTGCAGGACCTGGTGACAAGAAGGCCATCAGTAGATGTGGCTCCTCCTGAACTCCATGAACCAAAATAAATCCCTTTTCTCTTTAGCACAGCAAGTCAGCGGTGTTCCGTTATTATGAACCAAAAACGCGGATGAAAGCACACCACGAGCAAAAGAGACATTACACTTGCTGCGTCCCTTTGGACTCAGGAAACAATGCATACCATATCTGAATGTGTGCTTTGGCCTGTTTATCAAACAACCCTAAACTGGCTGTTTTGTTAGGAATGAGAAAAGGCCCCTATAACTCAGAGGAAAATAAAGATTTGTGGCAAATAGAGATGCTGCATGGAGCCTCTGGTGGTCTTGATTAAAAGAGCTATCAAGAAGACATTAGTTCCAAAGCAAAGCATTTCCTCTTCTACAGATAACTAATCCATTTGAGAAAGGGGGGGCCTGCCTGCCTTGCTAACTGAATTTGACTAGCCATGAAGCATCACGTTTACAGCCTCAGCTGCTCTTATGAAGTGGATATGGGGCTGGAGAGATGGCTCAGAGGTTAAGAGCACTGGCTGTCTTCCAAAGGTCCTGAGTTCAATTCCCAGCAACCACATGGTGGCTCACAACCATCTTATGAACTGGGTATGTCTGACACACCAGCCATGGGACTAACTCCACACCTGGGCAATGTCCCCAACACAGAACTGGCATAGGAAAGAGACTGGGCAGGCTCGGAAAGTGTAAGTTGACTTAGCAGGTAACTTAGATTCATTTGATAATCACTACCAACATTTTTGTCTCCTTGAAGATTTTTAAACCAATGCAAAGTTTTATAGATAGTTCTCAGTGTATGAGCACAAGCTGTCAGGCCCCCCCTTACCCTACCAGTGAAAAGTTTTCTCAATGAAAATCATGTCTGGCAGCAAACTGAGTGTCACTGTCTGGCTTGAGAGGTGGCCAGAGACATAGATTTGTATTCACACACATATCACTGCGGGTTATTTCACTAAATAGTCAGCAGCCTACAAAAGCAGTCAAGACAAGGTCAGTGGAAAGAAGATCAGGAGGAATGCATCCATCCTCCAGAAAGTATGAGGGTGTCTGTGTCCCACGAAAATGCTCACTGTTGAGAAGGGGCACATCAGGTAGATCTGACCTCTCCCTCTGCTCAAAGGTGCCTGATCAAAGAAACCATAGTAGGCAGAAGTGGTGGCAGTAATACTGGATACTCAGGATGCTAAGACAAGAAAGAGGACCAGGAACCTAAGGGCAGTCTGAGAAACTTAGCTAGAGTCTATTAATATGAAAGTCGATGGAGTCGATAAAGTCCATGCCAGCCTCAATGTCCTGGGCTTCTCTGCAGTAAGGCCACTGTCTAACAAAATTAACCATTGAGTTCCTATTTCAAAAAAAAAAAAAAAAAACTAGTTTCATGGTACCAGTTGCTGCCTTAATGTCATGGAGGGACAATCATTTATCTGTAGTAGAGTGGGCATATAGTGTAGATATTGATTCTTTTTATATGCTCAAAATGTTTTATACAGTACTACCACCCATGAACATAGTTTAACCTTATTATGGTCTTCATAATATTACTTCTTTCCAAGAGACTCATTTTACAGCAGAGAAAATAAAGAAATTGCTTCAATATATTTGATCCCATTGTGAACCCTGAGACTGTGAACTGCAAAACAAAAACAAAAACGAAACTGTTTCTAGTTGTGGTGTGGCTCAGCCCTAGCACACACCTTAAATCCAAGAGCTTTCTGTACACAGGGTTAAATAAAGTCATCCACAGGTCAAGAGGCAGAGCAAGCAGCCAGCCGGTAGGTATTAAACAGAAACGAAGGACACTGAGAGAAGAGGAGTTAAGACAGCGTGGAGGAGGAGGAGCTTTGGCTTTTGTTGTTTCCATCTGAGACATGAGCTGAGTAAGAAAAGGCTTTTTCCTCAGGGATGTGAGCTGAGTAGGAAGGTCAGCTCAGTGCTTTCTCTGCCTCTCTGAGCTAGCAAGTTTTGACCCCAGCGTCTGGCTCCTGAGTCTTCATTTGGTAAAATCGAACGATTTGGCATTTGAGTTTTTATAAACAACAAGGAATGGAGTCATACAAATGGAATTTGCCTGTTTTATCCTTGACCTCAGACCAGACAGACAGAGCTGACCTGAAAACATGACGGACCAGGCTCCTAAAGCCTGAGTTATGACAGCAGTTAAGCAAAATCATGAGAAAGATTCACGTTCTCTCTTAAAGGCCAAGGGCACTGTGCATCGCTGAGTCAACATACAGCAATAGTTATCCCAAAACACACAGATCCAAGAATGCAGTGTGGGGTGCTGGAACAGTGGTAGCAGTGTTTCATCTCATCATTGCAACCATTATATTCCCCACCATTCTTGTTTCTAGTACCTGTAACTGGAGCTCTCCAGGGTCGGAGGTCTTAACTCCCAGCAAACGAATGTTTCCAGCAGGGATCAAAGTTACAGTTTCATTGAATCATAAGTCAAGACCAACACTAAGCCACTTCAATTTCCCCAGTCTATGGGAGCAACAGACAAAGAAGAAGTTACAGCTCTGGACATATGATTCCAGTTATGAACAGGAAGTCGGCCGGCTTCCACACAGAGAGCACTGTGGGTACACAGACAGGACTCTGTGTTCTAGAGTTTCTGTGGTAGCTCTTAGCTTCATAGGAGAAGCCTGTGGAAAACTACTTTTATTTGTTTTGTGTTTCTGAGAGAGAGGCTCACTCTGTAGCCCAGGCTAGCCCCTAACTCATGATAGTCCTCCAGCACTGGCCTCCTGAGCGTTAGGATTACTGATATGAGCCTCCATGCCTATCTTAGGGACAGCTATAATTCTAAGCATCCAGTGCATAATGGCCAGCCCTGAAACCATATACAGACAAATAACAAAGATGGACTCAACAGGTTGTATTTTATATATTCTTGGCATACACATGTATGTAACAATCAAAGAGAAAGGGGTTATCAAACTTGAGAGTGGGAGGACGCGGAGGGAGGGTAGTTGGAAGGGGCTAGAACAGTGGTTGCAACCGTCCTGATGCTGCGACCTTTAACACAGTTATTCATATTGTGGGGACCACCAATCGTAAGATTATTTTCATTACTATTAACTGCAATTTTGATACTGCTATGAATCATAATGTAAATATCTGTGTCTTCTTCCAATGGTCTTAGGTGACCCCTGTGAAAGGGTCGGTCCACTTCCCAAAGGGTCACAACCCACACAGGCTGGAAACCACTGGGCTGGAGGGAAGAAAAGAAAAAGTGATGTGATTCCACTTCTATTAAAAGCACATTTTAAAAATAAGTAAAGTGAGAAGGAGAGAAAAAAAACTCAAAATTGGATTCAGGCCCCTCAGGTAGAAGAGAATAAAGACCTGGAAAGGGGCCTCTCCTCTAAGTCCTGTTACTGACAGCTGCTTCTGCAAATTACCATCTCTCTGCATGCTGTTTTCTTCAGCCCTCTTACACCTCACAAGTAATTCTCCATAATAAGTTATTATGTTTAAAAAAAAAAGGTGAAAAAAATCCAGGCAATGGTGGTGCACGCCTTTAATCCCAGCACTTGGGAGGTAGAGGCAGGTGGATCTCTGTGAGTTCGAGGCCAGCCTGGTCTACAGAGCAAGTTCCAGGACAGACAAGGCTACACAGAGAAACTCTAACTTGAAAAACCAGATGGATATATAGATAGATAGATAGACAGACAGACAGACAGACAGACAGACAGACAGACAGTGGTCTGTTTCCCTTTTCCTGATTAGATACTGGCTTACACAACATAATTACAACCCTAAAAAAATCACTGTATACTAAAACTTTAAAACAGAATATTAGGCTTAAACATAAAATGGGCTTAGTTTCAGGATCAGAGCATTTAACAGATTTTTCTCCTACACAAATATACAATTGGACATTTGAGAGTCCATGGTTTAAAATGCTTTAGCCCTCTAATTTCTATCCAGCAAATGCTTGGACCATCTCCTTTCGTTATGAAAAACAAGTAAGGCTCCTCCAATCTCAAAAGTACCCACTAAAAGCCAATTCTGAGAACTGCTACACTAGTACTGCAGTAGCCATAGCCTAGTATTTTAATAAGTCTATTCAGTATACTATGTCTTATTTTACTACATTGTTTAGTTTACTTCAATTTTTTGTTGTCGTTTTTGTTTGTTTGTTTGTTTTGTTTTATGAGACAGGGTCTCTTTATGTAGCCTTAGCTGTCCTGGACTCGCTTTGTAGACCAGGCTGGCCTCGAACTCACAGCGATCCGCCTGCCTCTGCCTCCCGAGTGCTGGGATTAAAGGCGTGTGCCACCACCATCCGGCTTTTCAACATTTTTAATAGTGAAATGTAGAGGAGGGTAGGGAAGATGAGAGGGTGAGAAAAGGCTGACGAACACAAAGACTGTCTGAAAAGGCTGTATATAAATCAATTATAAACTTTCAATTACACAACCACATATAAAAGGATTAAAATTGAAGTTACCCTGCAGGAGGGCTAATGAGCCACCCAGGATGTGCCAAATGCAAAGACTACCATCAGGCTGGGGAGGAGGATGCCCCCCAGAGACCTGCAAAACAATGCATTGCCCTTAGGGGCTCACTAGAACTCAATATAAGGTCCTATTGCTGAAGGCATCACACACTCTGGTCACAGTACTCGGAGAAATCAAGCTTCCTCCTGATGGCTAGCTTCCTTACAGCCAGCCAGTCCTATGCAGGCCACGGGAGGAGCGACGTCATCAACAGGTGTGACCCCTATGAGCTGCAGTCTGGACACGCATGTGCACAGGTGCAATAATGGGATGCCTATTATAGGGGCAACCAACGACTTTCTGGAAAACTCATGTAAATGTGGCCAAGAACCTGAGATTCTCATAGTCCCTACGGGAGAATCTACTACTATTATTTTTATAAATGATCATAGATGCATATCTATATCCATAGATTAGTGACACTTTTGGTCCTCATCGGAGAAGCATCTTTGTGCGGTGGATAGCAGTTAAATACAGAGACTCACAGCTGGCTGAAGCACAGCGCACAAGCATCTGCAGAGTGTCCAGCCGTCAATGGGACATCTGTAGCATCTCACCTTTTCCAAGGCTCAAGGAACATTTCAGAAGAGGAGACAGAAAGACCATAAGAGCCAATGACTGAGGAGGACTAGCACAGAACAGTTTCTTCCGACCGTGACACGATGGCTACACTTGCAACCTCACCGCAGCTGTGGTTGCCTGAACAAGATAAAGCCAGTTGGCATTCTAGATGGATAAGAGAGGGGCTTTGCCACTGCTGTGGGTGTGAGGCATCGGGTCCCTTACTTGTCCCCACTCAACAATTCATACACTGGCTCCAAGTGACCTTCTCAATCACTGTGTTATCAGTTCCTCTGGTAGATCCTATTTCTTCTCACACTAAGCCTTTACATACACGTGTTTCCTATCTGGGATCTCACACCCCAGTGTCATCTTCCTTGGGCCCTACTTGTCCTTCGGGATGGAGCGTAGTTACTCACGCAACCCCCAAGTTTGGATTAGGAGTTTCCTTAAGGTTAGCACCCACTGATTAGCCTTGTTATAGACTTTATCCATTGGTCCTTTAACTGCCTGTTTACTTTCCTGTCTCCTCCCTTAGAACAGAGTCTGCATTTAAGCCACTTTTGTGTCTCTAGCTCATTTCACAGTATCTGGTACTTAGTAGATGCATAGTACAAAAGAAAATGTTAATGAATGGACTTGAGTGAATCATTTATAACATAGTTAAGCTACTATCTTCATTGCTATCAGAAGCTTCAACAAGTAAGTATGTATGAAAATGCTTAAGAGCCGGAAGAGGTACCTGGGTAAAGAAAAACGTGTGTGACTCTGTCATAATGGGAAATGAAAAGGAACTGGTTAAGCAGAGAAAAACATGAGCAGCAGCAACTTCCTGTCCCGTCATGTACAGGAGCTTGTGCAGACGCAGTGAGCACACAGCCAAGCCTTGTTCCTGAGCCAAGATGGGCGAAATCAAAAGGTGGGACAGGTGAGTTTAGTGACCAAGCCATTTGTAAAAATATTTCTTCCTCCTCAGCTATATGAAGACATGCACATATATATATACATATATATTATATTTCTTTCTTAAAGACCAAGTTGCTGATCTTTATCAACCTTTTTTGCATGAGAAAGCTTTAAGCTAGTTTTAACTGAGTGTGTTCATGTGAGCACATGTGGCCCTGGAGGCCAGAGGCACAGGATCGTCCTGAGCTGTAGTTACAGGTGTGTAAGCAGCCTGGCGTGGATTCTAGGACGAGAAGCCAGGTCCTCTGCAGAAGCAGTAAGCACTCAACTTCCAAGCCGCCTCTCTAACCCCTAAAGTCTTACTTTTCAAAATTTGCCAGTGCACAAAGCAGCACAAACAAGTCTTTGCATCGCATCATCTAGTAATTAGGATTATAAGACACCAGTAGGGGCTGAAGAGATGCCTCAGAAGTTAAGGGCACTGACTGCTCATCCAGAGGACCTGGGTTCAAATCCCAGCACCCACATGGCAGCTCACAACTGTCTGTAGCTCCAAGATCTGATACTCTAACATAGACATGCATACAGGCAAGACACCAACACACATAAAATACAGGCAAATAAATTAAAATTTAAAAAAAATTAAAGATCCATTAGTAGCAGCCTCAACACTGTATCAGTATTCCTCTTTTTTTTTTTTTTTTTTTTTTTTTTTTTTGACCCTTAGCCAAAACAGGCAACTTTAAGGTGGCTGCTTACCACCTCATACAAGTTACAAATAACTATTTTTATTACTTTCTCGTAGATAAATCCCAGTGAAAGGAAGAGTTTAATCCCTTTCTTTCTTCAAAGAATCTTTCCCTAGTAGAGTAAGAATGAAAAAGGCCATGTTGGTACATGTTGCTTGACTGAACACATAGAAAAGCAAAAAACTAGACTCATTAAAGACTCACGGGTGAAAAAAACAAAACTTTAAGTAAGCACTGAGTCTATAATAAGTACCAGATTTGCTGTTTTCCAAGGAGTGGAGGGACCTACTGTGGCCTGGAGAATAGCTCAGTGCCTGGTGGACACCTCCCAGCGAACGAGCACGCCTCTAATGCCAACACCAAGAGCAGACACTTCCACCCTCAAGTCTCTTATAAGATGGTTGGGGTTTTTTGTTTGTTTGGTTGGTTGGTTTGCTTTGGTTTTTCGAGACAGGCTTTCTCTGTGTCGCTTTGGTTATCCTAGATTCGCTTTGTAGACCAGGCTGGCCTTGAACTCACAGTGATCTGCCTGCCTCTGCCTCCCAAGTGCTGGGATTAAAGGCATGAGCCATCACACCCAGCTATGAGATGGTTTTTATGAATTTCTGGATAGATGACACACACACGGGAAAGCCAAGAGGTCATCCAGGACTTTATCCTGTTCTGCCAGAAGTGAGTCTGGAGGGTGGTGGTCTTTATCGGGGTGCCCTCCACCTCATGCTGCCTGGGAACCCAGAGCTATGGTGTCATCATGAACTCTCTCTGGCCCTGCACATGGTACTGTCCATCTCAGCCTTGGCCTGCTTCAGCCTCAGTTTCTTCCACTTACCGTCCTGAGACACCTTGTCAGTGGCCTGCTTCTCAGTCTGCAGCAGTAATTGGACTTCCAGGCCCCAGAAAATAGCCTGAATCCAAGCCAAAGCCCTTCATGTCTAAGCCCGCTATTTACCAACTTTAAAAATAAAAAATAAAAAAAGAGGGCTGGAGAGGTGGCTCAGAGGTTAAGAGCGCCACCTGCTCTTCCAAAGGTCCTGAGTTCAATTCCCAGCAACCACATGGTGGCTCACAGTCTATAATGTTGTCTGATGCCCTCTTCTGGAGTGAAGGTGTACATGTAGGCAGAACACTGTATATATAATAAATAAATAAATATTAAAAAAGAAAGAAAGAAAGAAAAAGGACCATGTTGATGGACCATCTTGATGAACATGGCTGTGGCTCGGGAGTCACAGGGTTAAACTGGCTTAGGTACCCAGCATAACTGTCACTCTGTTCAGGAAGTTAAGTTCATCTAAGGTAGCAAATAACTTGCAGCAGCATCCCCATGCTTATTTATATAACTTCATGGAATAGCATGGCATGGGCTTGGTTTTGCACACATCTTTTAAACAGAGCATTGGCTTAAAACATTTGCCTTTGCAGTGAACTGCCCTACAGCCTCTTCTCTCCACTGCCCAGCAGCCTTCCTTCACAGTCTCAAGCCTGGAAATATATCTCCCCGCCACGTGCCCTTCAGAGGCAGATGAGAAATTTGATGAAGTACTGCATTTAGAAGTTTGCTAGGCGGGCTGGAGAGATGGCTCGGAGGTTAAGAGCACTGACTGTTCTTCCAGAGGACTGGGGTTCAATTCCCAGCACCTGCATGGCAGCTCACAACTGTCTGTAACTCCAATATTGGACACCCACAGACATACATCCAGGCAAAACACAAATGCACATAAAGTAAAAATAAATACTTTTTTTTTTTAAGTTTGCAGGGACTTCATCTTGCCAAATGAAACCAAAACAGAAACAGGGCCCAAGAGCCTCTAGTAAATGTGGCTGTTGAGCTACCATGGGGAAATTAGGTTTATGGTTTAGCATTGATTTGTGGGTCTGTTCTTTATAACTAGCTTGCCCATTAGACTGATAAGCAATTGTGTAAATGTTGGTCCCTGGTTCCCAAAGAGGTCAACAAACACATCTTAATGCAAACAAGTCCACCCTGACTTGCCACTCTGCAAAGAAAGGTCTCTAAAGCTATATGACCTTGGTGTTTGACCAATGGCATTATAATTTTTGTCTCTAAAGTCTCACATACCAGGCTTTATAGGTGGCGCAGTGGTCAAGAGAACTGGTTGCTCTTCCAGACTACCCAGCACACACATAGGGCCTAAGAACCACCTGTGGCTCCAGTTCCGGGGGATAGGCTGCTCTCTTCTGGTGTCTGCAGGCACTGTGTGAATGTGGCACAGGCCTACATGCAAGAAGACACCCATACACGTAAAAGTAAGTGAGTAATTTTTTTTTAATAAAAAATAATGGTTCACATATATATATAGAGAGAGAAAGGTGGAGAGGAATTGACATCCGTTGTCCTGATTCCAGCTGTGTGCCAGCCACAGAGCCTGGCCTGGAAGTCCCTCCCACACAGTCAGTTCTGCTCTCTTTGCCTTAGGATTTGGGGTTTTGCTGTTAGATACCCCATTTTCAGTGACCGTAATTTATTTTTTCTGCCCCTCTACTCTAATCCCCTTCGGGCTGTGGCCTGTTTCAAAACTGTTATTTGAATCCCAAGCACACATGGTCACATAATATGGCTTCGGTCCCTCTAATATGTAGGCCATTATGACAGTTACTCTTGATCATCAATTTAATGGCATTTAGGATCACCGTGAAACAACCTCGGGGTGTGTCTATGAGGAAACTTTTATGACTGGGATCGCTTAGGATTCACCCTAATTATTCACAATGTCATCGAACACAATTTCAATTCGAACACAATTTCAACATCCGCTGAATAAGTACAGTACATAGTAGCTGCTAGTTTTTTGCTGTTTTCAAACTGGGACCATTTTTAACTCTCCCTTTTAGTCTCTAACTAACCCTCCCCAAAACTCATAAGATAAATCTATGTTGTGTAAGTCTCTATATAACAAACAACATTATACGCTTTTCATTCCTTGTAAAGCCATCCTTTAAATAATGTTAATATATTAAATGTCATAATGACATCCATTAGTTTACTGGCTGGTTTTCTGTCAACTTGACACAAACCTAGAATATCTATGAAGAAAGAATCTAGTTGACCCAACGCCTCTATTAGATTGTCCTCATGGGGCTGTGGGGAGGGGTGGGGGGGGCTGGGGGATGGAGGGGGTTAGAGGAGAGCAGTGCCACTCCTAGCCAGGCAGTTTTTAGTTATACTAGAAAGTAGGCTGAGCAAGCCACGAGAAGCAAGCCACTAAGCAGTGTTCCTCAAAGGCCTCAGCTTTGATTCCTACCTCAGAGTCCTTGAATTCCCTTCATGATGGACCATAAATGTAAGCTAAATAAACCCTTTCCTCCCCAAGTCATGTTAGATCATGGTATCACAGCAATAGAAACCCTATCTGAGACAGTTACTTTGTATGGTGACTCAATTCTGTGTCTGTGCACATGGCGGGTGGGGTAGTGCTCACCCGTACAGCCATTTGTGGAGAGCAGAGGTTGATGGCAGAGGTCTTCCACGATCACGTCTCTGCTGTGTTTTTATGAGATAGTGTCTCTCTCTGAACCTGAGGCTTGTCCTCTGGGGCAGGCGAGCTGCCCAGCAATCACTCAGGATCTACCTGCCCGCCCCATCCCGCAAGAGCTGAGGTTACAGACAGGTGACACCATGCCTAGATTTCAAGTGAGTACTGGAGATTTGAACTCAGGTCTTCATGCCCATACCACTGAGTCATCACCCTAGCCCCTGAAAATTAGTTTTAAAAGGTGAGGCTGTAGACTCCTGTGCACGGCAGCCCACCTGTAATCCCACTGCAAAAGCAGAGGATACAGGAGATCCCAGAGTCAGCTAGCTCCATGGACTAGCTGAATCTTTAGTTCTGGGTTCAAATGAGAGACCTTGACTCAGTATGTAAGATGGAGAGTGATCAGTGAAGACCTCTGATATCAACCTATTGCCCCCGCAGGTTCACATGTGCACACACCCATGCAAACATAGATACACACTGACAAAAGGAAAAAAATCATCATTTTTAAAAGGCAATATGCTAAATTATCTTTAAATGAACTGTTAGCTCTACACATCTTCCCTTTTAGTGACTTTTGCAAGTGACAAAGAACAGGACCTACTCATACTGTGCTTACAGAATATTAAACGTCACACACTCTGGGTTTACAGGTCTATAGCCACAGGGCTGTTTGTCTTCCCTCCCTAAATTCATGCAAGCAGAGATTCTTTCCAGTCTCTGTCCTGGAGCGCATAAGGAGAGTGCATGTTTATGTGCACACAAATATTTGTCCTTGCACTTACAAGCACAGAAAAAGAATTAGAGAGTAGGAGCTCCTCGGCATCCTGATTTAGAACCAGCCAAATTCAATAACAGAACGCAAGAGCTCTGAACCGTGTCCAACTCCTCTCAAGTTCAAATTCACTTGATTTGGGACGCATGGTGACTTCCTGTTTTGGGTAGAACCTTTTCAAAATGGTTCAATAAGCTGTTTGGAAAGCGCCTCACTCCTATAATGCAAGATTTAAAACCCTTGCTAGTGACTGAATGGGGACCATGTGTGTGACGCATGTCTCAGCAGGAAAGCACCCTGCCAGCTCTAGCTGTGGGTTCAGGGGGTGCTTGAAAAGCAGTCAATGACATTCAGAGACACAGAGATACAGCCGGGTTTTTCCACCCATAGATATCAACCATGATGATCCACCCCATCGGAAAGTCCCCTCAATTTTTATATAAATAAGAAAGAAATATGATTTACTAACTAGCTCTTTAAGGGCCACATGCAACATTAAAATTTACCATTTCTCTGCTCTGTGGTTGCCAGTGTGTGGCTCAGAGTTGAAAAGACACCCAGGAAGTATCAGCTCTCACAAGCTCATTAAGAAGACTGTAGTGGGGCTGGAGAGATGGCTCAGAGGTTAAGAGCACTGTCTGCTCTTCCAAAGGTCCTGAGTTCAATTCCCAGCAGCCACATGGTGGCTCACAACCATCTGTAGTGAGATGTGCTGCCCTCTTCTGGTG
>OU015743.1:50441515-50456228 GCA_907169655.1 Acomys percivali | reverse complement strand
TTCTTCTTCTTCTTCTTCTTCTTCTTCTTCTTCTTCTTCTTCTTCTTCTTGGTTGTGGTTGTTGGTGGTGGTGGTTTTGGAGACCAGGTTTTTTTTCTCTGTGAAGCCCTGGCTGTCCTGGACTCACTTTGTGGACCAAACACTTTTCAAAGAACCAGCTAATATAAGATTTGAAACAGAACTGGGCATGGTGGTACATGCATTTAATCCAGCACTTAGCTACAATGAAACCCTGCCTCAATAATTAAGTAAGTGTTGAGGGGCAAGGAGAGGGAAGGAAGGAATGGAGGGAGGAACGAACGAATGAACAAACAAAGGAACAGAGGAACTAACAAACTTAGAGTAGCCAGGAGTGCAGCGCAGTGGTAGAGGCCAGTCTAGCATACATGGAGCCCAGAATCCAACTCCCAGCCCAGGGAGTGGGGGAAAGGAAAAAAGGGGAAACAATTCAGAGCAGGCTCTAAGGTAGGAAAAATAGCAGAAAGAACTCCCGCTTACCCATGGTCTGGTTCCAACAGTTATCAGCTCTTGGTGAGTTCTAGGTTTTTCCATGACTTATTATGTCATCCCTTTACTGAGGCAATGAAACACATCTCATCCTTTCATCAGCAAACATTCAATGTAGATCTTGAAAAGGAAATGAGTCTTTTCTAAAAATATACACAATGTCATTATCATACGTTTAAAACAACAACCCATTGACTCTTTAACACCACCCAAGAGGCGTGGCTAAATCTTCCAATCATTTGTAAATTTATTTTACTCAATAGTTTACTTAATTTTGTGGTATGTCTTCTTTCAAGTCTCTGTCTGTCTCTGTCTCTGTCTCTCTCTCTCTCTCTCTCTCTCTCTCTCTGTCTCTGTCTCCTCTCCTGTCCTCCCTCCCTCCCTCATTCTGGTCCTCTGGCTGTCCCTTTCTTTGCAATTGGAACTACAGGTCTGGTCTCTGAACTACCCTCTGGAGAGCCTTTTAAGTGCAAGACGATTGGGTTGGTTGGCCAAGCTCATTTTTTAACTGAAGTTTGAGTCAGCTTTGTTCAAACTGTGGTTTCTCAAAGCACTTTCTAGCATTTAATCAAAGGCTATAACTTTATTAAACCATCATTTAAAAATTACTTGTAAGCCAGGCGGTGGTGGCATATGCCTTTAATCCCAGCACTCGGGAGGCAGAGGCAGGCGGATTGCTGTGAGTTCGAAGCCAGCCTGGTCTATAAAGGGAGTCCAGGACAGCCAAGGCTACACAGAGAAACCCTGTCTCAAAAAACCAAAAAAAAAAAAAAAAACATAAAAATTACTTGTGAGATAACTTCCACAACTACAGTATCCCTTGCCAGAAAAAGAAGATTCCATCATTAAGAATGTCTTTAGGGGCCAGAGGTATGGCTCAGTAGATAAGAGCCCCGGCTGCTCTTCTAGAGGACGCAGGTTTGATTCTCAGCACCCACACTGGAGCTCAGAACCATCTGTAATTCCAGTTCCAAGGGCAACCTATGCCCTCTTCTGACTTCTGTGGGCAACAGGCATGTATATGATGCACATACATACATACATACATACATACATACATACATACTTGTATACATACATTCAGGGAAAACACACACACAAAATAACATAAATAAATCTTTTTTTAAAAGAATGTCTTTAGGGCTGGAGAGATGGCTCAGTGGTTAAGAGCACCGCCTGCTCTTCCAGAGGTCCTGAGTTCAATTCCCAGCACCCACATGGTGCCTCAAAACCCATCTATAATGTGATCTGATGCCCTCTTCTGCTGATAAAGCACTCAGATACAATAAATAAATCTTAAAAAAAAAAAATGTCTTTAAAGACAGAACATCTTCCAGTTTGTACTGGCAGTTAACTCTTACGTAAACAGTTTTCCATAGCAAAAATCCTTAACCTAACAATAGATTCAGAGGAATTTTGAATTACTTACTAAATGTAGATAGAAATCTAGACATGTACGTAGTCAAATCTTAAGACATACTTGATATTCTTGGCATGTGAAGCAATAAATTTTGCTTTTAGCATTGTGATATGTTGTGGTTTTTAAAAAGATATTTAGCTGGAGAGATGGCTCAGCGGTTAGGAGCACTGACTGCTCTTCCAAAGGTCATGAGTTCAAATCCCAGCAACCACATGTTGGCTCACAACCATCTATAATGAGATCTGTATACATAATAAATAAATTTTTAAAGCAAATAAAAAGATATTTAGACATATGTTCATTTTAGCAAGTTCCCATAGTTCACTGTGAATGTTTGCCACGGAACTATCATGGATGGTGTCCTCACTGGGTCTGAATCCTGGCTACTCTTTCACAAAATCAATATTGTTTCAAATGAGTTCCTGCAGAAGCTTTTCTTTCTTTCTTTCTTTTTTCTTTTTTCTTTTTTTTTTTTTTCTTTCCGGTTTTTCGAGACAGGGTTTCTCTGTGTAGCCTTGGCTGTCTGGACTCCCTTTGTAGACCAGGCTGGCCTTGAACTCACAGTGATCCGCCTTCCTCTGCCTCCCGAGTGCTGGGATTAAAGGCGTGTGCCACCACACCCAGCGCTTTTCCTTTTTGTAGCTATGAGGAGGTTCAATTTTCCTACTGCAAACTTACTCTCTGTGGCCATCCACAGAGCCGTTCTGTGTCTGCGTGTGTGGTAGAATCTAAACTGAGGCTACAGAGTAGCACTGTAGATCTGATGCCGAGCCAGGCAGCCCAGGGAATTATGGGTAGGCTGCAGCTAAGGAGGACTTGAAGAACGTAAACACAATTAGCATGATGATTAAAAACAAACATAAGGAGAAGCCCTGTCTCAAAAATGGAAAACTGGCTTGGTTAGGAGGAGCACTCACTGCCAGCCTAGCAATCTGAGTTTGATCCCCCAAACCCACATAGAGGAAATAACCAACTCCCACAAGTTGCCCTCTGACCTCCACGCATGCCCTGTGGCACACATGTGCAGTGGCATATACAATTAATTGGTTTTAGTTTTAATATATAATTTTTAAATAAATAAATACAGATAGAAAATTAAATTTAAAACTCGAGGCTGGAGAGATGGTTCAGCAGTTATGAGCACTAGTTGCTCTTGTAAAGGACCTGGGTTCGATTCCCAACACCCACATGGCAACCCACATCTGTCTGTAACTCCGGACCCACGGGATCTGACACCCTCACACAGGCATAAGCAAAACGCCAATGCACATAAAATAAAAATAAATGTACTCCAATTTCCCCTTGACAATCTAGATCAGCCACCCCTCTTAACACTATTATTTCTTTCATAGTCTGTTGGCTTAAAAGCCAGAGGGTTCTGAGCTTCCAATTCAGTGGAGTGTGTTGTGTCTCCCGGCAGGAGCACTCCACCTGTTCATAACTGGAATACACAGAATTTCAAATACATACAGATCCCATGAATTCCCTCTTCACAAAGTCGCACCCTTTGGCCAACATCCCCCTAGTGTCCCTCCCCACCATTTCTGTTTTACATCTGTGTCCTGAGGAGCACCTGGTGGCCATCATTAAGCTAGGAGGCAGTTCAGAGAAATACAACAAAGAGCAAACCAAACCATCCTGCATGTGAACACACCCTTAGTGAGCACCAGCAGATGTGTCGGCAGCCAAGGACTCACATGCAACCTGCCCTCTGCTTAGCCCAGATCTAGGGCAGGGCACATCTATGGCACTGACATGCTAATTCCTATGTGGAAACATAGACCTCTTTCCTAGAAATGGGGTGACAGGTAGCATTTTCCCCCACTAAACAACAAGATGAGTTTAATTTTACTTGAATTTATCAGGAGGAGAAAATTTGCAGGGTAGATAGAATTGCTAAACTCCTGGAAAGATGTCCCAAGGCACTAGTTTCCAGTAGAATTAAGAAGTCTTTGGGGCTGTGGAGCACTTGGTTAGTGTGAGAGACTCTGGGTTCCGCCCCTAGCATCACAAGCAACAACGTGAAATAAATTACTAAATGAATTTTTTTGACATTTTAAATCATTTTTCCTAAATTTTTAAATTCTGTTACTATCCCTCAAAAAAAATTTTTAAGTGGAGGTATGTTAGAGCTATAAATGTATCTGTGGCTCTGTGGTTCATTTGTGCCGCTATATAAAACACCACTGACTGAGTCTGTCTTAGTTTGGGTTTTATTGCTGTGAAGAGACAACATGACCAAGGCAGCTCTTATGAAGGAAAACATTTAACTGGGGCTGCCTTACAGTTTCAGAGATTTAATCCATTATCATCATGGCGGGAAACATGGCAGCATGCAGGCAGACATGGAGCTGGAGGAACTGAGAGTTCAACATCCCCAGCTAGCAAGAAGGAGGCTGAATTCCACACTTGGTAGAACTTTAGCATAGGAACCCTCAAAGACTTCCCCTCCAGTGACACACTTCCTCCAACAAGGCCGCACCTCCTAATAGTGCCACTCCCTGCAGGCCAAGCATTCAAACACACGAGTCTGTGGGGGTCAAACATATTCAAACCACCACATCCCACTCCCTGGCCCCCACAGGCATGTAGCCATAACATAATGCAAAATGCATTTAGTCTAACTTCAAAAGTCCCCATAGCTTATCATAGTCTCAACAATGTTTAAAAGTCCAAAGTCTCTTCTGAGATTCATGCAATCTCTTAACTATAATTTCCCAGTAAAATCAAAATAAAAAAGCAGATCACATACTTCCAACATGTCATGGCACAGGATACATATTACCATTCCAAAACATAGGGAGAGGAGCACAGTGGGGAAATACCAGACCAAATCAAGACCAAAATCCACCTGGGCAAACTCCAGACTCTGCACCTCCACGTCAGGTGACAAAATGTTCTTTAGATCTCCAACTCCTTTCAGCTCTGTTAGCTGCAACACACTTCTCCCTCTTGGTCTGGTTCCACTCCCTGTTAGCAGCTCTCCTTGGCAGGCATTCCACAATTCTGTCATTTCTAACCTCTGGGAATCTCCAGGCAATCCAGGCTTCTCCTGCACAGCTCCGTGCAGTGGCCTCTCTAGGCCTCCGTGAACGGACACCCCCGCCACAGCAGCTGTCCTTAGACATAGAGAGAGATTCCATAACCCCTTTCTTCTATCCTTGACTCTAAAAGCCAGAACCACAAAGCCAACGCTGTCATGTTCTGCTGCTTGCTGTGCCTGGAACATGGCCCTCTTGTTATCACATGTTTACCAGCTTTTTTTTCCATGGTTTCTTTCACTGCCTAACCTGGGCTGTCATGGAACTTGCTCTGTAGACCAGGCTGATCTTGACCTCAGAGACTTGCATGCTTCTGTCTTCTGAGTGCTGGGACTAAAGGTATGTACCACCATACCTGAACCTAAGTTTTTGTTTAATTCCATTTCACAAGGTGGAAGCTTAGCTGGGTAGGTCACCACTCCCTTAATTCCAGGCACAGTGGCACACGCCTTTAATCCCAGCCGAGGCAGAGGCGGGTGGATCTCTGTGAGTTCCAGGACAGCCTGGTCTACAAAGTGAGTCCAGGACAGCCAGGGATAACACAAAGAGACCCTGTCTTGAGGGGTGGGTGTTTTGAAGGCAAAATAACCAGAATGCAACCAAGTTTAGAATCAATTCTATCCATATATGCCCTTTGTAGTTTTTGCTCTATCAGAATTAACTCCTTTTTCTGCTTCAACTGTTAGACACCTTGGACTGTTTAAATCTGAATCCCCTTATAACATTTGAAACAAGTTACTTAACACATAGGTAGTTAATCCAATTGTAGGCCTTAACCAGTTAATATCTCCCATTAATTTTTGAAAGTCATTAAGAGTTGGCAACTGATCTCTATGGATCTGCACCTTTTGTGGTTGAATTTTTTTGTTCAGTTATTTTACAGCCTAAGCAGGTAATTGAATCTCCTCTTTGTATTTTTTCTACAGCAATCTGTAATACCCAGTATGGCAGAATTCTTTGTATCCTTAAACATTTTTTCTAAAGTATCCTGATCAGAATCAGCCAACAAAATATCATCCATGTAATGGTAAATGATAGATTGAGGAAACTATTAAATTATTTCTAATGGTTGTTGCACAAAATATTGGCATAAAGTGGGGCTATTCAACATTCCCTGTGGAAGTATCTTCCAATGGTATCTCTTCATTGACCACTACTCTTCAGCGTAGGTACTGAGAAAGCAAACCTTTCCCTATTCTTCTCATGCAAAAATATTGTGAAAAAACAATCTTTTAAATGATTTACTATTATAGGCCAAGACTTAGGTAATAAGGAAGGCAAAGGAATTCCATGCTGTACAGGACCCATTGGTTGAATTACTTTATTCACTGCTTGCAAATCCGTTATCATCCTCTAGCTGCCTGATTTCTTTTTTACAACAAACACAGGGGAATTTCAGGGGCTGGTAGACTTTTCTATATGCTGAGCCTCCAGCTGCTCTTGTACTAAATGGTGAAATGCCTGCAATTTTGTTGTTGTTGTTGTTGTTGTTGTTGTTGTTGTTGTTGTTGTTGTTATGAGCCACTGCTCTTGCCACACACGTCTGTTTGAAATCCATTTTAGGAGCAAGGCTGTTGGTACATCAGCAGTGGCCCCTCTTATAAATTTGGAAACTCAATACCTGCGAAGTTTTTGTGTTTGGACAATGGGCATAGCTTGCGGTTGCTCCTGATTACTCATATTAGCATCTTTCCCAGAGCATGTACCATTTCACCCCTGGCTTCATCATTGTTTATCTCTGCAATTACAGGAATATTAATCTGAGTACCCCATTATTGTAAGAGATCCCTTCCTCATAGATTTATGGGTGTGTTAACCACATAGGATCTCAGCTTCCCTGTCTGCCCTTCTGGTTCCACACACTTAAACCACTGTACACTTTGTTTTATTTGAGATAATTTATGAATTCCTATAATTTCTGTATAAACCTTCTGAAGTGGCCAATTTGGATTCCAATACTTGTTGGAAATAATCATAACGTCAATGCCAATATCAACCAGACCTTGTAATTCAACATCATTCATTTGTATTATTAATTTAGGTGTCTGATCATTAACCATTGTTTGCCAGAACACATGTCTTCCTGTACTTCCAAATGCACCTGTTCTTTCTACTGGAGTAACATTAATGAAAGGAAACAGTAACAGCTGAGCAATTCTATCCCCTGCATTAATTTGCATCTCCTTCTTTACACATGGCCATGGTTTCTGATTTCCTCTTTACAATCCCCATCTATAATACTGGGATGCACAATAAGACCTTGAAAAGTCAATCCATTTCTTCCCAGAATTATTCCCACTGTCCCTAAAGGCAAAGGACCATAAACACCAGTACTTAATTTGTAACAGTCAACCTGTGAAGATAGTGTAAGAGACATATCTGAGGCCAGATCCAACACTGCACTGCCTTCAGTAGCATGCATTAGGTCATTGATGCCTAATCCCCATTTTCCTACAAGTCCGTTACTTCTGAACTGGACAGGGAAATTTGGTACATATTGTTGGTGGGGCCCCAAGCCAATGGGCCCCTCCTGCCATTTCCCACAGGTAAGGTATTACCTTGCACATCTCTTTTAGATTGACAATCCCTAGACCAATGTTTTCCTTTCCCACAGCGGCTACAGTACCCTGGAAGTCTTGGCATCTTGTTACCATCATGGCCAGGAGCTCCTTGCTCTCTCCTACAAGTTATGTTTTCTTCCTGGTTATTATGCTGGTTATTATGAGGTCTGGAACTTTTACATCTACAGTTTCTTTGCACATGACCAATTTTACCACAATTAAAGCACCGGGTGTTATGAAATCTGGGACCTCTGGCTATAGCTTGTCCTACAATATTGTTTTGATGCTCTTGAGAGTTAATATTAACTGTCTCTCTTACCCGTTTGTCTAATGGAGCTCCTCTTTCCTTTAATGGTCTAATTGCCCTCTTACAGTCAGTATTTGCATTCTCATGTACCACGATCAGTTTCAGTGCCTGTTTGGTCTCAGAAGCTGGTATGGCTCTATCTAGAGCTGATCCCAATCTCTGCAAAAATTCTGTGAAGGCTTCCCCAGACCCTTGAAATACCTTAGTAAAGGGAATGGTTGTCTTACCATGTTCCTCTACCATGGCCCAAGCTCTCAAGTCTGCAACATGACATTGTTCAGTCACTCTATCTTCATATTGAACTTGTTCTCTTAAGTCAGCATATTGCCCTTTACCAAGCAATTGACCTTTTGTTTGTTTGTTTTGGTTTTTTTGAGACAGGTTTTCTATGTATAGCTTTGGCTGTCCTGGACTCGATTTGTAGACCAGGCTGGCCTTGAACCCATAGTGATCCGCCTGCCTCTGCCCCTTGAGTGCTGGGATTAAAGGCGTGTGCCACCACTGCACAGCAATCAATTGATCTTTATCAACATTTATCTCCCTTGTCCTTTTTTCTTGTTCTATTCTCACAGCCTCACTTCTCCACCACGATAACCATTGTAATTGTTGCATAGCTTCTAATACCACTGAAACCAAACTTTTCCAATCTTGGGGAACAAGTCTATGCTGCATAGCTCAGTTATTTAACATTTGTTTAATGAAAACCGAATGCATTCCATACCTGATGATAGATTCCTTAAAATGTCTTAAATCCAGCATATCTATTGGATGCCATGACATTTAATCATAATTCTTAGCACCATTTTGAGCAGAGATGTGTAACTGGAAAAGCTGATGGTGTCTGTGTGGCTCTGGAGGGTTTCCTCTATTGGAACATTTTTCTCCAAAGACCTTTTTTTTTTTGTCTGCTTTCCTGTTCCTCTAGTTTCTGTTTGTCTTCACCCTCTTTTACCAAAGGTGTTTTCTGCTTTCCCAGCCCTTCAATTTCTTTCTGCATTTTCTCCATCTGTTCAGTCAGATCTGCAATTTTTTCCAAAATGATAGAATTTACTGACACTTCCGGTTTTCCTATCTTATCAGCCTTTCTTCTAATCCTTCTAAGAATGAAATACAATAAAGAGACAAAGAAAAAAACAGAAAATTCCCTCAAGTATAAAGCAGGAAAGAGTTTTGCAACAGCAGTTGCAATTTTGCTGATACCCTGAAACAGCATTTCTATATCTTCAAATTTTGAATCTTCCCTCATACCGTAAGAAATTGCAGAACCCATTGGGCCCCATGTTGGGCACCATTTTTGGCTCAAATTCCTTAACAGTTATACTTTATTATGAACTTATTAAAGGGATGTACCTCCCTTACAACCCAACTACCCTAAACAGGAAGGAAAGGAGTTTAAGGAGAACAAGAATGAAACCTTCTGGGTATCAGTTCCACGGGGCAATTCCCCTGGCGTAAATCTCTGGGAATCTAGCAAATATCTTTAATCTGTTTATCTCCTTGAACACAGGATTTAGCTCCATTACACTTCCTGATCCCCCTTTAATCCCTGAACCATACTTTTTTTTCCCCCTTGCTCAAACTGCTCTTCATAAAAGTGAACCACAGGACAGAGTCTATACTAAGTTGTTTTGAGATTTCTTTACCAGTATAATTAATCTAAATCTCTACACCTTAGCCTCAAGCAGACTCTTTGGACAAGGGCAAAAAGCAGCCACATTCTTCACCAAAATTTCACAAGAACAATTTTTAGGCAATGTACTAAAATTCTTCTCCTCTGAAACCTCTTGAGCCAGGCAAACAGAGTTTAAATCACCATCAGCACCACTGTCTTCCATGTTTATACCAGGATGGCCCATTAAGCCCCACTTAAAGAATTCCACTGCTTTCCAAATCCAAAGCCCCCAAAACCACATTCCTCCAAACAAAAGCATGATCAGGCCTGTTACAGTGATACCCCATTCCTGGTGCCAACTTCCATCTTAGTTTTATTGTTTGCGGTAAAGAGGCACCGTGATCAAGGCAACTCTTAGAAAGAAAAACATTTAATTGAGGCTGGCTTATAGTTTCAGAGGTTTAAACCATTATTGTCATGGCAGAAAACATGGCAGTGTCCAGGCAGACATGGTGCTGCTGGCCAACAAACTGAGGGTTTTATATCTTGATCTACAGACCGCAAGAAGAAGACTGGATTCCACACTGGGTGGAGCTTGGGCATAACAGACTTCAACGCCTACCCCACCAGTGACACACCCTCTCCTACAAGGCCACACCTACTCCAACAAGGCCACACCTCCTAATAGTGGTTCTCCCTATGGGCCAAGCATTCAAACACATGAGTCTATGGGGCCATTCTTATTCAAACCACCACAGGGTGATTAATAAGCAATAAAGTTTTATTTTTCATTGTTTTGGAGGTTAGGCAGTCTAAGAGGAAAGTGTGCATATTTTTGCATCTGGTGAGGGCTGCCCACTGATTCTGAGATGGAAGCTTATAGCCACATGTCCTGAAGAAGAACAGTAGAGGGCAGAGGAAAGAAAAGTGAGTTCACTCCTGAAGCCCTTCTGTAAGCGCCCCACTCCTGCTGGCTAGCCATCATGGCATAAGTACCCAAAGAACTTCCCTATAAGTACTCTTACACGGGAATAAAGTTGAACATGACTTTGGAGAGGGCATCGATATTTAAACTGGAATAGTGATAAATTGACATCTTTATAATAATTCATTTTTAATCAAAAACATATTTCTGTATTTATTATTCAGGTCTCTCTAACTCTTACATTTTAATTTGCATTGTTTTAATTGCCACACATACAATGACAATAAAATTAAAAAATAGTTTCAAACATCTTCTTTTCAACTTAAGACATAAACAATGGCTTAAATAAATTGTAACAGTCAATTCTTGTAAGTCAACCCTACACATTTCTGAGGCTGGTGTAAGTCGTTGGTAATTTTAGGCCTATCATTTTCTCTAAAAGACTATATCCTGGGATCATTTAATTTTAGAAAAAGCCCAAGGCAACAAGATGCTACTCTATTTCAGGACTCTTCATTCTGAGAAACTCAACTCAAGTGGCTCAAGGCAAAAAGGAGAAAGTACATGCTCATACAGTGGGAAATTGCTTAAAGCAGGCCTCAGGTGGATGCTGCAGAAACTCACCAGCTCTCCCCTAATGTCCCTCCTTCCCAGCCTCTCTTCTCAGTCTCCCTCCTCTTCCCACTTGTTCATTTATCTTCACAAGTATGCAAACACGATACTCATTATTTCAATCTGTTTCTGAGTTCCAGGAGAAGCCAAAAGGGTACAGAATAGTTACCCGGTACCAATTGTGCAAAGGTGAAAGATGAGCGACATGAGAGGGTTTGTTTGTTTGTTTGTTTGTTTGTTTGTTTGTGGCAGGATTTCTCTGTGTAGCCTCAGTTGTCCTGGAACTCATTCTGTAGACCAGGCTGGCCTTGAACTCAGAGAACCACCTGCCTCTGCCTCCCAAGTGCTGGGATTAAAGGAGTGCGCCACCACTGCCTTTAATGAGGGGCCTTTAAATACTAATGTGAACATGAGAATTTCCACAGTCCATGTGACCCACCTATACTTTAGGAGTATGTGAATGTGTTGAGTCCATGTGATCCACCTGTACTTTAGAAGTATGTGTATGTGTTGAGTGACTGTCCCTTAAGCCAACCACCCACCATCTTGGGGAGTTCAAGTGTGCCCTGTTACAAAAGAATTATCCCAGATGGACTTATTGACTCTTTACACCAATGCAGAAGGTCACAAGACCTTCACCTGAGTACCCCGTCTCTCTCTACTACCTGTTGTATACAACTCTGCCTTAATTGCAGTGACCTCTGAGAGAGGTTAGAATATATAGGCCAGAGAAATATATAGGCTCTGTGAAAACAAAAACAAACACACACACACACACACACACACACACACACACACATACACACAATTCACCACTGGTTTTCCAGAGTTAACTTTGGCAGAATCATGTCTCAGTTTGTTGTTAAGATCTAAGAGGAAGGGTAGATGGTGCTTAGTCTCCTTATAGGAAGGAATTTTAGCAACCTGGAGTCTTAGGGAGGCAATTAGGTTATAAGGATGGGGACCCCAGAAATAAGATTGCTGTCTATGGTGGTTTGAATAGGAATGGTCCCCACAGACTTATATATTCTAATGCTAGGCTCATGGGGAGTGGGACTATTAGGAGGTGTGGCCTTGTTGGAGTAGGTGTGGTCTTCTTGGAGGAAGTGTATCACTGTTGGGGTGGGCTTTGAGGTCTCATATGCTCAAGCTACACCCAGTTTAAAACACAGTCTTCTACTGCTGCCTGCAGATCAAGATGTAGAACTCTCAGCTCCTTTCCCGGCACCATGTCTGCCTGTATGCCACCATGCTTCCCACCATGACAATAATGGGCTAAACCTCTGACCGTAAGCCAGCCCCAGTTAAATAAGAGTTGCTGTGGGGCTGGAGAGATGGCTCAGCGGTTAAGAGCACTGACGCTCTTCCAGAGGTCATGAGTTCAATTCCCAGCAACCATATGGTGGCTCACAACCATCTATAATGTGATCTGATGCTCTCCTCTGGCCTGCAGGTGTACATGTAGGCAGAGCTCTGTATACATAATAATAAATAAACAAATCTTTAAAAAAAAGAGTTGCTGTGATCAAGGTATTTACAGCATAAAACCCTAACTAAGATAGTGCTCTCTCACACTCTCCCTCATAGGAGGATACAATGAACTAGGAAACCAACTTTCACTATAAGTAGAGCCTTCCAGTACCTTCAACTTAGACTCCACACCCTTCAGAACAGCAAAAAGAAAATTCTTGTTCCTTAAAAGTCCATGGCATCCTGTAATAGCACCCAAAATGACTAAGATAGAAATTATAAGTGGATAATTGACTAGAAAAAAAAAAGTCAGCAAAACTAATTCAATAAAAGGTAAGCTGGAGTATCTATAATTGGAATTAAGTCATCAAAAGACAAAATTGCAACAACAAAAACTTAATTTACTTTTTAAAAAGTTTTTATTGATTGTTTGTGACTTTTACATCATGCACCCCTGTGGGAAGGATTGTTAGCTTTGTCACAGATGAAAGCAATATTGGTGGGCTTGCCCTTGGACACACCACAGATACTCCCTGAGATTAACCTTGAGATAGACTGGGTGGGGCCATCCTGGGCCTGGAATTCAGGAAGGGGACCGAGGGACTCCACCTGGACTATTGTGTTTCTAATCGACCCTCAATGAGAGAGGGAGACCACCCCTTGCACTTGAGAGGCAGGCGGAGAGGACAGAGGAGCAGCAGGTTCAGACTGGGCTTGAGTGCACAAGGATCGGGGGAAAAGGATCAGAGAACAGGCCGGACCAGAGAACAGGCCAGACCAGCGCGCAGGCCAGAGATACCTAGGGGCCAGTCCCGTGGAACAGATACCAGAAGGTTCACTCTTTTTTCCCTTTAACATTTTTTCTCTCTTGTGTAAGCTAGCTGGGTTGTATACTAAAGTTTAATTGTTAAGAAACAGAGCCCACACCCCAATCCCACTCATCTCCCTGTCCCTTCATATCCACCCTCCACCCTTGCAACCTCCCCACCAAAAGAAAACAAGAAAGAAAATAACATTTAAAAAAGAAAAAGGAAAAAAAAACTAAAGCATCTTGCTGTAGAAAATGCTGAGTGTCAGTGTGTCATACAGTAAACCCTTTTGCCTTGCAAATGTCTGTTGCAGTGAGTCACTAGTGTGGTTCAAGGCCTCCGGCTTCTGCTCCACCAACAATACTAGATCCTCACCAGGACTCCTCTAAGCTATCTTGTAATTGCCCTGTGTCATGGAGATCCTGCAGCTTTGGTTCTGACAGACCAGCCTCTTCATGCACTCCAGCAGTTCATAGATGGAGTAGTTGTTGGAGTAGACCAACTCAAAGCCCTGGATCTGGGCCTGGATAGTGGCCGTGTTGTTCAGCCAGGCAACTCTCTTGCACCCACACTACCAGGGCCAACCGTCCAGCTTTGCCCAGGTGAGGGGCAGGGACAGCTCCCCTGCTTGCAGCAGCCAGTAAGAGGCTGGAGTGGCTCTCCAGCACTCACACCACCAGGGCCAGCTGTGCAGCACTGTCCAGGTGAGGGGCAAGGCCAGCTCTCCCAAACCCACATCTTCAGGGCTGGCTCTCCTTCACTGCCCAGGCAAGGGATGGGGCTGGCTCTCCTGCCACCCTGGAACATCAAGATGGCCCCAAGAAACATCCCAGACCACCGACGTTCACAAGGCCTTTGATAGTAACATGGGCCACAGACCCTGCTGCTTCAGAGCCAGGGAGCCAGACGTAGCCCTGGCAGCAACGTGCTGGGACCTCACCATGCCCTCAGGTGGCAGTGCAGGCCACTCTCATCAGGCCATTCCTCATCACCTGCAAGTTTCCAGTTCCTCCTCTCTTCATAGTGCACAAACCATTTCACTTCTCTTTCTCTCCCAGTTCTTCACCACATTCTTGCTTGTTCTGATGGCTCCCACATGCACGCCTTGGCAGCAAGTGTATCTCTGGGTGTCTTCCACGGGCCTTTAATTTACTTTTAATCCTAGAACAGGCACATAAGGTAGAATAAGGGGTCCTTTGGGCTGAATGGGGATGGATGGTGTTTGCGGACAGTGAAGAGATCAAGAAAGCTAAGATAAAATTCAGACTATGCTGTCTGTCACCTTTCAAACGTGCTTTCATTGCCTGGTAGGGCAGCAGGACAGTGTTGTGTTAACCTAGGGAGGTTGTCTTTGCCATTTGCAGTGCTACCTTGTAAATAACGTGTGGGATGACACTCAGCCAGATCTGGGCCTCACACAACTTCCATCTAGGCCCAAAACGTGGATTG
>OU015743.1:50431515-50439015 GCA_907169655.1 Acomys percivali | reverse complement strand
TTTGAGTCACATAAGGCTCGATGTGGTGTCAAGCCTTTAATCCCAGCACTCAGGAGGCAGAGACAGGCAGATCTCTGTGAGTTCGAGACCAGCCTACTCCACATAGAGTTCCAGGCCAGCCAGGTCTACAGTGTGAGATTCTGTCTCAATAATACTTTAATTAAAAACTTCAAAAACAACAACAAAACATGTTCATTACATGGGACCAAAAGCTAAGATCCAAGAGGTATTTAAAGGCATCATCCTGCTTCCTTCCTTTTATAAACATGAGTATAGCACTAACTCTGCAGGAAAATGCAAAGTAATGCATTAGTTCCAAAGGCACGGCACATCATTAAGGTGAAAACAACAAATACTCCTTAAATGTATAATTCAAGAGAGAATCATGCCCATTTTTCTTTTTTTAATAATGTATTTATTTTTATTTTATGTACACTGGTGTTTTGTCTGTGTGTGTGTCTGTGTGAGGGTGTCAGATCTGAGAGTTACAAAAAACAGTTGTGAGCTGCCATGTGGGTGCTGGGAATTGAACCTTGATCCTCTGGAAGAGCAGTCAGTGCTCTTAACCACTGAACCATCTCTCCAGCCCCTATACCCATATTTTAATGCTGTAACACTGAGTTAATTGAACATTTTGTTACTTTAGCTTTGCAAATTAAATATCATTATACACCTGAGAAAACGAATTAGAGAACTCACCCAATATGCTCTGATGAATTCAGCAGGGCAGAGCGTGGTGGCACACACCTTTAACCCTGGCACTCAGAGGCAAGTGGATCTCTGTGAGTCTGAGGCTAGCCTGAGCTACCCAGTGAAAGCCTATCTCAAAAAGCCTCTCACAGGCCTTTAATCCCAACACTCGGGAGGCAGATGCAGGGTGGAGCTCTATGAGGTCGAGGCCAGCCAGGTCTACAGAGTGAGTTCCAAGACAGTCAGGGCTACACAAAGAAACCCTATCTCAAAAAAAACAAAAGCCTCCCCCAAACAATCCAAAACAGCTCTTCTCAGCCAGGTGAGGTGGCGCATACCTGTAATTCAAACATTCAGGACAGAGTCAGGAGCTGGCTGGCTGGAGTACAGAAGAAGCTAGCCTGGGCTACACACAGGCTGAAGGTGCACATAACTAACCTGAGCTACAAGGTAAAGCTCTTTCCCAAACAATACAACCTCTTTTGCTCTCATCCAACTGTCATGTTTAATATTGGCTAGATACACACTATTTGGTCACTAAAGACACAAATGCAAACAGCAGGTTCCCTCACTATAGGGCTAGCATCCTAGGAGAGAACGCATAATAAGCACCATATGGTGTTAGTTCACAATAAAGGCCTGGTAGAAAAACAGAGCAGGTTGGGGATAGAGAGTGGTAGGGGTAGGGCAATGCTTGGGACATGGTAGACAGGAAAACCGCTTTAGAAGGTGGCATTTGAGCAGAAATGTGAATGAGGATAAAAGCGATCCACACAGACACCTGGGAATAGAATACCACCAGCCTGGGGGACACCAAGAGCAAAGGCCTGAGAGTGAGCCAACCACGGGTGGCTCGGAAATAAAGGGGACCACGTCAGAGAGAGGAGGAGGAGGAAGAGGAAGAGACGGAGGGGAGGAGGAGGAGGAAGAATAATCCATGCGGTCCCCAGGGGAGCCTGGGAAGCTATATTTAGAACCTTGGATTTTGTCCAGAATGAATGAACTGAGGACAGGGAAGAATATGAGGGGGCCTGCTTCTCATTTGGGGGATCAAGTCAGCTGTCATGTAGGTCGGAGTCAGCATACTGACTCGGTCTAATTTCTCTATGTCTGTGTGTCATCTCGTTTACAAGCCTGGTTAAGTGCCTTCTTGGAGTTTTTTGTTTGTTTGTTTTTTTAATACCTCAGCACCAATGGGATGGATGAGCTTAGTCAAGTGTCCAGTCAAAGAGGCATGCGCTTTCGAATCGTTGGCTTCAGAAGTTATTGGAAAGTTCACCCGTCCGTGAAATGTGAAATCCTTAGGTCGAAAATCACTTCCAGCTGTTGGTGAAGCTGTGCGAATGGGGAAGCTATGGGGGGCTCGTGCATCTCCGAACCCTCGAGGCAAACAGCTGCGGCAAGTCTTAACAATGCCTCTTTTGAGAAAGTAGAAGGCCAATGCTGTCTCAAAGAAGACCGGGTGGATACTACAAGGCAGGAGGACAGAGGTAAGGCAATGAGCCATGGATAGCGCATGCTCTGTGCTTTACAAGCGATCTGTGTGCCATCAGCAGTAGACAGGACAGAGGGAAGGTCTTCGATGTGGATTCCAGTGGATAGTACACACTGCCCGCGACTCAAGATCTATCGCCGTCCGCCCCCTTAGAACAGCTGGGTCAAAACTGATCTAAACTGCTGGGAGTAGAGCTCAGTCAGGAGGCTGTTTGCCTAGCATGTACTGAGCCCTGGGTTCGAGTATCAGCACCATGTAAAACCAGGAATGGTAGTGTTTTGGGGGGAACTCCGGAAGTAGAGGCTGGGATGTCAAAACCTAAAGTTATCTCCAGCTGCATAATGAGTTTGAGACCCGGCTGCGGGTGGGCGACTGTCTGAACTTAGCCCTTCCTTCCTGGCTCCGTTCCCACCAGTGAGATGTAAGCAACAAGCCACTCGGGGTCATGGTCTGAAACAGTGGCTTTCACTCTAAAGAGCTGTGAACAAAGCCGAGTCTTTCACCTCTTTTCCCTTTCTTCCGGACTTATATTTGAACACACTCGCTGCTCTCCAGACATGCTGCAACCATTAAGAAACGGCCAGGAAGCCGGGCGGTGGTGGCACACGCCTTTAATCCCAGCACTCGGGAGGCAGAGGCAGGCGGATCGCTGCGAGTTCGAGGCGAGCCTGGTCTACAGAGTGAGTCCAGGACAGCCAAGGCTACACAGAGAAACCCTGTCTCCAAAAACCAAAAAAAAGAAAAAAAGAAAAAAAAAAAAGAAATGGCCAGGAGATTCACCAGGCTCCCTGTCATCCTCATCCTCAGCCACCCAAACCAACACCTATACATGCTTGCTTCCCAACTTAAAAAAAAAGAAGAAGAAATAGAAATATGTATATGCTTAAGACTTTGCGGATTTGATTTTCTGTTGCTGGGGGCAAATTTTGAGACAAGGTTTTTCTACATAGATCCCTGGCTGGTCTGGAACTTACCATAGAGAACAAGATAGCCTCAGAGATCCACCTGCCTCTATCTCCCCAGTGCTGGAATTAAAGGCCTAGACCACCACACCCAGCTTCATTTTCTTTTATTAAGACAGGGGCTAGTGGGATGGGTCCGCAGTTGAGAGCACTGGCAGCTCTTCCAGAGGACCCAGGTGCAATTCCCAACACCCACATGGCAGCTCACTACCATCTGTGACTCGGTCCCAAGGCCTCCAATAAGCATTTCTGCCCTCTCCAGCACCAGGCATGCGTGTGGTGCACAGGCATACACACAGGCAAAACACCCATACACATTAAATAAAACACATCGTAAAATAAAAGACAGGATTTGCTAGCCTCAAAGTCATGACAGTCCTTTGACCTCCACTTCCCAAATGTGATTACAGCCTATATCACCACAACTGACCAGAAACACTCTTTTTGTTTGTTTGTTTTGTTTTTTGTTTTTCAAGACAAGGTTCCTCTGTGTAGTCCTCACTGTCCTGGAACTCTCTTTGTAGAGCAGGCTGGCCTGGAACTCATAGAGATCCTCCTGCCTCTGCCTCCCCGAGTGCTGGGATTAAAGGCGTGTGCCATCACTATCCAGTCCAGAAACACTCTTAATACCTACCTTTCAAATCATCAAGGTGTCAAAGTTCTGGAGAAATAAAATATGATTATTGCTTATAATGTAAAGTGAATAAAATGTACCTATCAATGCTTTAAATCAAGCTCACTCATACTAACCAAACCCTATCAGAGGACCACCAAGGAGATCTTCCTTAATCTCACAGGCTTCCCTTCAACTAGCCATTACCTGATGGGCTGGGGTTTGGAGGTTTGGGTTCTTTCTTTCTTTTTTTGAGTTAGTATCTTTTTTTGTTTGTTTGTTTTCTTTTGTTTTGGTTTTTTCGAGACAGGGTTTCTCTGTGTAGCTTTAGCTGTCTTGGACTCACTTTGTAGACCAGGTTGGCCTCGAACTCACAGCGATCCTCCTGCCTCTGCCCCCCAAGTGCTGGGATTAAAGGCATGTGTCACCACGCCCGGCCTGAGTTAGGGTCTTACAACTAGGCCAGGCTGACCTTGAACTCAAAATCCTTCTATTCTACCCTCCGTATACCCTCCGTATACCCTCCTCCCAAGAGCTGGGATTACAGGCGTTAGCCACACTTGGCTAGAGATTAATGGTTCTTTTTAAAAACATCTTTAAGTGTCGATTGAGAGCACATGTCTGTAATCTTACTATCCCAGCACACAGGAAATTGAGGCAAGAGGATCTTGAGTTCAAGAATAGCCTGGGCTAGATAGCAACATGAGGAAGAGGAGGAGTAAGGAGGAGGGGAAAGGAGTGGGGAGGAAGAGGGAGGAGGAAGAAGAGGAAAGTATCTATCTAAAAGGAAGCTATCTACCTCTAGGGAGAATTTTTTTTTTTTTTTCAAGACAGGGTCTCTCTGTGTTAGCTTTGGCTGTCCTGGACTCACTTTGTGGACCAGGCTGGCCTCGAACTCACAGCGATCTGCCCACCTCTGCCTCCCGAGTGCTGGGATTAAAGGTGTGCACCACCACGTCCGGTTCTAGGGAGAATTTTAAAATATATTTTATTAATTATTAGAGTAGTCTACACATTCATACAATGTATTTTGATCATATTCAACCCCACACCTCCTAGCTCCTTCAGATCTTTCCTCACCCCCTCCTAACTTCCTGTCTTCTTTTTAATAACCACACAGAGCCCAGGCTGGATGGTGGTGGCACATGCCTTTAATCCCAAAACTCAGGAGGCAGAGGCAGGCAGATCTCTGTTAGTTCAAAGCCAGCCTGTTCTACAGAGTGAGTTCCAGGACAGCCAGGGCTACACAGAGAAACCCTGTCTCAAAAAAAAAAAAAAGACAAAAAGTAGAGAGCCCAGTGTGTGCTGCTCATGTACCCAAAGTTGTGTGGGATCCACTGGGGCATGATTGACCCGCCAAGGTCCACACCCTAAAGAAAGCTGACGCTCCCTGCTCTAGCAACCACCAGCTAGCCAAAGCTCCTCAGCGCTCCTGAGTTCTTACCACCAACACCTCTGTGCTGTAATACTGAGTGCCTGAAGCTGGGCGGTGGTGGCACATGCCTTAATCCCAGCACTCAGGAGGCAGAGGCAGGCGGATCCTTGTGAGTTCGAGGCCAGCCTGGTCTACAAAGTGAGTCCAGGACAGCCAAGGCTACACAGAGAAACCCTGTCTGAAACCAAAAAATAAAAAAATAAAAAAATATATATAGACTGCTTGATATTGTGCAGGTTTCGTGTGTTGTGAGTTCATGAGCACCACTGTCCTATGGTGTCCAGGAGACACTCTTCGCCCTGTCCTCCCAGACCCTAGCCTCCCTCCCCTTTCTAGGGATTTTGCTGGGTGAGGAACGAGCATCCTTTGGGTAGAGGGACGGGAATATCCAGGAAGAAATTTTCATTGATGTCACTGGCTTGTGAAGGGTTAATACACGGATAGCAACTAGTCGCATCATCATAGCCCTTTGTAATTCCTAGTATGGTCGCAGGTATGTGAGGGAAGAGCCTGAGGTGGGGTGGACACAAGTGTAACTCAGCAGGAGAATACATACTTAGCCTGCCTGAGTTCTGGGTTCATCCACGGAGGACCCTGGAAGCAGGAATGTTCATTTTGACTGGCTCGGGATAAGGATACACAAAAGTCTCAATATAAGACGTGTTACATGCTCTCTCGGCTGTTCCTTGTGCCAAGTAACAAATTCTCAAGAAGAATCCCAGAGCGGGTAGGTTTTCGTTTTGTTGTTGTTGTTGTTTTTGTTGTTGTTGTTGTTGTTAGCCCCACTTCTACCTGGCCTGTAGGTACAGTGCCCTGCCTGTGGTCTCCTTGCCCTCTCTCTACACTGCCCGGCTTCTCTTTTTCTTCTGCCATCTGTAAACCATTCACTTTCTAATTGTGAATCACTGTGTCTTCATGGCTCATGTTACTGTGTTTCAACTTCCAGCCTCTTTCCACCCCCACACTTAAAGGAGAAATAAGAGAAAGAAGGAAGCCAGTTGGAATTTATTTTTCTCTCTCCATAGCAGATGTTAAATCCAAACTTTTAAAATAAAGGAATTTTAGGAGCGTTAACGTTTTACTTCAGAACAACTGTCCTAATCTCCCCTGAACCTCATGTTAAGTCCCAGGCCTGCAGAAGACCCTTCTTTGGTCATCTGTCTCAGAGTAGAGACATAGCTGCCTGTTGACACAGTCACAGACACAAACACACACACACACACACACACACACACACACACACACACACACACACGATCCTTTTGGCTAAATCAGTTTTCCAAACTGAGACCAAGAATCTATCGAAGGTAGGCCTGATGGCACACAGCTGAAATTCCATTTACTTGGGAGACTAAGGCAGGAGAATCAAATGTTCAAGGCCAGCCTAGGCTACATAGGGAGAGCCTGTCTCAAAATAAAAAGGATGGCTGGGGAGATGGTTCAGCCACTAAAGGCTAGGTTCACATCAAAATCAAAATGATGTGGGGAGGTCTAGGCATGTAGATCAGCAGTAGCCTGGCATATGCAAAGTCATGAATTAAATCTGTATGTGTGTGTGTGTGTGCGTGCACACCCACGCCACAACTTCATAAGAATACTAGGGAGCAACCTCTATGTGTCAGTTATCATCGACCACTTCATCTGAGACAGGATCTCTGTCTCAGATCTCTTGTTCACCATTGCGTGCGCCTGACTAGCTTTCTGGGCATTCCAGTCTCTGCCTCCTATCTGTCAGCGCTCTGAGATCATATGAGCCTGATACTGCACTGGGCTGTGAGTGGATCCTGGAAATCTAAGTTCAGGGCCTCAGGCCTCTTCAGCAAGTTCTTTTACCCACGGAGCCGTCATCTGTCTACCTCCACCTCCACCCCACCCCCACCCCACCCCTACCCCCTACACCCTACACATGTCCGGTGCCTTCCAAGCCTGATGTCAGACCCCTGAGGCTGTCCACTCCTCCACTGTCCCTATCTGACTAGGTTCTTTGTATAGCGGAGTCCTTAAGGGAAAGGGATGATTTAATAGAGAACTTATTTCACCTTTAAAGACTAGTGCTGTAACTGTAGGCATAGCCATGGCTGCCCCAGTAGAGAATGATAAGGGAAGCATAATCCAAGTTCACAAAACCCCATGTGACTCCAGAATGCACCTGTGATGCCCATTCTTGGTTGTCAACTTGACTACATCTGGGATTAACTAAAATCCAAAATTGGAGGGCATACGTGTGAGGGATTTTTGCTTAATTTGAGCTAAATAGATCTCTCTCTCTCTCTCTCTCTCTCTCTCTCTCTCTCTCTCTCTCTCT
>OU015743.1:50385799-50431505 GCA_907169655.1 Acomys percivali | reverse complement strand
CCTGCCTCTGCCTCCCGAGTGCGGGGATTAAAGGCATGTGCCACCACACCAGGCTCTCTTGTTTTTTGGTTTTTGTTTGTTTTTGTTTGTTTTCCAAGACAGGATTTCTCTGTTTCTTAGCTTTCCTAGACTCTCTTTGTAGACCAGGCTGGTCTCAAATTCACAGAGATCCATCTGCCTCTGCCTCCGTGAGTGCTGGGAATACAGGTGTGCACCACCTCGCCGGGCTGGTAGATGCACTTCTAATTCAAATCTTTGAGACAGAAAAACGCACGTGCACTGGGCCACACCTTCTGCTGGAAGCCTAGATAAGGACAGGGAAGAAGGAATCTTTTGCTCTTTGTCTGCTTGTCCTCGCCTTGCTAGCAAGTCCACTCCTTCCCTAGCGTTAGGGACTGCTTCTTCAGGAGTCTGGTACATATGAATGAAACTGAGCGAGACATCTAGGCTTGTAGACAGCACAACTACTGGAATCTTGGGCTTTCCATTCACAGACGGCTATTGTTGGCTAGCTGGACTACGGCTCTCAGTCATTCTAACAACCCCTTTCTACATGTAGCGAGAGACCCATTCTGTAAGTTCTATTGCTCTTATAGAAAGAACCCTGACTACCGCAATGCCTGAGGCCAAGTCATCTGGGCTCATTTCAATTTTATAGGTCACTTTTACTACAGTATCCTGAGCCTCCTATTCTGTCCAATTTTGTCAGATTTCAACAAATGAAATGTGTGTTTGCTGTTACACTGCCTAAAGAACAGAAACAATTGCCCCAAGAGAAACACGAGCAGCCAAGGCGCACAGGCCCAGTTCGTATTCCTCGTAATCATCTAAAGACATCGCTGGCATCTCTTCTCCTCCTTCCTTGTGGGGAAGCACGAAGCTCTAAGGCCTGAGTCTGAGCCACATGGCTTTCATTTCCTGGCCTTCTCCCTGCACACACATGAAGGCACTCAGGACACAAACACTTACACATTTTTCTCAGGAGCAAATGAGGCAAGGAAAGTCAATACTCTGCGTACAGAACAGCCCAAATAATAAGCAGCATCTGTGCCCAGATGTGCACTGACCCCACAGCTGTGCAAGCACTTTGACACCCACTCACCTCACAATTCTCATTCTAACCCGGCTGGCATCCTTAGCTTTATGTTACAGATGAAACAGAAGTGCTGGGAGAGAGGAAGTACATCTTCTCTGCAGATGAACCCCTGATATGTTATCCAGTCCCAGTAGTCAGCATGCATGCATGCATGCACATACACATGCATACATGTAAAGACACACATATATACACACATGTATACACACACGTATACACACATGCATATATACACACGTGCATGCATGCATACATACATGTATACACACATACATACAAACACACATGCATGCATACATACACACATACATACATACATACTTACAAGCAATACTAAATGGGATCAGTAGGAGATAATTATAGGTATAGATATAGGTGCCTGTAACAATAATTTTAGACTTGAGAGAAAGCTGGGGCGACATGAGAGGAGTTGAAATGGGAGAAAAAAAGGAGAGAATGATGTAAAGACAGTATTTGTGTATGAAATTATCAAAAAATTTTAAAGTAAAAACTCCTATTGACAATCATTTCACAATAAAAGGGATAAACCCATCTGAAGTGAAGAATTTCTGTAGTGAAAACTGTAAACACTGAGCAAAAGAAGTGAAGAAGACAGGAGACGAGCCTGCCTCTTGTGTTTATGCGTTGGCAGAATTCAAATTGTGAAAGTGGCTGTGTGACCAGAAGAGAGTTACAGATTCAAGGCAAACCCCATCAAAAATCTAATGATATTCTTCACTCACAAAAGGGGGAGGGGCAAAGGGGGGAGGGGCAAGGGGCGGGACAAAAGGGAAGGGGCCTAATTCACATGGAAACACAAAGTACTCCAAACCACTAAAACAATCCTCAACAAAAAGAGCAACAGCCTCATAATGCCTGGTTTTAAATTATACTACACAGCCACAGTGACAATAGTATTGACACAAAAACAGAAGAATGGGGGGGGGGCAGGGCAGAAAACCCAGAAAGAAGCCTACAAGGCAACAGCTACCTGACTTTCAACAAAGGTGCCAAAAACACACATTGGGGGAAAGACAGCCTTTTTAATAATGGTGCAAGAAAAACTGAATGTTCACATCTAGAAGAATGAAACTGAACTGCTTACACCTCATTCCACACAAAAGTCAATACAAGTTGATGAAAAACTTTAATATGAGACCCCAAACTCTGAAACTGCTAAGTGAAAACATTTCAAGACATAAACATGGACTTTCCAATAGGACAGAAAATATTCTCAAGAATTACATAAAATTTTTTAAGTTTCTGACAGGGAATGGTGGAAGTGATGTAATTATATTGTAATTTTTCAGATTTATTTATTAATTTTATATATGTGAATTCTATGTCTGCATGTACACCTGCAGGCCAGAGGACACCAGATCTCATTATAGATGGTTGTGAGCCACCATGTGGTTGCTGGGAATTGAACTCAGGATTTCTGGAAGAGCAGCCAGTGTTCTTAATTGCTGAGCCATCTCTCTAGCCCTATAATGTAATTTTTTTTATTTAAAAAAAAAAATAGGTTTTTCCCTAGGGCCCATGTAGTCTTAGATTCTTGACCATTTTAGCAGTATCTGGTATATGTTCCATCTCATGGAGTAGCTTAAATTCAATCAAAAAATGATTGAGGGGGCTAGAGAGATGGCTCAAAGGCTAAGAGCACTGCCTATTCTTCCAAAGGTCCTGAATTCAATTCCTAGAAACCACATGGTTGCTCAAAACCATCTATAATGAGATCTGGTGCCTTCTTCTGGTATGTAGGCAGAATACTGTATACATACTATGTAAACAAATCTTAGTAAAAAAAATTTTTTTTAAGTGGTTAATTACTCCCATAACAGTTGTGCCACACTGCAGTATATCCAGCAGGCAAGCCACTGTTGTGGGTGCCAGGATTTGTAGTTGAATGATGTGGTGGTTTGAATAGTAATGGCTCGTATAGGCTCATAGATCTGAATGCTTGGTCACCTGGGAGTGGCACTGTTAGGAGTGGCACTATTGGAAGAAGTGTGTCAGTAGGGATGGACTTTGGGGTTTAAAGGCTCAAGCCAGGACCAGTGTTGCTCTCTCTCTCTCTCCCGGATGCTTCTGGCTCCAGATGTAGAACTCACAACCCCTCTCCAGCACCATGTCTGCCTGTGTGCCGCTGTGCTATGATGGTAATGGACTAAACCTGTAAACTGTAAGCCAGCCCCCTAGTAAGTAGTTTTCTTTGTAAGAGTTGTCATGGTCATGGTGGCTCTTCACAGCTAAGACAAGGTGGCCGAGTGTATAGCTGGTGATACTGATGTCTGTGTACTATGTACCAGTACTATGTAAAGTACTTCCAGAATCTTGAACACCAGTCAGTGGAGGTAAAGGTTCTAGTTGGGTACTAGCTTGACTTCTCCATGTTCAGTGACATATGTAACCGATGTCTTCAGCTATAGGACTTGCCATCAGGTTGTAGAGGGTAACCAACAGCCTTGACAAGAGTCAATGGTGTTTGGGGATTTCTATGGGACCCTTTTGGCCAACAGCTCAACAAGATAGTGCCCATTCCTGGCATTGGAGGTTTTAGTTGATGTTTAAGTTGTCTAGTTGGGGCACTGTCTCCCCCATTGGTGACTCCACTTAGCTTCCTTTCATATGCGTACATAGTTTAGGGAGCCTCTACGGTAGTAGGTTTCCATATGGCTTTTCAAAAGGTATAGTGTTAGTCCCTGTTCTTCCATCCCTTCCCCCCCCCATTTAATCTTCCTATTTTACTTTTCTCTTTATCTCTTTATAACTCAGTGTTTTCTTTCCCTTTCCTTGGAAGATAAGCAACCACCCCCCCCTCCGCCTAACTGCCTAAGCTCTGTGATTATTCTGATCAAAATACACATATCTAAAGCTTAAAAGCTAACATCCACATGTAAGAGAAAAACACACAATATTTGTCTTCATGAGTCTGGGTCACATCACTCAGAATGTTTATAGCTACATCCATTCACTTACAAACTTCATATTTTCATTTTTCTTAGCAAATGAATCTTTCATTGTGTAAATGTGCCACACTTCCATTATCCACCCGTCAATCAACAGACATCTCAGTTTTTACACTCTGCGCCCATTGCAAGGAAAGCAGCAATGAACATGGATGAGCAGGTGTCTCTGCAGCAGGGTGTTGAGTCCTTTGGGTACACGCCCAAGAGTGGTATAGCTGGATCTTGTGGTACATCATTTTCAGCTTTTTGAGGAACCTCCACACTGCTTTCCATAAAGACTGCACCAGTCTACACTCCCACAAGGAATGAGAAAGTGTGTTCTTTCCCCATTATCTCACTGACATGTGTCATCATTTGTCTTATTAATTTTTGGCTATCCTCACTGAAGTAAAATAAAATTTCGATGTAGTCTTAATTTGCTTTTCCCTGGTGGCTAAGGATGTTGAAATTTCTGTTTCCCAGCCTTTTGGGTTTCCTCTGTTCAGAACTCTGTTTAGTTCTATAGCCCATTTTGGGCATGGGGGCATTCAAGACAGGGTTTCTCTGTGTACCAGCCCTGGCTGTCCTAGACTTGGTTTGTAGACCAGGCTAGCCTCGAACTCAGAGATCCACCTGCCTCTGCCTCCCAAGTGCTGGGTGGAATTAAAGGCGTGTGCCACCACTGCCCGACTAGCCCTTTTTTTTTTTTTTTTTTTTAGGATTTATTTATTTAACATATATACACACCAGAAGAGGGCATCAGATCTCATTATTGATGGTTGTGAGCCATCATGTGGTTGCTGGAAAGTGAACTCAGGACCTTTGGAAGTGCAGGCAGCGCTCTTAACCTCTGAGCCATTTCTCCAGCCTCCCTATAGCCCATTTTTAACTGGATTACTTTGTTGTCTTTATGTTCAGAATTTTTCAGTTCTTCATATAGTCCAGATTCCAACCTCTATCAAATTGATACTTGGTAAAGATTTTCCTCAATCTGTAGAATGCCAACTTACACAAATGATGGTGTCCTTTGCTGTACAGAAGCTTCATGCACTATTTTCAATAACCAAGATACGTAATTAGATGCCCATCAATAGATGAAGGGGTAAATAAAATTGGTACGTGTATACTATATAATTTTATTCAGCATAAAAATGAAGTCATGTCTTTTTTAGGGAAAGGGATGGACCTGAAGGTGAGTAAATTAAGCAAACTAAGTCAAAAACAGAAAGGATACTGCAGGTTTCCTTTCATTTAAAACCATCTGCATTTTAAAAATATGTACAGGTGTCATGTGTGTGTTTGCACATACACACACACACACAAAAAAAAAAAAAGACTATTTGAGAGCAGAAGGGGGGGCCAATGAAGCACATGATAGAATAGAAAGGGCAATCTGTGAAGAGTGGAGTTTGAGAAAAGTACAATGATGCATGTATGAAAATGTTATGAAACCCATTATTGTTGTTGTTGTTTTGGTTTTTTTGAGACAGGGTGTCTCTGTGTAGCCTAGGCTATCCTGGACTCACTTTGTAGACCAGGCTGGCCTCGAACTCAGTGATCCACCTGCCTCTGCCTACCAGGATTAAAGGCATGCGCCACCATGCATGGCTTGAAACCCATTATTATTTATTTATTTATTTATTTATTTATTTTGGTTTTTCGAGACAGGGTTTCTCTGTGTAGCCTTGGCTGTCCTAGACTCACTTTGTAGACCAGGCTGGCCTTGAACTCACAGCGATCCGCCTGCCTCTGCCTCCCAAGTGCTGGGATTAAAGACGTGCACCACCACTGCCTGGCTGTTGAAATCTATTATTTTTATAACTAAAAATTAAGTTTGAAATTGAAAAACAAATCGATGTAGGGCTGGAGAGATGGCTCAGCTGTTTAAAGTATTTGTTGCTTTCAGAGAGGGCCCAGGTTACACTCCTAACACCCACATAGCGGCTCACAGTTGTCTGTAAACTCTGTTTTCAGGGCACTAATGTCCCCTTCTGTCCTCTGTGGGCATTGCACATATGCAGGGGCATATACATACATGCTGTCAAAATACTCACACATGTAAAATAAATAAATGCATGCCTTAAGTTTTTAAATCAAAGTGCAGAAAGGAGACTTGGTCTTGAAAGAAGCAGAGTAAAAAAGGTGCTGAAAACATTAGCTCGTGGAATTGTGCGCTCCTTCACCTTAAAGCTGTGTGGTGTTGTGTGGCTTCGGGGACTTCATTCGCATTGGCACTAGGCACAGAGTATTACCCGCTACCACTCAAGCGGATTCAAAGGTTTACAAGTCATGGTGAGATGCTGGCAAAAAATTATAAGCACTCAATTTTTAAATAACTATAATAAAACGAAAGATGGTGTTTATATTATTTTTTAATGCCTTTTGTCTTTTAAAGCATAGATCAAAGAATATTAAATATTAATATCCAGTTAATAAAAATATGCGCTTCCTGGCTTGTCAGATTTCTAGGGCTGTTTTCTTCTCAAATTATTATCTTGTTTCTAAGGCTTGCCATTTAGAAGGGGCAAGCATTTGTTTTCCTGGGCTTTGCTGCCCCCTGTCGGAACCTAAGCATACTATAGAAATCAGAATGTTCTGAACAAAGCTTTTCACAGAACAGTTGCTTCAATCTGGAGGTGAACTCGCACCCCTTATGAGTTACTCGCACGGACTTATTTGCCTGAAAATATGTCTACTTACTTCCATTTTTTGACGTTCTCACACAATTCTTGGAAGCAATATCCTGACTGATGGAATTCATGGGGCAGCTCTCACACCAAGTCCCTTGGCATATGGCCCCTTGAAGAAAGCATGTCATGCTCCGTGACATAAACAGTGGAGCGGGTGATGACCAGTGCTGCTGTGCCTTAGAGAGCCGGACCCCACATAAAAGAGCTGTTGTCGACACACTGGCAGAAGCCAGTCAGGTGAAGAGGAAGCCATGGAACCTTCTGAAAAGCACCAATTGGCTGTGCCAAGTCAGAGCAGCCAATTCAGGTGACATCGAGAGAGAAACTGAGCTGGGCATGGTGATGCACACCTGCAATCCCACTGCTAGGGGGCTGAGGCAGAAGGATCTCCAGTTTGAGACTGGGTGAAACCTTCTCAAAATAAAATAGAATATATTTCTGCTGGTAGAGAGCATGGGTGGCAGGTGTAAGGACACTGTTTCAGTCCCTGGTACCACAAAACGTTTTAAAGAAAGTTTATTCTACAATATCAAGACCAGAAATCAATTTCAGCAGTTAAAAGACTAGAGCAGTCCTAGAGCAACACTAAATGTATCCTTGGCAGAAACTATCAGCCTGGAGTGAAACCAGTGCCGCCGGCTGATGACATGCCTCTTCCCAACCTCTCAGAACCCTTTCTCCTCCATACAACAGGAAAACACGTGTCAACTGTTGAAGGCTTCTGTGAAAAATGAGCAATGGATGTTTGTTCATTAATTACAATGCAGTAGCCAGGCATGGTGGTGCACATCATTAATCTCAGCACTCCGGGAGGCAGAGGTAGGGGGATCTGAGGTCAAGGCCAGCCTGGTCTACAAAGGAGTCCATGACAGCCAGAGCTACAAAGAGAAAGCCTGACTTGGGGGAGGAGGGCTTACAAAGCGTTCCTCACAGGAAGCCATGCTGCTGCTTACTACACGTAGGGTTTTAACTTTTCCTTTCAATAGAAAGGGTCTAACTATGATGACTTCTTGGCTTTGTTTTTTAAGAAAGGAGTTCATGTATCAGAAGCTGGCATTAAACTACTTAAGTTGGGGGCTGGAAAGATGGTGGCTGCTCTTGCAAAGGACCTGGATTTAAGTCCCAGAATGAGTTTACTTGAGTTGTTTAAAAGTGGTGTCTCAAGACAGGAAGTCTCCTTCATGACAACAGAACTAATGAACGCCATCAACATTACAGCAGGATGCTGAGGTGCAAACATTATCTCAGTTCCTCCTCACCTAAGACTGCCACTTACTGAGTAAAAAAACTATTATGTCCCTTCTGTGATTGGAAAACTGAAATCAGCATGCCCAAGGTCACACAGGCAGTAATTGGCATGACTGGGTTCTAAACTCAGGCTACCACCAGAACGCATAAGCCTGCACTGCGGTGCCGCCTGCTTCTCTTCCCTCACCCTTTCCAGCAGGTCTTACACCCATGCTTGTATAAGCCCACTATGTGGACTTGGTGGGTTGTCTGTTTAAAGTATTATCGAGGTAGAAGAAAATGATGGGAAAACAAAGGACAAACTAGAGGGGAAGGGATTGTGGGTGGGGGTGAATTTTATCAAAACACATTATACACGCCTGCTTTACTTCCACTGACTTCCGTTTCCCTAGCCTGCACTCCCCAGTACTGGAAGGTTGCTTTGCTCAACTACACTATTACTGAATTTAGATGGAAGTCACAGAAGTGCCCATACTACCGAACTTTTCTCAACTTTTACCTTGTGGAGGAGATGGTAATGATACACAACCAAACCACAATTCACCATTTGCAACTTATTTTCCCCCCCTAGCAGTTTCCAGGATAACACTTCAGATGAACTCCCCAGCCCCAAAGCCATTCAGCTAACTCCTTTAAAATGCCCCTCCCAGGCCTGAGGTCCAATGGTAGAACCCCCACAGCATGCTTGGGGCCCTAGGTTCCATCCCCAGCACTATAATCCCTGCCTAAACTTACTAACCAGACTATAAAACACAATGTGTGTATCCAACACATCACAATGCCCAAAACAGACTGCTAGGACAGCTCCACTCTTTCTAATATGAGCACTAAAAATGTCACTGACTCCTTCAGGCCTACAAATTCTGACTGCCTGGGAAACCTAAATTCTCAGCAAGTTACTCTCAACTCAACAGCTTCCTATAGGAGGATAACCACTAGGGAAGCCTGGAATGTTCAGCACACAGGGTTCTTCCTAGCCGGTTACCCACCCAAAAGGCTGGGAGCAGATGTGGCTAATAGCATGCTGACCTTGGCATTATCATGTACTTTACAGAGTTTGACAGTCATCTCTTAATTGTTAGCTTACTTTTGCTTTACTGTGCACCCAAGAATGAGTTTAGTCCCAGGAAAATTTTCACCAAGTTGTGCTGAGCTTAAATATGCCTAAAATAGGAGCTGGAGAGATGGCTCGGTGGTTAAGAGCACTGACTGCTCTTCTAGAGGACCCAGGTTCAATTCCCAGCACCCACATGGCAGCTCACACCTGTCTGTAATTCTAAGATCTGACACCCTCACAGACATGCATGTGGGCGAACACCAACGCACATAAAACAGAAATAAATTACTTTAAAAAAACATGCACTGGGCGGGCGTGGCGGCACATGTCTTTAATCTCAGCACTCGGGAGGCAGAGGCAGGCGGATCGCTGTGAGCTCGAGGCCAGCCTGGTCTACAAAGTGAGTCCAGGACAGCCAGGGCTACACAGAGAGACCCTGTCTCAAAAAACAAAAACAAAAAAACGTCAACTACCCAGAGTCAGACTCCCAAAGTTTGAACCAACTACGACAACCAAGTCATGTTGAACCAACTGCCTTTTTGCCTCCCATGGACAGCTGCCCTGTTGGCTGTGGTCGCAGCCCTCCCTGCACAGCTTCCTGTGCAAATGTCGCCACCAGTTAATGCACTAACGACAACTTCAGAGACTATAACGTGTTGATGTTGTACAAGGAATTACAGACTTCCTCTTGAATTAATTTTACTAAAAAATCTTGCTCAAATCTGAATTCTCCACTTCTCTCCTTTTGTCTTGTGGTTATTGGCCTGTTTGCGCTACATCTTTAGCTTTCCCTGGAGTTTCCTAGGAACACTCTAGGAGTTTACAAGGAAGTAGCAGTTGAAGGGCCCCAGCTAACCCAGCAGCACTGAGTACTGCATACTGCAAACATAGGTTATGAAGCTGCATCCTCTGGTGACTCTCCACGTTTATGTATTTGTGTATAAGGTTGTTGGCTGCAGTTAGCAACATACATACACATTATTCTAGCTCAGAAGCATTAAGAGTACATAAAGTTAGGATTAAAACCACCATGTGTTGCTGGGAATTGAACTCAGGACTTCTGGAAGAGTAGATAGTGCTCTTAACTGCTGAGCCTTCTCTGCAGCCCCTCAATTATGTTCTCTTAAAAGAAGGTTAAATGTAGTCTTAAAAGATCTCAGTGAGGCCAAGCAGTGGTGGCACATGCCTTTAATCCCAGCACTTGGGAAGCAGAAGCAGGCGGATCTCCATTGGTTCAAGGCCAGCCTGGACTACAGAGTGAGTTCCAGGACATCCAGAGCTGTCCTGTCTCAAAAAAACAAACAAAAATATCTCAATGGTTCTAACTTTGCTGTGAGGCCTACCAAAACTTCCTATGTCATCACCTCAAAGGCCTTGGGTGACGAGCATCCAAAGGGAACAAGTCCCCTAAGTGCTGCAGGCACTGTATGCAGGAGCTGTATGTTCCCAGCCACCCTTCTCACGCTAGCTGTTTCTCAGCCTTGGAAGATTTAACCAGTAAATGACAAAGGACAATGCCTAGAGGTGTTCCTAGCCCCTAAGCCAAAGTTGGGGATATATAGGCCATCCCTACAAAGGATACCCGTCCTAAAATGTTAGTGCACAAACAGTAATCTGGGGTTGCTGCAGTACATCTTTAGTTAACCTTTTGAAAGGTAACTGCCACTGGAAACCTGAGCCAGACTACTTAACTTTTTTTTTTCAGGTTTAGTTTTGTTCTGTTAGTGTTTTGGCAGGGTCTTATATACACCCCAGACAGGGAACTTTGCAATCCTTCTGCCTCTGCACAAGTGTTGGGATTACAGGCCTGTGCTACCATGCCCACCTCGGTATCTTAGTTCATTAAGAAAAACATTTCCTAACATTTAGTTTCACTTGTTTGGCTAACAACACAAAGAGCTCGATATAATTAAAATGACAAATCACAACAGCATACACAGTATAATACAATACAGAATCAACTAAGATTAAGAACTGGTGTACTAAGACTTTAGATATAATAAGTTTTATTTATCTGGTGGTACTTGATGCTCACAGGGCACCATACAACAAAATTTAAAAATACAATATAAAAAAAAAAAAATCAAACAACCAAAGAAATTAATTCCATCAGAGGGCAATGGCCCACAGAAAAAAAATATATAAGCCCAGAGAAGAACCCACCCTCTGTCTACTTAACATTAATTCTTCCTAAGTTTTGCCTTAAGAAACATCAAAATAAAGTGCTAAAGAAAAGTCTTTGAAAAGAGCTAAAACTTCACATAGCATCTTTCACTAGAGTTTATCCCAAAATGCTTTCCTTATTTAATAAGAGCATTAAACAATCCAAATATCTTTGAGCCTCTTTGGTCCTAATCTTGAGGTCACGGCCTTTAGCATTTTCTCCCCTTATCCATACTCAGATTACCTCCATCAGCAAAATGTCATGGAAAGGGTAAGCAGTCTCCTTTGAGATGCATTTCTACTGCAAAGCTTATTTTCTTAAGCTATGGTATTTTAATTGATAACGCAGTAAAAAAAATTCCCAAGTGGTTTAAAATCAAATTTTAACTTTGGGAACTAATTGTATTCTTCTCAAGATTAATAATTATCAAGGTTATTTTGAAATCAACTATACAAAACAGCAATATTTAGAAATGCATGGGGTATGGCTAGAAAATGTCTAAGAACAGGAAGAGGTTTTGGAATTTGTGTTCGATTTTACAATGATATACACTGTCAAGAGGTCAGACCACACATAAGGAACAAGGCGCTATGTATCCTGCTTGGAAACATTTCAGGCTCAGTATCAATTTTATAAAAGTAAAGCAGGAGCTGTTTCTTATCTAAGCTTCCACCAGAGACTTTGTTAACAGTCAGAAGCACAAGCTGCCTAGTGCTCCTAGAAGTCCGGTTGTGGTAGTCATATGCTAGTCACATTGATGGCAAAACTTATTTCCGTTTAGAATCCACAAAAGTGCAAACAGGGATACAAAACAGTGAAGGGTTAACAAGGTTTAAAAACAAGAAATTTGGGGCATAAAAATGAAAGAAAACTGACTCATCAGTTGCCCCAAAACACTAGTCTTAATGCTTGGTTCTGCAAGAACTGAAAGGGCATTTTGGTTTATACTCACACTTGAACCAACATAGTCTCTGACCGCTACATACAAATTAAGCAAATTCAGACATTTTTGCTTCTGCCATTTCACAGCATCCGGGCACATAAGGACTCTGTGCTCGCCCCTTCCATTACTGGTTTCAGAAGGTAAAGGCCGGGTCATATGCAACTGCAGTCCCTACCTCTAAGGACGGTGGCTAGCATTCAGCAGGTGTTCGGCAGCTGCTTACTGAATAAACTGATTAATGGCACACCACAAAAGCCCAAAGCCTATCTTACTATACCAGCATTTCTTAGCCTCCTCCCAACAGAAAGAACACAGTTTTGAAGTATAGATAGTTTCTCCACTGTATAAATAGAGAACACCAAGAGTTGGAGATGATGCAAAATACATCCTTCATGCCCATTCAAAAAGCATTTTGAGAAGTCAAGAGGTGAAAGGTGCTATGTAAATTAATATTCAAGACAGTTCAAAGTGCTATGTTGCTATGGTGATGGAACGCTTACGCTACATCAAGGGAACACCCCCAGAGCTACTCTTCTCATCATCAACAAAACAATGGACTGTGACAAAGAGGCCATCACTTTATAGTCTGTGTTCTGCTAACTGTTCCATAATAAACCAGGCGACAGAAAGTGAAATTAAGCCACTTATTCTACACAAACCAATACTTGACCAAAGTTCTGCATTTTACAAGTTATATTCAAAAAACACACACAAATTAGCATTTTGTACATGAATGTTTATTTCTCAATTAAACATTCCCTTTAAACACAAGGAATGAATTCTAAATCTTCATAAAGATGAATAAAAAATGATATCCCTCCAGTATAGTGTGTGTAATCACTGTGTCCTTGGTCACTACTGGCATTTACTACTTAACGTCAAAAACAAAAGTTATTAAAAATCATGCTACTGGATTTCTACCTCTCCTCTATGACCAGCTCTACACTGGTCGGCAATGTTTTACAAGTTTATATCATCAGATCGAAGCAAGTTTTAAGGTGTGAAACAGCTTTGTTAGACACAAAATAAAGTTACAGGATATAGTCAAGTTCGTAACGAATATAGGTGTTCTTATCATCATTGTAGATTCGTGGGTAATGTGCTATGAGAGCATCCTGTGAGCCGATGTAGATGGAGTTGTAAATTTTCCAGTACACATCTCTGACTTTCCGAGCTGGATGAAACAGACCCTAGAATAATTAAAAGGTAGAGTTACTTCTATTTTTAAATATATATATATATGTATATATATATATATGTATATATATATATTTAATACCACTACAGACTGTAAAAATATTAGACATGTTTATCTTTATTTATATTTATGAAATAACATTTAATCCCAACAAGTGGGGGGGGGGGGCGGCAGCGGACAGGAAGATCTATCTAGGAACTCAAGTGTTGGCCTGGTCGACAATAGTAAGTTCCAGGTCAGCCAGGGCTACATAGTGAGACCCTGTCTCAAAAATCAAATCAAACACTAAGTACTTCCTTTGAGGAGGGAAAAAAAAAAAATATGGAAACTACACAAGACAGTGATGGGTAAACACAAAAGCTAACTCACATCTCAATACAGAATTGTCTCCCACATAGTAATTATAGAGAGTAACTTACTTCAACATATTAAACTAAATATTTTTGAGTGATTCTACATAAAAACAACAAACAAATATTCACATTTAACCTACCTGTAAGCAATACTGCAACATTCTGCATGGTCCAATAGCAACCCTGAGGCCCTCCAGGGCTCCCATAACTGCCTGGATTACATGGGGAGATGTCTCAAACACATTAGGCCACACGTAGTTGAGTAAATGATTCAGAGAATCTTCACAGCCAAACCCATAAACACCAAGTGACATGTGTTGTACCACTGCACTAGCTGTCTGTCTGTGTACAAGGTCCCTATAATGGAAGGGAAAAGTCTCTTTAATTAATCTCAATTTTATAAGAAACATTCATTTTCACATTAGGAGCTAAATTATACTCAATATTTGACTCTCATGAGTCATTTTAAATTCTGTAACCTTAAATATTTGATAAGTTGATACCAGCACATAAAATTAAGTTTACTCTTACATTAGCATAAACTCACTCAAAAATTCAATTTAAGAGAAAAATCAGTTAGGTTTTTAAATCTGCACAAATAAAAACTTGCATCTTCTGGTGGCATATGACTTTGTGTTCATGACAAATCAATGTATTTACTCCATACTTATTCTGAGTGCAAACATGAAATAAAAGTGCTTAGGTGTTTAGCAAAGAGATTTACAGCCTCTCAAAGGCATAAGAAAAAAGATCTGAAACTATTCAGATCTATCACTTATTCACCAAGATAAAGCAGTAGTTCTCGTAAGTTTTCAAACTGAAGTATTCTCTTTTTTTAGTAATTTTCAATTGAGTTATTACCTCAACCTACACAGAACACATTATTTTTATTTTATATTCATTTTACATTTTATTAATTTCTTGAGAATTGTGTACAATGTGTCTTGTTTTTCTTGTTTTGTTTTTTTCTGGTTTTCCAAGACAGGGTTTCTCTGTGTAGCCTTGGCTGTCCGGGACTTGCTCTGTACACCACGCTGGCCTCGAACTCACAGAGGTCCACCTGCCTCTACCTCCCAAGTGCTGGGATTACAGGCGTGCACCACCACGTGCGGCAAGCACAGTATTTTTAAAAATAAATATAGAAGCAACAAATATTATAAACTCTAGAATTAAAGTGAAATACTGGCAGGCAAAAATAAATCATTAAAAAAAAAAAAAAAGCCAGGTATGGTGGCACATACCTGTCATCCCAGCACTCGTGGAGACAGAGCTAGGTGGATCTCTGTGAGGCCAGCCCAGTCTACAAAGCAAGTCCACTAACAGCCAAGGACTCACAGAGTTAACCCTGTCTCAAAAAAAAAACCTCTCTAAAATAACCGAGAAGACAATAAAGTGCTGGGGGATGGTCTGATGTATTTGGTGCTAATTACAGCTTGCTGTCTCTGGGACCCAATTTTTGCTTAATAAAAAAAAATTCCACCTGGGCAGGACAGGAGATAGGTGGGGCTAGGAGAGAGAGAGAGAGAGGAATTCTGGGAAGAAAGGATAGCCAAGAGGAGAAAGGAGAGAGACCTGAAGGGAAAAGAGGAAGGCCACCATGGGTTAGCTGGAGGAGAAGCCCAGATGAAGAACATTAGCAAGTATTTGGGATTATGGAGGGGAGGTAGCTTGATAGAAGTTATTAGAAGCAGATGGCGCAGGACTGAGGCAGGGATCCCATGCCTGCCCCACTATGGGAGGTAGTTTAGAAGATTGATATCTGTCCTGCCCCAGGTTAAATAAGGCTATTTTAAAATATAACAAGTGTCTGTCTGTGTCTTGATTGATCACTAGCTGGGCCTACTGATAATACAGATAATACATGTAACTTAAAAACAATAATAAAAGAATGCAAAAGGCATAAGAAATTATTCTGGTGATTGATGAAAATCTTAAAAAGTACATTTGACAGAAGTCTGAATTTTCCAAAAATGAATTTGCTATATTAACTCAGAATATAAAATTCAAATATATTTTACAGCACAATATTCAAGGGCCTTTTTTCTTGTAAATAAACAATCCCCCAAACAGAATGTTCTGCCAAACTTTCGATTCTATCAGTTTTATTTGTAGTCAACACATGAAGAGACAAGTTGTGTATACTTTACTGTGATTACTAATCTGTCTCCATAATTTACCTCTATACTTTCTGGTACCACACTAAGTCAGTTTAAGTTGATCTTTATGAAGGTCCCTGAGTGACTCTGGCTATACTGAAACTGACTCCAGGTCTTTGTGCATGACAGGCGTATGCCTTACCACTGAACTGCAACCCTACCTAATTTTCAGAATGCGGTTTTGAGACAGTGCAGTCTTAACATGCTGCACAAGTCGGCACATACTTTTTGATCCTCCTGCATCAGCTTCTGTGGTAGTTGAGACTTCAGGCTATTGTGGCCCATTTAGTGAATAAATTTAAGCTGTGCACTAAATAAGCAGCTGAAAACATAAGCAGGCAGTGAAATTGCTTGAACCTTACTTACACTTCCCTTTGTAATCTTGTCAGGTACAATTAATTCTGTGCCTAATCTAGAGAGTAAACTGTAGCAAGACTCTTATCATGTAACCCAAAAGTACTGCACTAATGCACACTACGTGAACACTGGGGACCTGCAAAGGAAAGACTCTGGCAAACTCATCTGCTGACAATGTGGCTCATTTGGTAGAGCACTGTTAGCATGTATGGAGCCTTGAGGTCATACACAGTACCAAATGAAACCAGGCACGGTGGTACATGTCTACACAATCCCAACACTCTGGAGGGAGAAGTGAGAAATGAAGTTTACGGCCAAATTCAGATACATAGTAAGTTCAAAGCCACCCTGAGTGACCTGAGACCCTATCTCACAAACAAAACTACAGGCTTCTCTGCCACACTGATTAATTCATGTTCATCTTTTTCCCCCTATCTGTTTAAAAAAAAAAAAAGGGTGAATCACTTATCGTGTTTCAAAATCCACTTAGCTTAACACATATGAAAGGACATAACAGGGGTAGGAGACTTGGAAGAAAAAAAAGTCTAGATAACCCACTGTAACAAATATTAAGGTAAGAAATTCTACTTATGTGAAATAATCCTTAGTAATATTTCTTCTTTAACAATACAAGTAGGTCATTTAAAAGTTATCTTAATAAACTCTAAAATGAAACATAATTGTTAATTATTTTTCTGAACTTAGTTTTAGTCACTTACCTATCCATCAAGGCATCCTCAAGTAAGGGTGTTACAGCATAGATATAGTCTTTTCCCATCTCACCGATATACTCAAACAAGAAGGAGAGTGACTTTAACACTCCATTTTGAACATTAAGTTCAGGAACTCTGTATTCATTCATTAAGGCAGGGAGTACAGTGAAGGGTGAGCATGTTTCAGCAACAATGGCTATTGCTACAGTCGTACAAACCCTGTTCTGCCTTTCCTGGACTTTGAGGTTGTTTAAAAGCGTAGCCAGTACATCATGAGGGCTAAAAAGAAAGAAGAAATATATCAGCAAGTTACCATACTTGTTATACTTGTTGTCAGAGGGGGAAAACTGCAAAGAAATGGAGTAAGATTAGTACTCATAATTAGTTCTCACTTTAAACTTTTGAAACATCAAGAAATTTAAATGTCCTTGAAGCCAGTCAGCCTTATCCAAAACACTACACTCCCATGCTCACATAAAATCTGTTCCTCATCTTCCCGGTGAGCCCTGCTCCCATGTTCTTTTTGAGCAAGATAACCCAGCCCAGCTCTGGCTGCCTCCCACGAAGCTTTTACATACTTCCTTTGCTAAAGCTTAGAGAGACATTGGGGCTAATCAATTTTACACATTATCTTTTTGCAGCAGTTTTTAAAATCGGACCATCGCTGAAACAAACAGTTCTACTGCCAAGAAATGAGAAGGGTATGTGTCTATCTTGAAGATAGAGCTACATAACTCAGACTTCTGTATGTTTTTTGAAATTATTTTCCAGGGGTTCTAGTTTCCTTTTTGCGTCAATAAAAAAAAATACTCTGTAAAGTGGTGAAGAAAGGGTTTTTAGTTCAGTTTCTCATAGCACATCCCTGAAGGAAATCAGGGCAGAAAGCCAAACAGGAATTGAAGTAAATCATGCAGAAATGTTGTTTCCTGGCTCACTTCTCCATTTGTGCTCAACCTGCTTTCTTATATAGCCCAAGACCACATGCTCAAAGATGGTCTCACCCACAGAGACCAAGAATCAAGACAACTTCTCACAGACATGGTCAGATGGTAAGACGCCTCTAGCCTGTGTCAAGCTTACAGCCAAAGCTAACTAGATCATGGAAAGTGTACATTCATACTCTCATTTTTTACAATTAACTGTTCCTCTCAAGTGAGTTCTGATGAAGAAGCAAATAACCATAAATGAATTCATAAAGCAGATGAATCTGTAGATTGGTCTTGGAACGATGGAGTTTTAAAAACACATAAAGTGAATATAAGGTAAGAATTATAGAGCTGGTCGTGGTGGCACACGCCTTTAATCCCAGCCCTTGGGAGGCAGAGGCAGAGGCAGATGGACTACTGTGAGTTTGAGGACAGCCTGGTCTACAAAGCATGTCCATGACAGCTACACAGAGAAAGCCTGTCTTAAGCCCCCCCTTCCAAAACAAAAAACCTTGACTGTACCCTGAAAATAGAACTATTTCCCTCTCTGAAAAAATCTATACTTCAGTATGGGAAATTTTAGAGCCTAGTTCAATCAAAAGTTTAAGGAAATATTTTAAAATAGGGAAAGTCAGGTTAGTGGATACATGAAATGCTTTTTCCTTCAGATGATTACCTACACTATGGCCTCAAGAGATATGTCTACATGGAAGTATCTTCCAATGCCATGGGTTTGTTACACTCTACTAAAAAAGTACTCACCCAATGGCCTTTGCGATATAACCAAATGTGTTGACAGTAGCTCTTCGAATAGCTTTTTTGTGAGCTTTTAGGAGCTCTAAAAGCTCAAAGCAAATCCTCATCCACTCTCTTGCAGATACATATTCAGCTCCCCTATTTTAAAAAAAGAAAGTAAATGAATTAACATTGTTGTGCTAGCAAGATGTTTTAATTTTCTTGTTTTTGTAGTGCTAGAATGAAACCCAGGGCCTCATGCACACCAAATAAAGGTTCTGCCACTGATGTACACCCCTTACTCTAATGTGTATATTCAGCTCTGAAATCATCACTAACTCATCTTAAATATTACATGAACTCTTTAAAAGTCTGGCTTGTTAAGTGGTGGTGTACACCTTTAATCTCAGCACTTGGTAGTTCTAAGTTTAAAACCAACCTGGTCTATACAGTGAGTTCCAGACCAGCCAAGGATATAGTCAGACATTGTCTCAAAGAAAAGAAAGTAACAAAAAGAAAGCAAGTCTGGCTTTGTTTTAAAACTACACTGCTGAGCCAGAAGTGGTGGTGCACACTTTAATCCTAGCACCTGGGAAACAGAGGCAGGCAGATCACTGTGAGTTCAAGGCCAGCCTGGTCTATAGAGAGTCTGGGACAGCCAAGTTACACAGAGAGAGCCTGTCTCAATGCTCTCCCAACAACAACAAAAAACAAAAAACAAACAAACAAACAAAAACCCCCTACATTGCTAAGTCAGGCAGTAGTGGCGCACACCTTTAATCTCAGCATTTGGGAGGCAGAGGCAGGCGATCTCTGAGTTTAAAGCCTGGTCTACACGGCAAGTTCCGGGACAGCCCTGGCTATACAGAGAAACCATGTCTTGGGGAAAACAAACAAGCACAAGCAAAACATTACTACTTCCTATAACTAGCCAAAGTGAAATTTGACTGAAAATATTAATCTTGAATAACCAGATCATATGTCCTTAGGTTAGCAAACTTGTTCAAGCAAAACGTGCTAGATGAACACAATTTGCTAAATCTAAAAAGAAATACTACCTATGAGAACGTTTAGTAATCTACTTGAACTGAGTATGAGAGAATGTTGCCATATAATCCGCTTACCTGTCAGCAATGCGTCCAACAAGATCGATACAATTCTCTTGTACTTTTTCATGCCTGTTCTTCAAGATAGGAGTGAGTCTAGGCAGGAGATCTTTAATTGGTGGTGTCATCTTATGCATACCTATTTGACAGAAATCAAGGAACTATTAAAACATGAACTGCCAACCTCTTTCATTTTTCCTTGTACTGTGCAATGTAATGCATAAACATAATTTTCTAAGATACCTACGGATAATCTCGCCAGATCCTAATTAGACTTAGAACTTTTTAAACTATTAGCAGCTTCTAATTACATTTAGAAATGAAAGAAATCAGTGAAATGATTTTTAAAATGAGGGTTACTTAATAATAGGAAGTTTTTATTTGGTTTTAAAATGTTATTTGTATATTGACATTTAAATATGGGGACACCTTATGTTGTGGCCAAATACAATATAAGCCAAAGGTAGACAGGTAAATCAATATATTTTGGGTTCCATAACCTTTTAACTGCAAAACAAAACACCTCTCCAAGCTGCCTGAAACGCAGGCATACCTGGATGTTACTTAAACCTATAAAGAGAAAGAAAACGAAGCAGCTAGGCTCTTGCTCTAACTAGAATTACTTGCTCTGACTCTCCATTGCTTTTCTCATGTTTGCCAGATAAACAATACGGCTTCCAGCTCCCTGGCACCCCAGACACCCACAGGTGGCTAAATGACTGCTGGCAAGCCCTTATCTTTAAAGCGTACAAGTCTGGGCTGAACTGAAGACTATATGTAAATGCAACAGCTCAAAGATAGATACTACATAATACTTCTTACTCCTTTCCACATTTTGAATATTTCTTTCAAAATGGCAGAAACAGTGGTTAACAGGCAGTTATTATGAACTATTGGCCTTTTAAAGACAGGATTTCTGTGTAGCCTTCACTGTCCTGGACTCACTTTGTAGACCAGGCTGGCCTTGAACTCATAGCAATCCACCTGCCTCTGCCTCCCTGAGCACTGGGATTAAAGAAATGCGCCACCCCAATGACTAGGGAGTTAAGACACTATGTTTAAAAACAATGAGATTTTAAACGCAGTAATCCCTTTGTTTGCTTTAAGATGGCACTTCCTTTGGGGGAGGGAGTTCTCCCTCTTACCCAAGATTGTTATATATTTGTGTGTTTTTACTTAAGGGTAAAATACAGGATACATAGCTTTTTTACGTAGTCATCTTCTTTAAATTCATGCTCCCTCCCCCCCCAAAAAATAAATAAACCAGCCCAAACATCTTAAGACTGAATAAAGAAAATTTCTAAAACAAAATCACCCCCTTGGGGTTGTCCCCCCCTTACAGAAGATGCTAGATTATTTCTCAGCTGATGCACTAGTTGTATGAGGGGCCTCTCTCCCATTAATTCAAACCATTTTGAGCTGTAACTATTTCCAATCTTCCTATGTCTTAAATTTCTCCTTTAACACTTTTAAGTAAAATATAAATAGACAATAGTGAGAAGACCTTTGTGACATTCTGATAATCCTTAAGCACTCAAGAAAAGAAAAATCAACTCCTGAATACAATTTTATATTTCGCTTTAACATACAAAGAAAATTAAAAGACGTAATTCTCACATGACCAGCAAATTCCATACCTATTACATTTACAATAGCCTTCAGTGCTCCAAGAATGCTGCCCAATACTTCAGGGTACTCTTCACCCAAATATTCATATAGCACCACACCCAAGTGGCCCATCAGTTTTTCCTATAACAAAAAAAATGTACAATTGTTACTTTTTCTATTAAACTACCTGCTACAACAACATGAATATGGTAAGACATATTACCTCTTGACAAGTCTTCATAACAACAGCAGTTCGAGAAATCAAGTCGGCTGCTTGCTGCCTAACTTTTGCTGATTTGTTATTTAAACGCCATAAAACTGTACCACAAATCTGGGGCAAGTATGGTTTGACTCGTTTGCCAAGAGCATTAACTACTGTGCCAAAGCCATTCAACATTACTGAATCCTAAAAGAGAAAAGCTTTGTTTAAAACAGAGCAAACAAGAAGCACTAAAAATACAGCATTTAGTTTCAACTGCAAGTTGATTATTAAATAACAGTCAATCTTTTCCAACCACCCAAACACCCTGTTTGTTTTTTTAATCAAATATATAAATAAATAAATCTGAAGTAAAAGAACATTTGTCAAACTGAGGAAAACTGGTGCTTAAAATGTCTTTTAAGGAATATCTGCTTTAAAAATAAGTTTTCCACATATATGAAAGTCAACGGCAATGTGCCACAAGTCAGTGGTGACAGGCCAGGGTGATGGCTCAGCAGGAAAAGTGCCTGCTTCTGAGCCTGATGCCTGGAGTTTGGCCCCCAGTAAACACATGGTGGAGGAAAGACCGATCTCTTAAAAACCCTCTAATTTTTACCCACACATATAAAGATAAAAGCGAGAAATAAATTATTAGCTGCCCTCACCTCTGTAGTCTGTTCTTGGAAAGCATAAAGAATACCATCAATCAGTTGTTCTTCAAGTTTATGGTCAATATCTGCTGCACCTAGGTTGCCCATAATTTTCTCAATTGTTTCCATCACCATTTTTCTGTACTGTTCAGCTTCATCTTTCAGGTCATCTACAATCCTAGATATAATTTCTGCTGCACCTACTTTGTTTGCCAGCTCCACGGTTGTATCAACTAACTAAAAAGACAAAACACAAAACAAAACATACCTTTTAAATCTATTGCTTTTCCAAGGAAATGAAACTTACTAAAGTGAGACAGCCAAGGCGGGGTGGCACACATCTTTAATCTCAACACTCAGGAGACAGAGGCAGGTGGATCACTGAGTTCGAGGTCAGCCTAGTCTACCCAGGACAGCCAAGGCTAAACAGAGAAACTTTGTCTCAAAAAACCAAAAATAAAAAATATTTAAAAATTTAAAAAATAAAGACAACTAGATACGGTGACGTATGTCTATGATCCCAGCACTCAGACAGAGGGCTAGGACAGACAGGTCTTTCACATTTGATGCAAGTCTGGCAAGGTCTAGGCCAGCCCAGCCCGAGAAACATAAGATCCTATCTCCAAAACAAATACAAATCTAAGTAAAATTATATGTATGTTTCCACTAAATAAAGAATGCCTCAATTAGATACACATCCAGCGCTGTACCCTCAATTTACCAGACAAAAACATCAACTAACAGTAGTACTGCCAAGCTAGGAGGCTGAGGCAGAACAACCAAGAATTTGAGAACCTAGGCTACAAAGTAAAATTTCCTCTCAAAAAAAAAAAAAGGGGGTGGGGGGGGGTGGAGCAGTAGAGAGGTTTCACTAAGTAAAAGGCCAACAAATCTGACAACCTGAATTTGATCCTCACGATCCACCTTAATGAGGTGACTCCTGCTTGCTGCTCTCTGACCTGCACACTTGCATGCACTGGGGCACAAATATATACCAAGTAAGTATTATTTAAACAGAGAAACATACACAGGAAGCGAGTCTTTTTTGTTAACACAGGGATAAAGAGAGAGGGAGAATCTTTTGTTAATCACACACAGACACAGACACACACGCTGGGGAGTGTGTGTGTGGAGGAGTGTCTTTTGTTAATGATCCAAAGACTGGACTGGACAAATGGCTCAGCAGTTAAGAGTACTACTGGCTGTTCTTCCATAGGACCAAGTTTCCCAGCACCACATGTCTGTAACTTCAATACCAGAGATGGCTCACAACTGTCTGTAAAACCACTATCAAGAAGATCCTATGCCCGGGATTCTGAAGGCATGAGACACCAAACGATACAGGCAAAACACCAAATACATATAAAAATCACAAGTTTTAAATGCACTAGTTTCATGGAAATTTTACATTAGATACATGCTTTTCAAAAACAAAAACAAGAAAAGAGGACAGATGTCACAGAGGACACCTTTAATGCTAGCACGTGGTAGGCAGAAGAGGTGGATCTGTGAGTTTGAGGTCTACATAATGATGTGTAGGCTACACAGTCAGACCCTATCTCAATAAATAAATAAATAAATAAATAAATAAATAAATAAATAAATAAATAAATAGGCTTTGAAAGTTCCTCTCCTGTCACAGTAAAGTACATACAAGTATAAACTTTAAGATAGTCAGAACAATTTAGTGTGCAATATGCATTCTAAATAGGTAAACAATTAGTCAAAAAGATTTATGAGAATCAAATTTTAACAATGAAAGGTCACCTGTCGGTAATTTCTTCTGTCCAAAGCCATTCTGTGTTGCCAGAAGTGTTTAAAGAAAGGAGGAAGAATCTCTGTTTTAATGTAGTTTGCTTCTACACCATCTGTTCCACAACACTGTTTCACCACCTAAAATGTTAAACATAAGTACATAAATCAAAAGCAACACTGATGCAACACAACACAGGTTTGTTTTGTTTTTAATGTTATAATAAAGATCTCTTTGCCCAGGTGTGGTGGCACACACCCGTAATCCCAGCTCTAAGGGAGGCAAAGGCGGGTAGATCTCTGTGAGTTTAAGGATAGCCTGGTCTAGGACAGCCATGGCTACACAGAGAAACCCTGTCTTGGTAGGAAAAAAGAAAAAAAAGAGATCTCTTTGAACTTCCTAAACATGCACCGCATGTTAACAAATATGTACCCACAAATTGGAACAACTAATTACCTTCAAAACGATTTTTTTCATTTCTTCATCAGGAGACTGGAATTCTCGAATAAGGATTAACATCACTTCTCTAGTATAGTAGTTGGCATATTCTGCATCCATAAGAGGAATAAGATATCCAATAGCCTTTAAGAAAGCAGCTAGACCCTATTTAAAAAGATATATATATATCCATGTCAGTAAATTAAGTTTGGATTGCCTTAGTGCCCAGCAACAAAAACAGATCTAGTGAGCAGACTCGCCTTTCCTCTGTGCTGGCGGATACCCTTCCACAGGGGCTTGAGCACAGAATCAAAGGATTCAATACCATAAGGAGTTGCCGCCTCAGCCAAAGCAGCAATGGCCAAAGCACTGATGGTCCGAACTTTCTGCTGCTCATCCACGAGACCTGTACAACCAGACACAGGTGTGAGTGGACAGTACCCACTTCTTACAGTACCACCTAAGTCTTAGCAATGAGCACAACCATGCAAACACAAACAGCTAGAACTTTTACAGAACATGAAGGTTACGAAAAGGCAGTTAACAGAAAATATTACAAACCCCATTTCAAAATATAACACAAGTGTAGGAGGAAACTCTTTCATTTATTTACCTCCCCAATATCCCACCCAAGCCAGTAACCAAAAGTTCGGGTCTATAAAAGGTGCATCACACTTACCATGTTCAATGATTTCAACTAAACTTCTGAGATGTGGCAAGATAGCACAGCCCATGAGAATAGCTATCTGTTGTACAATCTTAATACCAGTGTGCCTCGCTTGCCAAGACTTTTTGCTTTTGCACACAGCTTTTAAGAACGGCAACAAAGAAGGAATGCCCAGGGCAGAGGCTACAACAGCAAATGCTCTAGCTGTTGTGTTTCGGACATATTCATCCATGTTATCTATATCAGGTCTCATGGTAGAAATCATAGTAGCCAGACCAGCAGCCTAAAGGGAAAAGTTACAATAGCAGCTTCAGTAAATACCATTCATCATCCTCAACCCATTAAAAGACAAATTTCTTTTTCTAGGAATTTAATGGGAATACCTTTGCTAAATTAGAAATAATCTCTCTGCCTTCCACTCTAGCGTAGTAATCTTCATCAATCAACAGTGGCTCAATAACCACAAGAATCTGAAACACAAAAACAAAGCAAAACAAAACACAGGAATTATATTTCCACATCAATTTAGTTATCAAGGACCATTGTTAATCAGGGTGGGTTAAAATTTTTTAATTACTAGGCAGTGGTGGTGCATACATTAATCCCAGCAGAAGCAGGTGGGTTTCTGTGAGTTGGAGGCCAGCCTGGTCTACAGAGTAAGTTCCAGGAACAGCCATGGCTACACAGAGAAACCTCATCTTGGGGTTTAAAAAAAATTTTTTTTTACATCTATGCTATCAAGCCCTATAGGTGAAAATTAAATGTAAACTAACATTTAACATTTTAAAATATATGGAAGTATTATCATAATAACTAGCATCAAAAGATAATTCTTCATTCTAAAATAACATACCTATTCTCATTCTATCGTCTGTAAATAAAAGCAATTGGAAAAATGAGTAATAACCCACAAGAGTAAAGAGGCCAAAAAAATGTACGTATACCTATGTTTATATACACAACGTTTGCTTCTTGAAAAAGGGGGGAGGGGGAGTCTGGTAGTTATAATGTTAATCATCAGTTTGGCAGAATCTTGACGCGCCTGGGAAATGAGCACCTGGGCATGCGTAAGGGGAATTATCTTGTAAAGACTCACCTAAATTGTGGGCAAGACCATGGCCTGGACTAGCAGTAGCCATACATCTAGACATAGACAGAACGTAACCAGTATCTCAAGCATGCTGCTGTGACTGGCTACTCCCCCATAAGGGACTATGTTCTTGAGCCAAATAAACCCTTCCTCGCTGAGGTGGATTCTGTCAGGGTATTTATCTTGGCAACAGGGAAAAAATAAAGAAAACTAGGCAATGCATATTTAATAGTTCTTCCACTCAGAAGGTTGAGGCAGGAAGACTGAAAATTTAAGGCCAACCTCACTAACATGGGAGACCCTTTCTCAAAATCCCTAAAACATCAGAGGCCACTCTAATTTCGCATTAACTCTGAGGATGCTATAAATCGATAAACTTTTCTAGACTATGCTTATACAGAATCAGCCCAGGTTTCTGAACTAAGTTGTTGAACTTTCACATTTCAAGAATACAAGGAAAGGAGCTAGAGAGATAGCTCAGCAACTAAGAGCACTGGCTGCTGTTTGTGAAGACCCAGGTTCAATTCCCAGCACCCACATGGCAACTAACAACATCTGTATCTCCAACTGCAGGGAGCCAATGCATTTTCCTCCCTTCCAAAAGCAACAAACATGCAAGTGATGAAGGTAAACCATCCACATACATAAAGTTTTTGTAAATATGAGGACAAATTGACTTCTTTTAATATTGAAAATTTAAAAATATTAAACAGCCTTACTGTGGTGGCGCATGTCTTTAATCTTAGCACTCAGGAGGCAGAAGCAGGTGGATCTGAGTTGAGGCCAGCCTGGTCTACAGAATGACAGCCAGGGCTACACAGAGAGAACCTGTCTTGAACAATGAAAAAAAAAAAAAAAAACCTTCCAGACAGTGGAAAATAGAACCTACAAAATAAAAATAAAGTCATTAAACAAACCAACCTTGTGCACATATGGCCGTACTAAGTCATCAAGTTTATACAATATTCTATCAATAACTTTCACAAGTAAATGTCGCTCTTGATCCTCAAGTGTAGGAGACATCAACAGAGGAAGAATTTGGTTAAACAAAGGTCCAGCTCCAAATTCTCGAGCTTTATCAGTAATCTGACGTAAGGCAGCCTGAGGAAAAGCAGAGGGAAAAGAAAATAGTTACTTTTTTTTTTTTAAATGAGCAAGCATTCTGAAGGGGCAAATTTCACCAGGAATAATATTATGATATATACTTTTGTAGACAATTTACTTACAGTAGTATGAATTCATTCCTGTCAAAATTGTTTTAATGTTCAAACTCATAAGACCCAAGTTCAATGTTATCAGCTCATTTAAAAAGGATATATAAATAATGTGGCAAGTAAGATGGCTGGGAGGTAAAGGTGCTTATTATTACCAAGCCTAATGATACCATTTCAACCCTGAGATCCATACAATGGAAGGAGAGAGCCAATTTCCAAAAACTTTACTCTGACCTCCATGTCTACTCTGGGGCATGACTGACCTGCCTGGCTGCACACATACACAAGCACATACATATGCGTGTGTGCAATAAGTAGACAGATGATAGATATGGATGGATGGATGGATGGATGGATGGATGGATGGATGGATGAAGAGATGGAGAGCGAGTGAGCGAGCGAGCATAGAAGAAAAGGGTACTTTATAGGGCTAGCAAGATTCCTCAGAGGGTTAAGGGTACTGGCTGGTCACCAAGCCTGGAGAGCTCCTGAACTCAATCCTCAGAACTCACACAGTAGAAGGAAAGAGCTGACCCCCTACAAGTTCTCCTGATCTTCACATGTGCTCCATGTATATATAACCATACATTAGATGTTTTTTTAAAAAGGTAATTAGTAAAGCTGTGGAACTATACAAGTTTAAACTACACACCTTAGTTCTGCCTACACAGCCTTCTATGTTCAGGGCACATTTGGTGCTGATATAACTAGTCACATAATTTCCACTAATTACCACTAGGTTCTAAACACTTTAGAGCTGACATGTATGAAAAGAACTTAGCCTTCTCATATCCTTATCATAACAAAATCCTTTATTAGAAAAATTACACTCACTGAGCCTGAGGCTGTAATCCCAAGCAGCTACTCCAGAAGGAGAGGATCCAAAGCTCAGGGCCTTCCTCAACACAGTAAAGGCCAAGCTAAGCAACTCATCAGAGACAATATAAAAAGCCAAAAAAGCAACCAGAGCAGAGTGCCGTGGTTGATTCTGTTAAGTCCATCACTCAGGTAACTAAGCAAAACCAATTGGTATCAGTCTAAATCCAGCCTAGGCTATGTATGAGGTTCAGGCCGGACTGGGACACAGTTTCGGAACCTGTCTCAAAACAACCAAAAATAATGAATATAACAATTTTAGTAACTGGAACTAAGAGTCAGATATGGCACACATCTTCATTATTTACTACTTATTCAAAGTGGCATGTACCTTTAATCTCAGTATTTAGAGGAGCCAGAGGCAGGTGGGCCTCTGTAGGTTCCAGGCCAACCTGCACTATCTAGTGAGTTCTAGGGCAACAAGGACAACGTAGAGACCCTGTCTCAAACAAATAAAAATGTTTAAAAAGGGAAAAAGCAGAACTTACCTTTCTCATTGGAGGTGTACCATTCTTAATTTTTAAAAGCAACTTCATTATTTTTCTCTCTTTTTGCTCTTCTGGACTAAGTGTTGATTCATCAACATCAACCTACAATAAAATAAAAAGTAGATCAAGACAGCGACTTGCAACTCCCAAACAAAGAGCAATACTTCATTTTACTATCATCACTTACCAACAGTTTATCAAAGTACTGAATGTCATCCGGTTTTAAAAACGGAAGATTCCCAGATGGCTGGTCATTAACACTTTTCATAGTTCTATCTTCAGTCTGCATGTGGAAACCAGTCATCCCGCCCAAAGGTGTCGGAGTTGCTGTCAGCTTTCGGGCTGGAGTCCGAATAGGAACATAACCAGCTGGAGGGGGCAGTACCTAAGAGAGTTATAAACACTTAGTAGGTCTGCCTGAGCTTTATACACTGAAAGACAACATAGTAGCATTTGCACGTTAAGAGATTTTACAACTCATTAGCTAATAAGTTTATTTACTTGAAGAAAATATATCTCACTGTACAAGTTAACCCAAAGTTAAGATATTTATGAAAAACATTTATTTTTCTAGTTTGCTAATTAAAATTTAACTGGGAAAGAAGGAAAGACATGAAACACTCTAAAATGTCTGCTCATCTTCAAACACTGACATGCTTGAAATAAACATGTTGTCAAGTCAACATGTCAAATTAACAAAATCTAAATATTATAAAAGCCTGGGTCAGTGATTTCCCAAAAGATACTGTTAAAGCAAATATTAATAGTTATTCATTTGAATGGAAATAAACATATTGTTTATTTAACAGACTAAAAAGTCATGCATATTTTAGTAATAAAATGAAACATGGCCGGACAGTGGTGGCACACGCCTTTAATCCCAGCACTCGAGAGGCAGAGGCTAGCGGATCACTGTGAGTTCAAGGCCAGCCTGGTCTACAGAGCAAGTACAGGACAGTCAAAGCTACACAGAGAAACCCTTTTCGAAAAACCAAAGAAAGAAAGAAAGAAACAAACAAACAAACATCATTCACATAAACCAAACTATAAAAAATATATCTTACATTGAATGCTACAAAATTGACTTAATACAAGTATTTGCCAAGACCCTCTGAAAGAAAACACCAAAGTAATCCCACTGCAAAACCAACAGAATGTCTAAAAGTATGAGTTAATAAATAGAATTTGGTTTTTAAAGCTGTAAGACTATTTTTGTTGTTGTTGTTGCTAATTACACTTTCCTGGGTAGGTCAGTAAGTTTAACACAGATCCTCTCCAAATAGACTTTTAAGTGTCTAAAACTGTCTAAAACGTCAATGAGACTAAAAATGAAGTGAAGTTCAGTATTTGATGCCGCCTGTATTTTATCCTTCAATTATTTTTTTGTTGCTAATCAATGTACGCGTAGAACAGACCACTGACTAATAGAATTTATTAATTGAATCTTACAGAACGTTAAATCCATTACTGTCACACTACATTTAGGACTAAAGGTGTACTTAAGACTTTAATTATTAGACTCACAAAAGATTAAGTGCCCTTCCTTCCTACTAGGGAAGCCAAGGAGTATAACTGAGAAGACAGTTAAATAATCAGCATTAGACTGTCTGCATTCAAGGCATTACAAGGTGGTTTTGGCTTTTCAATTTTTATTGGTTAACTGTGGTTCTAAGAATCACACTCAGAACCTTACCTCCAAGGCAAATACTCTAGCACTAAGCAATATGAATATGACACATTTATCTGAAGCAAACACTCTAACAGAAACCTAAGTGGAATGGGGTAGCACACACCTGCACACACTGTTTTGACAAGAGTAACACCAGAAAGGCTCTCTAAAGGCCATTATGAGACCTAGGCTACGGTCTTGATTCTGACTCTAGCTACCATCACAAACAGCTCTTTGCTGTTTCCACAATGACAGGTACTTAGAAATTTTATATTTCAAAATAAACTTCAATAAACCTGAGCTACAAAGGGAGGTCCTATTGTAAAATATAACAAAAATAAATTTCAAGTTATTACTGAAATGAAAACATTGTGTCATCAGCAATCTGTATCATTTAGAGACAAAGTTTTATTGAGCTACCAAGTAATTAAGAGGTTCTCAAAGCACCTCCAGAAGCCCTTGAGATGCCTCACTGAAAAGTAATAAAAGCCAGGAGCAGCAGCATACCCTTGAGACAGAGCTCTCAGTTTAAGGTCATCTGGTCTACAGAGTTCCGGGCGAGCCATGGTTACATAGTGAGACATTGTCTTTAGAAATAATAGTTTTCTCAAAGCAGGTACTATCTCAGTGACTTAGCGCACTTGTGCCTCAAATCGTTGAGTTCAGAACCAGAACCCACACTAGGGCAGCTCACAACTGCATGTAATTCTAGTGGAGAAACTACACTGGCTTCTGCAGACATCTGCACTCACATGCATATACTCACATGTAAATAAAAATAACATAGTATTCTTAATTAATTTTTTTAGATTATGTATATATGTGTGACTGCATGTAAGTCTGTGCACTTGAGTACAGTGCCTGAAAGGCCAGCAGAAGCTGTTGGGTTCTCAGGAGATTGTTACAGGTAGTTGTGAGTCCCTTGATGTGGGTGCTAGGAACTGAACTCCAGTCCCCTGTAAGGGCAATACATGCTCTTAACCACTCAAGCCATTTCTCCCGGCCCCAACATATGGGGGGAGAGAGAGTGTGAGACAGGGTATCTCTACATAGCCCTGGCTGGCTCAAAATGTGTTATCTGGACCAGACTGGCCTCAAACTCAAGAGATCCGCCTACCCCTGGCTCCCACCGGGCACTAGGAGTAACAACAGGCACTACCACACCCCCCAAAAATAATAAAAACTCCATGTTACTTATTTTATCGCTAATACTTTTTCAAACTGAAATGCACTTAGTAGTAGCTTAAAAATGAAATTAATAAATCTGGACAAGTACAATAAAAATTCACCAGGCAATATATTTTTTTTTTTACTAAATGCAAAGATCTTATATCTCAAATACAATATACTCATCATATATTCATTGCTTGTACCTTGTATCCTTCTGGGAACATAGCATCTAACTCTTCATCAGAAAGCGGGCGGTTTCGTTCATCGATTTCCCTCTCCCACCGCCAAGCTTGAAGCTGTTCAGGAGTCATGCTCATTATGTGACCTATCAAGAAAGCAAAATTGTTAACAGCTCTAGTATCTGACTGTTTTCATATTATAAATGCAAATCAAGGCTTTCTATATTCTTGTTCTTAATAGAAATGCTGACATTAATGGCACCCAGAAAAACTAGCAAAGAATTAAAAAATAAAATAGCTACAGAGAAATTAGTTTCTACCTGGAGTGGGGGTAGCCATGTTCATGGCTGGTGTTCCAATTGGTGTTTTCCCTGGAGTCAGAACAGGAGTGCTTCCACCCATCTGACTAGCCGGTGTCTCATCCCAACGAGACTTTCTTTTACTTGCTCCAGGAGTCGGTGTTTCGCCAATAGAGTCTCCACCTCGATCCGTTCGAGGAGTCTCAGCCCATCCACTTCCATGCCCAGGAGTATCTTCAAAGACAAAGGTCAGTAAAACCACAGCATTAGCCACTTTTAAAGCACTGCTTTCCACATTCAATTTAATTAAGTTCAAAAGGAAGAGATTTCTAAAACAAGATATAGTTGAAAGTTTTGCTTCTGTGTTTCCTTCCCATTGACTACAGAGGCACACACAGCACCCACACTATCACTCTGTGGAATGGCCCACTTTTTACCTTGCGCCATGTTTCAGCTATTCTCACTATACATCAGACACTAGATTAGGCAGATTTCTGAGGTAGAACATAAAATATAGGCTCCCAGAAGCCAGAAGGTAGTGGAGAAAGGAAAAACATTAAAGAACGCAGTTATTGTTTAGGTCATTGGAAAAAGACATAAAAGTGAGTAACAGTAACGGTGATAGTTGTACAACACTATAAATACGCTTAAAGCCACCAGCACGTATATATTTAAAAGTACAGATCTAGATAGACAGGAGGCTGAGGCAAGAGGACTGCCAGTCAAGGCCTAGTAAGAAGGTATCCAAAACATTTTTTTTAAAGCTTAAAGAAAAAAGCCCACAAACGGTGGCACACACCTATAATTGCAGCACTCCAGGAAGCAGAGGCAGGCAAATCTGAGTTCGAGGCCAGCCTGGTCTACAAAGTGAGTCCAAGATAGGCAATCCTACACAAAGAAACTCTGTCTCAGAAAAAACAAGAAACAAACATGGGGCTGGAGAGAATGCTCAAAGAGATTAAAAGCACTGGCTGCTCTTCAAAAGGTCCTGAGTTCAATTCCCAGCAACCACACGGTGGCTCACAACCATCTATGAGATCTGGTGCCCTCTTCTGGCGTGCAGGCATACACGCAGGCAATACAATATATACATAATAAGTAAATCTTTAAAAACCACTAAAAAAAACATAAAATGTATCTTCTCTTACAGTTCTTCCTAAAATCTTAAGCCTCTTTAAAACTGGGTGGGGAAAGAATTGGGTACTCCATTCACTAGATTCTTTTATTTTAATTTAATCAAAGTTGAAGTGGGTTGCATTTATTCATTTACTGAGTTTATTGGGGAGTACATGCCATGATGCACATACGGAGGTCAAGGGTTACCTGTGGAGCAGGGATCTCCTTCTACCATGTGGTTGCCAGGGATCAGACCCCGGTCCTCCGGCTTGGTTGGTGGCAAAAGCCTTTACCACTGAGCCGCTCAAAGTCGGAAGGTTATTAAGAAAAGGTTTTAATAGATTTAAGCTTGGGTACTGAGACAAACAGTAAGAGAAAGACAGTTTTACACACAAGAGAGACAACCTGTTCCACCTCCACAGCAGCTGGTTATTTATATAGAAATTTACATTAGATTTATATTTATACTAGGAAGTACAGACCTCAGCCTGAAACACAATGCTCATGTCAACACCTCACCCTAACACTTGTCTACACTCTATTAAAATTACCTACCTCTTTCTGTTTTGGGGGTCTCATCCCATCTGTTTTTACGAGCACTGGAGGTTGCACCCCCGTGGCCTGGGGTTGCATGGCCAGGTGTATCGCCTCGTCCAGGAGTAGCAGCTCCCGCCGGTGTATGACTAGGTGTAGGATCCCATATCTTTGAGCCTGGGGTTGCTCCAGGAGTTTCACTTCCTTTTGCACGACCTGGTGTCTCATCCCATCTTAGAGAAGGGGTATGCCCCGGGGTCTTAACAAAGCCAAAGAATTTTATTTCGCATACTTGTATACTTAGAGAAATAACTATATATTTTCTGTTAAACAAAAACCAATAAATTTATCTATTAGCTGAAAATAGCCTATCATTTCACTTATTGTTTTGCACCTTATGATCAAAACCAATTTACAGTTTTCATTTAGATTAAAACACAAAGCACGAGGCTGGAGAGATGGCTCAGCAGTTAAGAGCACTGGCTGCTCTTCCAAAGGTCCTGAGTTCAATTCCCAGCACCCACATGGTTAACTCTGTTAACTCCAGCTCCAGGGGATTCAAAATCTTCACACAAGGAGCCGGGCGTGGTGGCAGGACATGCCTGTAATCCCAGCACTCGGGAGGCAGAGGCAGGTGGATCACTGAGTTCGAGGCCAGCCTGGTCTACAAAGTGAGTCCAGGACAGCCAAGGCTACACAGAGAGACCTTGTCTCAAAAAACCAAAAAAACAAAACAAAACAAAAACAAAATCCCCACACAGACGTAACTGAAGATAAAACACAAATGCACATAAAAATAAATAAATCATTTTAAAACACACACACACACACACACCACAACACATGGAGGGCTATAAATCTTTATGAATATATATTGTACTGGCAATTTGTCATGTGTTACTTAATCTTACAAAAGCTGACTCTGAAAGAGGAGTAACCTCGGCTAAGCTAGAGCTAACAGAAATTTAGACTAGAGTGACAGAAATAAAGTCATAAAAACTAGCCAGAAGCCAAGCGTGGTGGTACGCGCCTTTAATCCCAGTACTTGGAAGGCAGAGGCAGGCAGATCTCTGAGTTCAAGGCCAGCCTGGTCTACAAAGCAAGTCCAGGACAGTCAAGGCTACACAGAGAAACCTGTCTCAAAAAACAAAAACTAAACTCAACTAAACTAGCTAGGGCCTAAATGAACTTAAAAGCAGCACTAATAAAACATGTTTCTAGAAAGGATAAGAGAGAGTAAAAAGAATAAATGCTGATAGCTGTGCTTGGCTTGAATTCAGCGGACACAGGAAATCGAGAGCAGACTAAAGGTGCAGAAAGATAATACAGGGAATTAATCAATTCTTGAAAAGTAATTTTTATTTATTTATTTAATTTTGTTGAAGGGGAGGTTCAAGACAGGGTCTCTCTGTGTAGCCTTGGCTGTCCTGGTCTCAGGTTGCAGACCAGGCTAGCCTCAAACTCACAGGGATCCATTTGCCTCTGCCTCCTGAGTACTAGGATTAAAGGTGTGCACCACCCATGCCCGGCTGAAAAATAATTTTTAAATGTCAGCAAGGTGTAGTGGCTTGTACCTACAATCCCAACACTTGGAAGGTAGAATTCAAAAGTTCAAACTCTCTTTATTAGCAACAATATGACTTAAGAACAAATCAGACATGAGACCAGGTCTCAAAAGACAAAAGTGAAATGTCCATTAAATATCCAAAGCACAGCAGATACAGGAGACAGTGCTCTCTAGGATCAAAGTCAGCCTACTCTACATAGCAAGTTTAAGGCCAGGCAGGGCTACACAATGAGACCTTATCCCAAAAGAAGGGGGGGGGGGGGAGGGGAGTGTATAGGCTAGCTAAGAATAGTGTTGAATTATGCAATTATCAGTCAATAGTGTATAGGCTAGCTAAGAATAGTGTAGAGTTACCCAATTACCAACTGTGGGCAAAGGCTTATCCAACAAGAAAATAACAAAGACTACTATATTACTCCACAGTCTCCACAATATAACAAAGCTTATGCTTAAAATCAATATTCCAGCCCTGAGTGGTGGCATGGCAAACACCTTTAATTCCAGTATTTGTGAGGCAGGGGGAGGTGAATCTCTGAGTTTGATACCACTCAACTCGTACCACTATATACCACTTACATAAAAAGTTCCAGGCTAGCAAGGGCTACACAAAGTAAAACCTTGTCTTCAAGAAAATAATAATCATAATCATCATCATCATCATCATCATCATCATCAAAAACTCAAAAAGAACATTCCATTCTTCAACATATGGAATGAACTGTGTCTCAAAGTCCTATTCAGGTATTGAGGTTGTAAACCCTGATGTGACTCCTTTTGGAGGCTGGGGATATTCAAGGTCAAATTAAATAAAAAAGGATGAATTCTTGAAATAAGACCAAGAGTTCAGAGAAACAGTGAAAAGTGCTCACCCTACTAGCACTGTGATCTTCAACTTCAAACCTCCGTAATTGAGAACTATGGACATAAACTTCTGTCGCTTAAGCCACCTAGTCAATACTAACTTGTTTTAGAAGCCAAATATGAATATAGTACATTGAGAAAAACAAAAATAGTGGTAAAGAAATTACAAGAGTACCTCTGCCTGATCCCAACTTGATAGCTTTTTGGGAGTGGCCCCAGGAGTCTGGTCAGCGGTTTGATCCCAGCGCCGTTTTCGTTTGGAGGGAGGCTGGGAGGCTGCTGCTCCATTGACGACTTTTAGTTCTCCAGCTTTAGCTTTCTCTGCTAGTTGTTGCCTAATTTCTCTCTGGAAAACATTTGAAAGAGCAGGATATACGTCTTTCACATTTCAGTAGGTAGCTTACTTACAACGAACACGCATGCCTGAGATCCTGTTCAATTCCCAGCACCAGAAAACAGGAAGGAAAATCTTCTAGTTAAGTTTTTATGCACTAGCACCTTTCTTTCTTTCTAATGAGTTATTTAATATTACACTCACAGCCGGAGAGTAGTGGCACATGCTGTTAATACCAGCCTGGTCTACAGAGTGAGTGCCAGGACAGCCAGACTCAAGAGAGACTCCGTGTCAAAACAAAACCAAAAATAACCCACTCGTTTTATTTTCTGTTCCTGGTGGTACCATTCCTTATCTTTAACATTGTGTACTTGCACTTCTAGAGCATTCTGTTTCTTCCTAAACAGTATATAAGCAACTCTAGAATTTTAACAGCCTCCACTTACTGTAAAATAAAATTTTTAGACAGTAAAATATCCACGAAGCAAACAACTGAAAATACGCAACTCAAAGTTTTTAAAATGCAAGACTCAGTAAGCCAGGTGTAGTGGCACATGCCTGTGATCCATAGTCTAAGGCAGGAATATTGCTTTGAATTAAAAAGCAATTGAGTTCCAGCCCAGCCAGGAAGACATAACAAGACTCAAAAACAAAACAAGAAGGCACATTAGCTATTACAACAAGCCAAGACAAGCGTTGCAGTAGTGTGCACCTTTAACCCTCAGGAGGCTGAGCTAGGAGCGTCACAGTGTATTAAAGGGCAGCCTGTGAGTGTGGGGCTACAGAGTGAGTTCTAGGTTAGCCTGGGCTACAGGAAGACCTCACTGCAAACAACAGTCAAAGAAAATGGGGCAGGGACTGCAAGATGGCCCCGCTGGTAGCAGCACTGTTGTTACCAAGTCGGAGAATCCCTGGGACTCACTTGGCAAAACAGAACTGCCTCCTGCCACTTGTCTTTCGGGCCCCCACAGGCTCACCATGGGTACCATGGGCATGAGCGCACACACAAAAATAAGTAGATGTAATGAAGACACAAAATACAGAAACCGTTAAGGTTTAGCTCCCCAGCACTATTAGCCAACAGGATTATTTGCAATTCTCTATCTACTGACAAACCCAGTCTCCAGTAGGGATTCTTTAAGAAATAATGTGACCACGAGCTTCATGAGGAGTACCCTTAACCTCCCTACACACCTCCCCAATCACGCATGTACACAAAGAGGAAGAGAGCTCCAGGAAATCAAAAGGTCAAGTTTCAAGGTAATACAATTCTGGAATTTTTTTCCCATAAGTGTCTGGTTTTTATTGTATGGTGGTATTATCACCAACCCTACACAGTATTGCCTGTCTCTTAACATCTCAAATGTCCTAAAGGGAAAACATTTTCTTGAACTACCTGCCTGTCACTCTGGCAATTTATAAGATGAGTTCAGTCCGGAGCTCTGGAATATTTTTTTAAAGATTTATTTATTTGTTATTACGTATATAGTGCTCTGCCTGCCTGTATACCTGGCAGGCCCGAAGGGAGCACCAGATCACACTATAGATGACTGTGAGCCATCATGGTTGCCGGGGAATCTAACTCCGGACCTCTGGAAGAGCAGCCAGTACTACCAACTTCTGAGCCTTCTCTCCAGCCCTGGAATATTTTTTATGACTGAAGTACTACAGCCCAATCACGATTGTTCACCTTCAATTCCAGCACTTGAGGCAGGGGCAGGCAGAGCTCTCTGAATTTTAGGCCAGCCTCCTTACAGAGTTGGCTTCAAACACGGCAAACCAGCCATTGGGCAAAATGTCCTCATTTCTGCCACAGACAGAATTGGGCCAGAAGACTAAAGATGATGCTCCAAGGTTACAGAGTGTTGGGTGACTGTTCAGGCAGTAAACTGTCTCAATCATTTTTTCATTTTGGAAGCTACTAACCTGCACTTCTGGTTCACTGAGAGATTTAAGTTTTACTCCTTCTCAAATCTCTGATGAGGTTGAAGACCAGATAGTTTAGTCTTTCAATTAAGCTTAATAGGTTAGGGCTTAAGATGTTTTTAGATCAAGATAGATATTTTAAGTTAATAAAGACAAGATATGATAGATATTAATCTACATTCAGAAATCTAGACCCAACAAGATAGGAAAGATGTTTACTTCAAGTATCCCAAATACAAATAGCCAAATCACTATGAATGTAACATTTATATAATTCCTGATTGTCTCATGGTTCTTCCTGCTATATGTAGTTTATTCATGTGTAATAATATAAATTTATAGCCAGGCGTGGTGGTGCACGCTTTTAATCCCAGCACTTGGGAGGCAGAGGCAGGCGGATCGCTGTGAGTTCGAGGCCAGCCTGGTCTACAAAGTGAGTCCAGGACAGCCAAGGCTAACACAGAGAGACCCTGTCTCGAAAAACCAAAAAAAAAAAATTTGTGTTACAAAAGAAACATAATAAATTCACACACACAAAAAAAGGAAATCTGTCAAAACAGAAAGCATGTAAAAGCATCTCTCCGAACAGTAGTGTGGAGACCTAGACTACATCTAGAAAAGTAAAGGAATGTTGATGAAAAAAAAAAAAAATCAAATAAAACTCAGAGCAGTAGACTTGGGTTAAGAAGATTGCGACCGTGTTGGTTTCTGAATGGTGAAAAATGTACGTGCTGATACATTAATTAAAGTAGTTGTTTGAAACTACAACTAAGATAAAGAAGATGGTATGGGTGGCTACCATTTATGAATTTTATAGTTCTCAGATGCCATTATCTCAAAGTGTTTCTTTTGTTCTTTTCTTCTGATATTCCAATTTTGATCATGCTATATTGTATCATTAAAATCATTCCATTTTTTTTTTAAGTAATTAAAAAGGGAAAAAAAATGCTGGGCACAATGGTGCACACCTTTGAACCCAGCCCTCGAGGGAGGAAGGTGGACCTCAGAGTTCCATGACTACACAGAGAAACCCTATCTCAGGAAAAAAAGGGGGGGAGGTACCCAAAAACTAAATGTAAATTTCTCTTAAATGTTCTTAGATTATTTCACAACCATTACACTGAGAAGTGAGCTCATACCTCTTCCTTAGTCAAATGCTGTTCTCGCATAACATCCATGTAAGTTCTAGCATTCATTTTAGGATCAGGGGTCTTCCCTCCTGCAGAAAAGAACAGCAACAGGACAAGAGTACAATAAATAAGGAGCATTAGGTTCAACTGATTTCTCTGCCCTGCTCTAATAGTATGTTATCCATAATCATTTAATTTATTTTTTGTTGGAAAACTTTGATAATTATACATCTTACTTTTTATTGAGTTTGCTGATCAATTTAACCTGTTTGAACACAAACATATCTAAAGCAGTTTAAAACAATTATTTTAATGCATATATAAAGCAAAATGACAGCACAGTTTAGAGTCTTCAGAAGTGATGGGTTCCTGGGTTGCTAATCCGGAATACGTACACTTTCGTGCCTTTGTCTCCATCAGCAGTTCTGACTTCAAGCAGCAGAATAGAAGCCTAGAAAATTATCTCTTTACCATTAGTAACACTTTGGAAAGATATTTATATTCAAAACATTACCTGTTGCAAGCTGTTAAAATCCTGACTACAGTAACTGACTAAAGTTCTTCATCTAAACAGTTATAATTTAGAAAATCTGATTATAAAAAAATACACCTACAATCATATTTTCATGTCACATTACTAAAAAGGGCTTCATGCTTTTAAAGTTTTTTTTTCTTGACCCAATATATAATTCTATTTCTTAGAAAGTACAAATACAACTGGAAACATATTATTTAAGATATATCATTCTACTAGCTACTACAACGAACACAGAAGGAAAGTGGTGTACAAAGAGATGTGTTGGTCTCTTGGGTAAAGTTTCAGTATTTGCTTTACAAACTGCAAAATATATATATATATATATATTTCTTTAACTGCAAAATATCTTAAAGAAGCCCAAACAGTATATAACAAGAACCACAAGGCACACTATGCTTTAGAAAAGTGATAATTAGCTATACAAGTAGTATAGCATTATAATTTAGGACAAAATAATAAAATTCTAAGACATCTCCTATGCTGACGATCATGCCCAATTGGTAGTGTCATTCTTTCTGACACTAGCTAGCTCTGATAAGACTTCCTTTGGAATACTTTTTCACCATAATCTAGAGAGGATGTGTTGAACTGCACCCTTAAGAATGCAGACAGGACTGGCATATAGCAGTACTGCTGTAGGAAAGAAATTAAGGACAGTTAGTATGGGCCTGTGAATTCTGACATACATGTTTAAATCAATTACAATTATGCAAGTAAAGAAAAGAATATCCCTATTAATTCATGCAGGCTGAAAGTCTAATGTGTAAACCTGCAACAGAGTCTATTTTAAAACAGGCACTTAGTTTGGAAGGTGGGACTCACTCACCCGAGGAAAGCTTCCATCAGGCTCACTATGCCCCTTGCACACACTACAAGTAGCAAAACAGACTCCAACTATTAAAACCACCAAAGTCTTTGCATTTAACTTTGCTTTAACTATAAATTTGCATAGAGCAAAGTAGGTGCATTTACTAAGCTATAATGAATGATATGAGGGGAAACTCTAGTGTGAGAAACAGTTTCTCAAAAGTAATAATCCAAAACTCTAGAATTTGGAATGAAAACTGCAATATTTTGAAAGTATTTTGAGCAGAAAAACATATTTGTTTAAAGTATACCAGGAGTACCCAAAACAAAAGTAAAATAAAAACCTTTAACCCTTTGCGTTTCTATGGCATTGGCTCATTATTTTCTTGTCCTTCTACCTGGAAAGAAAACTTGAATTATAAAGATGAAGAATATGGCATCTGTGACTTCAACCAAATCTATACAAATCTATAAGGGGGTCTTTAAAAACAAAAAGCAAATTCATAAGCATGCCAAAAAAAATCAAAGGGCTAAAGACAACTTAATTAAAATAAATTTCTGAATACTTAGAAAAGTGGGAAAGAATTACCATCTGCAAAAGGATCAAGGCGCTCTGGGGAGATTATCATGGTCCGCCTGTGCTTCTTGTACTCATCTTCCCGATCTGCAATCTTTGGAGGACGATGCTCAGCAAATGGATCATACTGAAAAAGAAGCATGTTTCATTTACTACCCCTCAATAAAACACCTCCCCAACACACACACACACACACAACTGCATGCACAAAACATATAAACCATTGTTTGTTTGTTTTAAAAAAAGTGTGTGGTTGATCAGTTTCCAAAAGTCAGTGCTTCGTGTAATGATTACCTTTACAAGACAATTACTTCTGACTCTTTCAAGTCAGCTCTCCTCTCACAACAGTCTCAGAATTGACTGCTACATTTCTGTGCTTCCAGGGGACTCAGTCCCTTTGTGTAAACTGAGTAAGAGTAAAGCATCACCTGCTCCGTTGACTGAGGAATGTCATTAAGCAGTGCCACGGGGGCGTGGTACCCAGGCTTCTTCTGACCAAGCAAGCTCGTAGACGATGAGTAGTCGTCGTCATCCTGCAACCAAACACCAAAGGTCACAAAGTGCCACATCATAAAAGCCAACACGACAACATCGGTAATTTGGCAACTACCCTAGGTTTATTTGGAATTCCCCAGTTTTATTAACCACACAGAAACAAGTAAACAGTAATTGTTACCAAATGTATTGACTTCTCTAAGAGTACATTACACAGAATTATACAGTTTCTTTTCTATTACAAAAAGTACACCACTTGTTAACTCAAGAAGATCTTACTAATACATTCTACTTTAAAGTAAAAAATTAATTCTAGGACATTCAAGCATTGCTGTCTTTCACTACTAGGTAAGAGAACCAAGTGCCACGGCAAGTGTGATAGTGTCAATACATAATTCCTAATCTCAGCCTTGGTTAAGGCAGAGACAAGAAGATTCTAAGTTTAATGCTTAGTGTGAACTAAAACATCAAGACCCTGTCTCAAAGCACATGCACATGGGCATACACACACACACACACACACACACACACACACACACAGGCCAGGGGGACACACTCCGCAAACACTAGTCTCTGATCAGCCTCTACAAGGCAGCCCAAAGTTTGATGCAAAAACAGAAATCAAATCACAAAAATTGGATACAGAAAAAGAAAAATGGTTAGTTACAGTCAAGTCACTTTTCTCATAGGGTACTCAAGACAGGGTTAGGTAACAAGAATTTCTATCCGAAATAATGTGAAAGTGCTTTACGTATCGTGCAACAATATTCAGATAAGTCTTCCATATAAAATTCAAAACCCATAGTCTTGATTTTGTTTCCTGTTTTTATTTTTTTAAAATGGTAAAGTGCAATAAACCATGGGGCCTTTAAAAAAAAAATTCAAAACCCAGCATTTCAGAAGTATCCGAGGGCATGATGAAGGCTCCAGGGTTGAGCATGCATAAACAGGCAGATTGTGAAACAATAGCAAAAAGTCATCGAGTAAAGCTAGGCATGGTGGCGCATGCCTTTAATTCCAGCACTTGGGAGGGAGAGGCAGGTGGATCACTGTGAGTTCCAGGCCAGCCTGGTCTACAAAGGGAGTCCAGGACAGCTATGGCTACACAGAGAAACCTTGTCTCGAAACTCCCCCCCCAAAAAGGGGGGATGGGAGTGAGACGGGGGTAAACCAGGTTATGGTAGCAAAGCCCTTTAGTTCCATGGGGGTGTAAGTTCGTGTGAATGTGTCTACATATCCAATTCCAGGCTAGCTAAGATTACGTGGTGGGGGTGGTGGGGGGGGGTGTGTGCGCACGCACGCTATGAAACAGTTTTCTCGGGCAGGAGAGATGGTTCAGAGGTTGAGAGCACTGGCTGCTCTTCCAAAGGTCCTAAGTTCAATTCCCAGCAACCACATGGTGGCTCACAACCATCTGCTGGCGTGCAGGCATACACCCTGGAAGAATACTGTATCACAATAAATAATTTTAAAAAAAAGACAAAAAAACAGTTTCCTCTCTCCTTTTAACCATGCAACTCAAACAGAAATCTCTTGTATTTCTTACTTTCTCTTAAAAAAACAAAAAAATCTTGCCTCTTATACAACTTGTAACTTACATCTTCAAGTTCAGTTGCAGCAATTGATGTCACATATCCAGCAAATCTGCTATCACTTCCACCGTAAATTTCTTGGTCATAATAACCTGTGGAATCAAGGCCCACTCCTTGGGCTTCATCAAGAGCTGCCTTCTTGCCTTGAATTTCTCGAATCTGTGCTTCAATATCTGTAAGAAAACAAAAACAATTTCATGTTCTGAAGAGCTCTCGATATAATGCATCTTCTTCCTAGATATTATCAAAATATCCTGAAATATAGAAAAGTTAAGTAATTTCACCATAAAGAGGCTAAGAGCTGCATTAGGTACAATTACACATAGATTACATCTCCTTACCTCCACAGATGAAAGAAACCAAAGATCGGATTTACAACTTATCCTAACCATTAGGATGGGTTATCAGAATTAATCTCAAAATTCTAAACCTTCCTCCAACTGAAAATTAAAGTTACTTTGAAATACATAATTATTGGCTAGGTGTGGTGGCCTTTAATCTCAGCATTTTAGAGGCAGAAGCAGGAGGACAGTTGTGAGTTCGAGGCCAGCCTGGTCTACAAAGAGAGTCTACCTTCGAATGGTTCCAGGGATCAAACTGAGGTCACTAAGCTTGTACAACAAGTGATTTGCTGAACCATCTCTACTAGCCAGAAAAACTAAAAGTGTTGCTGTTGATTTGGAACCTGAGCTGTAGTCACAATTATTTAAACTTGCCACTACCAAAACTGACCAAGAGACATAATTCGGTGATGAATCACTTGCTCAGTATTGTATAAGGTCCTCAGTCTGATACTCATATTATGTTAAAACACAGAATAAAACCCACTACCTAAGAGGTAAATAAAACTAACAGTATAACCAGATGTGGTGGCGCATGCCTTTGATCCTAGCACTCAGGAAACAGAGGAAGGTGGATCTTTTTGAGTTTGAGGCCAATCTGGTCTACAAAGGGAGTCCAGGACAGCCAAGGCTACACAGAGAAACCCTGTCTCAAAAATAAATAAGTAGGGGTTAGAGAGATGGCTCAGTGGTTAAGAGCACACTGACTGCTCTTCCAGAGGTCCTGAGTTCAATTCCCAACAACCACATGGTGGCTCACTACCATCTATAATGAGATCTGGTGCCCTCTTCTGGCCTGCAGGGGTACAAGCAGGCAGAGCAGTATATACATAATAAATAAATAAATAAGTAAATCTAAGAAAAAATTTTTCAGATGGGAGACATCTAACATATTGTTCATACTTTTTTTTTGGAGACAGAGTTTCTCTGTGTAACCTTGGCTGTCGTCGACTCGCTTTGCTAGACCAGGCTGGCCTCGAACTCACAGCTATCCGCTTGCCTCTGAGTCTCAAATGCTAGGAGTAAAGGCATGCGCCACCATGCCCAGCTTTTTATTGTTCATACTTTCAAGCAAGACAGGAAGAGCAAACTTTTATTTAACCAAGAATGTCACATCTGAGTGAGGCAGTTGTGAAAGTCCCTTCATTGGGTTACCCTTCAGCACTTTTCTTTTTTCTATGCTTGAGATACTGCTGACTCTAGCTTGTAGCATTCCTTCCTTGATGCTTTCTTAGTCTTTTTTTCTGTGAGGGGGAGGGGGTTAAGACAGGGTTTCTCCATATAGCAGCTCTGGCTGTCCTGGACCTCTTCTATAGACCCGGCTGGCCTCGAACCTAAACAGATCTGCGTACCTGCCTCTGCCTCCAAACTGTTGAGATTAAATGTGTGTACCATCACACCTGACCTCAGTCTTTTTTTCCCCCAAAAACAGGATTTCTCTGTGTAGACCAGGCTGGCCTAGAACTCACAGAGATCTCTCTGTCTCTGCCTCCCAGAGTACTGGCATTATAGGCATGAGCTACCACATCTGGCTTCAGTCTTCATTTTTAATCTGGACTAATTTAGGGAGCCCTCAGATGTTAATTTCACTGACTTCTTTTTTTTAGAGACAGGGCCTCTCCATGTAGCTCTGGCTGGCTAACCTGGTTGAGATTCAAGGTGTCAGCCACCGTGACCTCTTTTGGTCTAATCTGCAACAGCTATTATCTTCAAGCTAGACACAATTGGTAGGATAAGAATTTCTAAAATTGTAAAAGGCACCCCAGAAAAAGCTAATACAGTCTGCAAACAAACTCTCAACTTTTTCTTTACCCAAGTGCTAATAGATCAAGTGTACATCCTGGCAGACATGGGGCTGCATGCCTTTATTAACCCCAGCACTCAGGAGGCAGAGG
>OU015743.1:50268798-50385699 GCA_907169655.1 Acomys percivali | reverse complement strand
AGGGAGGAAGAGGGGGGAAAAGAGGGTGGGTGGAGGGCCAGGTGTGGTGGTGCATGCCTTTAATCCCAGCACTCAGGAAGCAGAGGCAGGAGGATCTCTGAGTTCCAGGCCAGCTTGGTCTATAGATTGAGTTCCAGGCCAACCAGGGCTACACAGAGTTCAAGACAGCCAGAGCTATTACACAGAGAACTCCTGCCCCCAAAACCAAAAATGGATGGGGTGGGGGTGGTTCCAGACAAGGTTTCACTATGTAGCTCTGGTTGTTCTAGAACTCAACAAGTCCACCTGCCTCTGGCTCCAAATCCTGGTATTAAAGGTGCACACCACTATATTTGAGTAAAAAATTTTAAAACATAGTGTATGGGGGCTGGAGAGACGGCTCAGCGGTTAAGAGTACTGGCTGTATTCCAAAGCACCCAGGTTCAATTCCCAGCCCCCATATGGCAGCTCACACCCGTCTATAGCTCCAGTTCCAGAAGATCTGACAACTTCACACACAGTCAGACATGCAGACAATATACCAATGTACATAAAATTTAATAAATAAAAATTTTAAAACCAGTGTACTTATTTTTACCGAATACCAGAGGACTACTAAATCAATTCCCAAGTAATTAATTCTACTTAAGAAAACTAAAAATCATTACAAAAGTTTAACTTTTTATTTTTACTAGCCACCAAAGGAAAATATTACATTGAATGTTTCTTTTTCAGCCATTGCCCAAGCAAACAAACGGAGAAATTTTTCTCGGTTTTGTGATTTTCCAATTTAAGAAATTATCAGCAGGAACTTGACAGATAGCTAAGTAGTTAAGAGTGGGTACTGCTCCTGCAGAAGATGCTCCCAGCACTCACGGCAGCTCATTGGTTCCAGGATATATGACACCTCTTCTGGGCACCAAAGGCACTGCATTCACATACATACACTCATGTATATACCCATAAAAATAAAGGCATAAAATATGAAATTAGAGGCAAAACATATTAGTGAGATTTTGGGTTAAGCCAAGGTATCTATGCAAAAATCCCTAAAAGATCATAGTTGGTACGTAAATCTGGTTTCTGTTTTTTGTTTTTTGAGGCAGGGTTTCTCTGTGTAGCCTCGGCTGTCCTGGAACTCTCTGTAGACGAGGCTGTCTTGGAACTCAGAGAGATCTGCCTGCGCCTCCCTGAGTGCTGGGATTACAGGCCCGCCCACAGCTATTTCTGTCTAGTTCTTCTCTTTCAACCCTGGAAAGCATAAGGCACACTGACCAAATAAGAAAGTCATGTTTAGGGACTAGACTGATGATGGCTCAGCAGCCTAGAACTGCTGCTGTTCTTCCAGAGGACCAGAGTGCCCTCTTAGCACCCATGTCAACTCTAGGGACATGGACTGGACACAGTTCTTGGACTTCATGGCCACCCAAATATACATGTCCATTCAGAGACAGAAACGTTAACACAAGTACATTAAGAATAAATCTACTGGGCTGGAGAGATGGCTCAGTGCTTAAGAGCACTGACTGTGCTTCCAGAGGTCCTGAGTTCAATTCCTAGCCACCACATGGTGACTCACAACCATCTATAATGTGATCTGATGCATACTGTATACATAATAAATAAATCTTTAAAAAAAGAATAAATCTACTTAAAATAATAATAATAATCAGATTGGTTAAAGAGGATGTGAGAGATGATTCTAGCAGAAATATTTGAAAAGTAGTTATGTGGCTGTTAGTTGCCTAGAATGCATGAAATCCTGCATTATATCTTCAGCACCATATAAATCAAATGTGGTTCACCCTATAACCCACCATTAGAGATCAAAAATTCAGCCATTTGTAGTGGTGGCACATGACTTTAATCCCAGCACTCACAGAGGTGAGCCTTTATCAGTTCAAGACCAGCCTGGTATACATAATGAAATCCAGACCAGTCAAAGTAATAAAGCAAGGCCCTGTAACACACAAAAACAAAAAACAAAGTCAAGGTCACCTTGGACAACACACCTCATCTCAAAGACAGAGAAATGTGTTTGAAAACATATATGGAGCTGAGCCTGGTGGCGCACGCCTTTAATCCCAGCACTCGGGAGGCAGAGGCAGGCGGATCACTGTGAGTTCGAGGCCAGCCTGGTCTACAAATCGAGTCCAGGACAGCCAAGGCTAACACAGAGAAACCCTGTCTCAAAAAACCAAAAAGAAAAAAAAAAAAAGAAAACATATATGACAAGAAAAATCTTCAGTTTGGTTCAATAATAAGAATCAATAGCCCCCCCCAAAAAAAAAAAAAAGAATCAATAGCCTGAGAACAGAACCATACAAGTGAGGCATGATGGTACATAGCCAACATGGCAGCACTTCTATGGAGGCAGGATCAGGAATCCAAGGACAAACTCAGCTTTGTAGCAGTTTTGAAGTCAACTTGGGCAATATGAGACCCTTCAAACAAAACAGAAAAAACCGAGAGCGATGATGCACGCCTTTAATCCCAGCACTCTGGGAGGCGGAGGCAGAGGCAGGAGGATCACTGAGTTCGAGGCCAGCCTGGTCTAAAAAGCAAGTCCAGGACAGCCAAGGCTACAGAGACACCCTATTTCAAAAACAAAACAAAAACAAAAACAGAAAATAGGCCAAGGAGGCGAGAGATACTTCCATAGAAGATACAACCATAGCCTATTTCTACACAAAAACTTAATTACACCAGGCGTGGTGGGGCACGCCTTAATCCCAGCACTTGGGAGGCAGAGGCAGGAGGATCTCTGTAAATTTGAGACCAGCCTGATCTACAAAGCGAGTCCAGGGCAGGCAAGATTACACAGAGAAACCCTGTCTTGAAAAACCAAAAAGACCAGCCGGGACTACAAAGTGAGTCCAGGAGAGTCAAAGCTACACAGAGAAACCCTGTCTCGAAAAACCAAAAAAAGAAAAAAAAAAAAAAAAAAAAAAAAAACAAAGAGAGAGAGAGAAATGACCATGAATAATATGGAAAACTATTATTGAGAAATAAATTACACCAGTAAATTCAAAACTAAGTCCCAGTCTCAATTATTACAATAACCTTAGAATGACTGCCTCTGATGAAATAATCCAACGACGGGTGTATGGGTCCAATGTGCTTACTATCATACCATACTTGTCTTTTTTGTTTGTTTTTCAAGAGAGGGTTTTTCTGTGTAACCTTGGTATCTTGGACTAGTTTTGTAGACCAAGCTGGCCTGAACTCACAGAGATCAGCCTGTGTGCTGGAATCACAGGTGTGTACCACCACAACTGGCTCGAATGACTTTGTTAAAATATAAAAATCATATTCGGGATGGAGAGATTGCTCAGTCAGTAAGAATGCTTGAACAAAACCTAAATCACCAAACGCTTAAAAAGACTGGCATAGTCATGTGTATCTGTAACCGTAGTGAAGAGAAGGGAAGGGAGCTTGCTGGCCACTAGCATAGACAGCTCCAGGTTCAGGAAGATACTGTGTCTTAAGGGAATAAAACTCAACTGCCTCCTTTGACCTCCAAGTGCATACACTTGTGCATAGGTCCTACACACATATAAAATATACACACAAACAATAATTTGTTACTTGGGGAAAGTAAGATGGCACTTTATTCTATATACACTGGGAAGACAAAAATCAAATCTTGTAGTGTTTAAAGCCTTCCAAATTTTATGCTAAGCTAACTTTTCCTCTCAATTCAGACGGTTCTCAAAACAAGAATAAGATATTTTCTACCTGTCTGACCAATAAAATTCCCCTTTTCAGAATGAGTGGGTGGGGGAGGGAGAGAAACAGTTCAATAGTTCAATGGCAAATGCTCTGTAATAAAAATACAGAATTCTGGGGGTCGATCCCCAAATTTGAGAGACAGAGAGATCTGGAAGGCTTAGTAGTACATGCCAAAATTTCCAGTGTCCAGGGGGCAAAGGATTCCTCGAGTTTGAAGCCAGCTTAAGTGTGGTGGCATACACTTTTAATGCCAGCACTCAGTAATCACAGGTAGCCTGGATATCTGTGACTTTGAAGCCAATATGGTCTACAGAACAAGTTCCAGGTCAGCCAGGGCTACACTGAGAAACCCTTTCTCAAAGGAAATAAAGATACAAAGTGAGTAACCAGCCAGCCAGGGCTACACAATCATACCACTCTTTAAAAAACAAAAGCTAAGTCCAGCAAGATGGCTGAGCAGCTAACGGCACTTGCAGCAAGCCTAAAAACCTGAATCCAAGTCCAGAAAGTTGTCCTCTGACTTCCACATGAACACAGGCAGAAATACATAACACTCAATACATAGTAAGTACATATAAGGAAAAATAATAAAATTAAAAATAAATGTGATCAGCCGGGCGCGGTGGCGCACGCCTTTAATCCCAGCACTGGGGAGGCTGAGGTGGGCGGATCGCTGTGAGTTCGAGGCCAGCCTGGTCTACAAAGTGAGTCCAGGGCAGCCAGGGCTACACAGAGAAACCCTGTCTCAAAAAACCAAAAAAATAAAAATAAAAATAAATGTGATCTGTAAAAGTAACTTTTATTCTCCTGGCTCAATTGTTGTCTGCTAATCTAAGGCTAGCCCTTGAAGCGTCTTACCTCCATATGATCTAACCTAGGCCTAGAATGTTCTCAGCCTCTGAGACTTCCTGCTGAATAAGCTCACCCCTTCATGTCTTACCGAGCTCTGGGCTGGCTGGTTCAACTCAGCTGTTTTGGCTCAAGCTCCTCTCCCATCTGACTCTCTCCGCCCAGAATTACTCTACTTGGCCTTAAACTAACATTAGCAACCTTTTCTAATCTTCTGGCTCCTGCTCCTCCTCGAGTTGTTCAGTCTTCCCCTGCGCTCTTCCTCTGCAACCCATCTATTACTGACCTGGTAAAACTGCTCCCCCATCCCCCCAACCTCTCTGTAAAACTGCCTCTTAACTAACTTCCCTTTCCTTTCTGTTCTTGTGAGAATCAAATCTTCTCTGATTCATCAACTTTTCTGACACTCAACTAGACATCATTTTCAAACATGGGTGCTTCCTTCTACAAACTATCTTTACCTTCATTTGGGATTAAAGGCATGCACCACTGTGCCTGGACCTAAGCTTTTCTTTACCTGATAATTGCTCTATACCAGGCTGGCCTTGAACTCAGATCTGTTTGCCTCTGTCTCCTGGATTAAAGGTGTGCTTATTTTCCAGACGGATCACAGAGACAGAGAAGATTTTTAGTTGTCATCTCTTGCCAGAACAGTCATGTTCTGAACTAATATGCCTCTACAATGACCCTATTTCTCTGAAGCTTTTCTCATAAAACCACCAGGTGAATGCCTACAAGCCTAGCACTTAATAAGTGGAAAATCAGGAATCAAGGCCAGCCTGGACTACAAAAGATGCTCCAAAAGTAACAAAATAAATCCAATACATGTTAACCTATCAAGCAAATTTGAATACCTATTATGGACCAGATACTGGAGTTATCAATCTATATGTAATTCCTGTGTACAACAATAATAGAGAAAACTTTAATGAGATTATTCTGACCAAGGGTGAACTTGGTTCCTGCCAAACCTGACAACCTGAGTTCAAATCCCAGAACCTACATCATGGAAGGAGAGAACTCTCTTGCAAGTTGTCCTCTGATCTTTGCACAAAGCAAATATAAATGTAAAAAATTCTCGAAGACTACTTTTAGACAGGCATGGTGGTGCACACCTTTGACCCCAGAACTTGGGAAGCAGAGGCAAGTCAATCTGAGGCTAGCATAGTCTACCAAGAGAATTCCATGACAGCAAGGACTACATAGACTCTGTCTCAAAAAAACTAAACAAAGGGCCAGGTGTGGTGGAGTACACCTTTAATCTCAGCACTCCGGAGGCAGAGGCAGGCGGATCGCAGCAGTGAGTTCCAGGCCAGCCTGGTCTACAAAGGGAGTCCAGCACAGCCACCCACGGCTGTTACACAGAGAAACCCTGTCTCAAAAAACCAAAAAACAAAACAGACCGATCTACACAGTGAATTCCAGGTAGCCAAAAATAAAAAAGAAAGAAAAAATACTATTCTAATACAATAAAATTATTTATACTGACGGCCATACCTCTCAAGAAAAGCAATTGATTTTGTTCAATGTTATAGTAGTGGCTTAAGTGACAACTGTAAAAACTTATATTCTCCAGGAAAATGTCATAAGGAAGCAAGAGGCCATGTTTACATGCTGTATACAGCTCTACTAAAAAGTTATCACCCAGCCAAGTGGGAATAGTACAGGCCTTTAATCCCAACACTCAGGGAAGCAGAAGCAGGTAGATCTCTTGAATTTCCAGCCAGTCTGGTCTACAGAGTGAGTTCCAGGACAGCCAAGGTTACAGAGAGGAAAACCCGTGGTTTGAAAAACCAAAGAAAAACCAAAAATACATGTTGTACTTTCAGGTTTAAAGACAGAAAGACTAAGGATCGTTTCTGGCTTCAAAATGTGTTGGCACTTTTCAGTTCCTCAAAAGCCTCAACTATATCACCTTTTGGTCCTAACCCATCTCTCTCTCTCTAGATTCATATCGGAATTCCCTCCTTACACCCTTTCTTCCTACCACAGCAACGACTCCTGCACATCTTTCACGACCTACTGCGTTGTTACAAGATGTTCCCTCGGGCTCAGACGTCCTTCCCTAATTTAAAACTGATTGGCCCATTTAGATCAGCGCCGCGTCACCACCTCTCAAAAATAACTAAGCATAAATTAATGGCTCCGTTACCAAGCTTCTCAGAAAAGTATTGGTTTTACTTCTCTGTACATAGCCCTTTGATTTTCGAAGAGAATTAAGACTCACACATCTGTTTCCCCCAGCAAACTGTCAAATGTCTGGCATCCTTAGCTTGTTCCCTCTAACACCGAGCCAAACACTGAGAAAGGATGTGTTTAGTGACTTTTAGAATCCATACTGTCAGCTTAAATTTTGGCTTCTAAGCCAGGAAGCAAGAAACAGGGTTTCAAACCTCAGGCACTCAAAACTCCTTCCTGTCTTCTCTGGTTCCTTCCTTACGGAATCCGGTCGTTTGCCAACCGGTTCCTAGCCGTGTTTAATTCTGTGTGCCATAAAATGATCAACTATCATGGAAAACTTAGGCAACTCACAAAAGCCTGCCCTTTCCCTCCTTCTTACTCCCGATTCTCCCAACAATCAGCCCTCAAAGAAAAAGAGAAACACTACAGTAAAAGTGACCAAAGGACTAAGTGTCCCGGAGTCCGGAGTAACGGGCCGGCGCTGAACCGACGCCGCTAAGCGCAGCCCGAAAGCGGCTGCCGACATTCAGGGCTTTCCAGGTGCAAACTGCCAACGACAGCGCCCAGGGGACGAGAGCGGCTTCCCTCCCACGTCCGCCTCCCCGCTCCCTCCCTCCCTCCCTCCCTCCCCCGGACACCGCCGGCACAGGCTGCTCGAGCGGAGCCCTCCGATCACAACGAGAGAACTCGGAAGCACCGACAGCGGAACAAAGCGCCGGTCCCGGAGTGCTAGAGGACGCCATTACGCGGCCAGAGGCCTGCGCCGACGAGCCGAGCAGGCCCCGCGGCGCGGGCTCGGCCAGGCGCAGAGAGAGAGAGGCCACGAGAAGACGCCGAAACCCGAGAGACAGGACAGCGGCTGGCTGGCTGCCTGGCAGCCGAGGTCGCGCGTGGGAAGGCAAAGGCCGCTTACCTTCGTGAGTTTTGGCGATCTTCGCCATTTTGTCTACTCGAACACACAGACGGAACTGGCGCTCCCAAGGACTTCCGCTCGCCGCCGCCGCCGCCCAGGACCAGAGGCTGCGCTCGGCTCGTGCGCACGCGGGCACGCGCGCCGCTCTGAGGCACTCAACTGCCACATGAAACCGCGAGGTGCATGATGGGAGTGGGAGGGGCCAGGGCGGGCTCCCGCCGGCTTCCTTAAAAAGGGGGGGGGGGAGCCAAACTGCGGAAGTAGTAAGCGCGCGAGAGGATGGCTCCGCCCACGGGAAGTGTGTTCTATCGGGCCATGATGGGCCTTCGCCTTTAATCCCAGCTCTAGGGAGGCAGAGGCAGGCGGATCCCTGAGTTCTAGGCCATGCTGGTCTACAAAGCGAGGCTACCCAGAGAAACCTGTCTTTTTCTGTCTTTTTTTTTTTTTTTTGGAAACAGGGTTTCTCTGTGTAGCCTTGGCTGTCCTGAACTCGCTTTAAATCTCAGCACTCAGGAAGCAGAGGCAGGTTTATCTCCCCGAGTTCGAGGCCAACCTGCTCTACAGAGCTAGTTCAGGACAGCCGAGGCTACACAGAGAAACCCTCTCCTGAAAACAAAAAACAAAACAAAAAAATCAACAAAGAGAACTCACAATGCCAGTTGACTCTGAATTCATGTTTGAATATTGAGTTAAGTGTCCTGAGGCATGGCCTGAGGACACAGACACAAACATAGTAAATTAGAACTTCAGCCTGGAGTGGTGGCACACACCTTTAATCTCAGCACTTGATAGGCAGAGACGGGCAGAACTCTTGAGTTCAAGGGCTGACTGAGTTTGAGGCCAGAGTGAGTGCCAGGACTGCCAGGGCTACACAGAGATACCCTGTCTCGAAAAAACAAAACAAACAAAAAATTACAGATTCCAGAAAGTGGAAAATAGAAAGGACACCGTTAGAAACTGTGCAGGAGGTGTTGGAGAGATGACCCAAAGGTCAAGAGACCCAGATTCCATTCCCAGCACTCACATGGTCCCTCACAAACTGTAACTCCAGTTCCAGAGTGTCTGATACCTTTATCTGGCCCCCGTGGGCACTGCAAGAATGTGCTGAACAGGACTTGGAGATCTGGCTCAGTGGTAAAGTGCTTTGCAAGGCCCTGGGTTAGGTCCTCAGCACTGAAAAAAGAAAAAAAAAAGAAAAGAAAATGAAGTGAACATAAACAAATTAGACAAAACACATACATATAACATATTATACATAATAAAAGGAGAAACTGTCTGGAAAAAGCTTGCTGCACGGCCTCACAATGAGGCAAATGGGGATATAGGGGTAGTTTTCAAGCACTGTTTCCTTCATGTGTGTATTATTAAAAAGGACTTGATGGAAAAGAAACTCAAGTAATAGAATTGATGTTATAAAGGATTTACTAAGAGGTTTGCTTAGGAGACAAGTGACATAAAGTAGACTTTAACTAAGGGAACACTTCCTCCAAAATACCTAAAGTAGAATGCTAACCAGGCCTGTTAGAGATCAAGTTTATGATGCTAAGATGTCAATGTTTGCTCACCAATACTGACCAGCCATTAGGCCTTCAGGTCATTCAAAGGGGCAGGGCATTTAGACTCTGCTCTTGGGTGGTCTGTTGGGGGTGAGGGGTTGTCTCTCAGGATTTGGGCATAATAGTGTAAGTCTCTAACTCTTAGTGCTCTGAGACAAGCCTGTGCCAACGTCCAGCTAGTGAGAGCACCTGTGCCTCTTGCTCATCTCTAAATCCATTAACTATAAATTCACTGCAAATGGAGCTCAAGGATTCAGGGTTTCTCTGTGTAGCCTTGGCTGCCCTGGACTCTCTTTGTAGACGAGGCTGGCCTCAAACAGAGATCCGCCTGCCTCTGCCTCCCTGAGTGCTGGGATTACAGGAGTGCACCACCGTGCCTAGTTAGTGATTTATACTTTAGATAGTGCTAATCCTGCAATTCTGGAGAAAAAAAAATACAGTTCTACAATTTTGAGCCAAATTTGAAACAAACTTTAATTAAATACAGGCCAGGAAGATAGATGCTGACCAGATCCTCCCATGGGTTCCCAGAGAATGGCCACAAGTCATATTTTGCAGGGGCTTAAAAAGAGAAAACCACGGGGCCGCCATATTTCCTGTCAGGACCAATCAGTGCAAGCATATATTCTGACGTACTTCCTGCCTACATCCAATCTAGAGTAAGCATACGTCCTGACATATCTCCTACCCACGCACCTTCCACCTACATGTGATCATGCACATACGTGTAGTTGGGTCAAACAAACTTGCTTATGGGAGTGAAACCCAATGGCTTGGTATCTCCCATAAACAATGCCCTCTAGCATTTTGGGGAATATCTGTCCTTGGGCGAGGGGTTTACAGGGTAGAGGCATTTTTGTTTCATGGATCCTTTAGGTACTGTGATTACAACCTAAAATGAAACGTTGGCCCTGAATTGGCCATGGATTCTATGTCTCGGGACGTGTGAGCCAAAACTGTCTCATGAAGTGCTTTGGTGATGGTATTTTATCACAGCAACAGAAAACTAACTAACACAGGACTCCTACCTCGCATTCGGGAGCCAGGTGTGGTAGTTTCGATGAGAATGGCCCCCACAGGCTCATAGATTTGAAAGCTTAGACACCAGGGAGCAGAGCTATGTGACAGGATTAAGAGGTGTGTCCTTAAGGGGCCTGGTGGCACACACCTTTAATCCCAGCATGGTATGCAGATGAAGTATCCTGGCACACTGAGCCCTAGCAAATCAGCCACATTCACACTCACTACCCAGGGTTCATAAATCCCTAATTGACAAGTAAAGTTGCCTTTGATTCCTCACTCCACCAGGACTCCATTTACTGCAGGGGCAGCCACCACTGGATGCCGGGCCTTTCCAGTCACTGGCACCTGCCCAGCCACTGCCCGTAGATCGTAGATCAGTGCTGATCCCTGGGGTAGCACTTGCCCAGCCCAGCATCAGTGAGCTAGAAGGTGAGTCTGTTGTGCGTGGACTGGACATGAGGAATAGGGTCCTGGAGGCAGGCTTTATATAGGGCTTCTTGGGTGTGGAGGTGGCAGGGTTCCAGGGTGGGAATTAGCAGGATTTCAAATCCTGAGTTTGGGCCAACTCCAGGAATTGGTGGGTTTTCAAATCTGGAAGTGAACTCAGACCTTTTGCCCCACACTATGTAATGGTGGAAAAAGAAAAAAAATCAATTCCACAAAATTGTCCTGCAGCCTCAATCTATGTGCCACGGTTATAAACAAGGCTCACCTACATCGCATACATACACAGTAATAGATAAATGTTTAGAGCAGTGCAGTTCCCTTTTGTGTCCTTCCCAATATGGCTTTCATGTGAGGATCGTTGTGCTGTCTGACTGTATGGTATGCCTTGGGGACCAAGTGCCAGGACACCTTACCCTTCAGAGCTGCAACACTTCTACTAGCTAAAACTCTCTCCTCAGCTCTGTAACACTTAACACTGGTACTGTGAGTGGAGGTGGCTCTCCTGGTGCCTACGATCTCCCTTGGGGTCTGAGCTACACTGCAACCCTATTCCTCATGGACCCACAACAGACTCACCTTCTAGCTCACTGATTGCTCCGCACCTCATCCACCAGTGACAATCACAGAAGTTTCCTCTAGTCAGGGGAAACATTTTTTTCCCTGAGGCTGAGGAAATAAATGATCACTGAATGTTGGGCATCCCTCTGGTACTCTTGGAAACAGAGGTACCCCCAGCCACTGTCGTTAGGCCTAATGCTGGCCCTCCTCACCTGGCCCCAGCACCCTCCCCCTTGAACCTGCAGTGCTGCAGTTCTTAGGCCCAACTGGGCTTATCGCACCCCTCCCTGCCATGTCTTCCGCCTTCCCTTTGGAGCTGCCTATAATCCCATAGCTTCTCAGGTCTCTGTGGCTTTTGTGACTCCTTCCGTCCCCAGCTCTTTCCTGTGGATGAAACCTCGTCCTTGAGCTCCGTTTTTCCTTGCCTCTAGGCAAGCATTTGGACCTCATCAAAAGCCCTGCAGGGGACGCTGAGTCTCCTAGTCAGGTGTGGTGTGTGAGTGATGACCCCCTGAACACTGTGGTCCTCATTCGGTCCTCCCTGAGTCCTAAGGATGCCCTCAACTACAGGCTGCTGTGACATTTTTTTTCCTCTTCTCCCCTCCCCCAATCCATGGGAATAGTGTGTCTTCCATACCCTCTCATTTCCCCTGGGGGTGTCTTTTAGAAAACCACTTGTTACCCGACCTGAAGTGCCTCAAATGTATTCACTTTTGCAATCAAATCTTGCCTCAGTACGTCTTAGGAACCAAGCCAAACAGCCACCTACAAGCACCCTAGATCCCAATAGTATTCAGGACCTTTTGCAAAGACTGCAAGCAATAGGGGAAGGCGATCCCCCCATTCATTACGTCAAGCTTTCTCTTTTATGCTCTCCACGCCCTGTTTGTTTTTGTCTGGCCTCCCCACTACACTGTGTAAATGCCCTGTCTGTTTTGTTTTGTTTTGTTTTGTTTTGTTTTTTGAGACAGAGTTTCTCTGTGTATCCCTGGCTATCTTAGACTCACTTTGTAGAATAGGCTGGCCTCCAACTCACAAAGACCCACCTGCCTCTGCCTCCCGAGTGCTGGGATTAAAAGCCTGCGCCACCACGCCCAGCAAATGCCCTGTCTTTTAAGTTAAGTTGATCTGTAAGTTTGTTGCAGAGTGGGAGCCAGGGGGCGGAACCTAGCAGGAGGGGAAGAAAGCAAAGAGTAGGGCAGCTGCAGCCTGACACCCCACAAACATTGCTCACTGGCTGATGTGTCTTCTCAGCGCAGGAGGATGCTAAGCATTCTCTTCTTAGCTTACTGGATTCCCGTTTTATGGGGATTCAGGTGTCTTTTAGGTATGAATGGCATTATAGTGTTGTTTTATGCTGTCCCCCCACTTTGGTTAAAAGCTGGTTCTGGGGCTGGAGAGATGGCTCAGAAGTTAAGAACACTGGCTGCTCTTCCAAAGGTCCTGAGTTCAATTCCCAGTAACCGCATGGTGGCTCATAAGCATCTATAATGAAATCTGGTGCCCTCATCTGGTCTGCAGACAGGATACTATATACATAAATAAATCAATCTTTTTTTTTTTTTTTTTAAGTTAAAGAACTTTACTCCAAGAGAGTTTTTAAATTACACATTTGAAGCTGAGCACCTTTAATCCCAGCAGTGGGGAGGTAGAGGCAGGCAGATATTTGTGAGTTCTCAGCCATCCTGGTCTAATAAATAAATATTTTAAAAACAAAAACAAAAGCTGGTTCTGGAGCTGAGGTATGACTCCCTCTCCTCTATAGCAGAGCTTGCTTCCTTAAAAGTTTCCTCCAAAATCTCTGTCCATATCAGGTTACCAACCTGGTTGTGTGACAGAGAAAAGACAGCAGAACAAAATGAAGGGACAGCCTATTCCCAGTGGGGACTATTGCTGCTCATCTAAAACACTTTTGATTTTGCCTTAACTCTCTAAAAGTTTTGCTACAGCAAAAATCTCACCTCAAGATTTGTAAGACTATTGTATAATCTTTCTGTACCTCAAGATTTGTAAGAATATTGGGCATGATTAAATATCTTTAAAATCTGTAACAAAAGGGTTAACTTAAAAACTCCTAACACCAGGATTGATGGTTAAAAGTCTGTACAAAGGTAATGTTAGGTGCCAGGAGGGCAGTGGTGGTGCACGTCTTTAATCCCGGCACTCAGGAGGCAGAGGCAGGCAGATCTCTGTAAGTTCAAGGTCAGCCTGGTCTACAAAGTGAGTCCAGGACAGCCAGGGCTACACAGAGAAACCCTGTTTAAAAAACAAAACAAAACAAAACAACAACAAAAACAAAGAAAGAACAAAACAAATAACTATACTCCTTGCTGTTGGACTCTTGGCTGTTAAGGTTGAAGTCTGGCATTACTGGATAGCCTCTGAGCTCAGTACTAAAATGACAGACTCTTCCCTTTCTCAGCTGGGTTCCCTTCCTCAGCTGAGTTCCCTCTTCTCTGCCTGATCTGGGAACCCCAGATCCTCTAAGGAGTGTCACACAGCTCTTAGGGATATTACAGGCCCAACCTTCCCACCCCGCATAAGAAACAAGTATGCACCAGGGGACTCCTGGAAATACCCTCTCCATGCTAATGAGATGTCTTGGTACCTTAGCTTTCAGCCAATGACCTTTTTCCACACCTCTAACCATACCTGGCGTTCTATCCCCACCCCCTGAAACCCATTGGAGAATTAAGTACTGAATGCATGTAAATGAAGTATCCCTGGCACTCTGAACCCCATCAAATCTACACTCCTGGCCTCTGGCCCCTCCCACAGCCCAAGGTTTTTAACATCCCTGGTTCATGAAATAAACATTCTCTCATTCACTCCATTCCTCTATCATGACTGTCTGAGACTTCCTTCTTCTAGGGAAAGAAGGGTTCCCCGCCTTTCTGAAGAATTCACTCCTGGAACCCCAGGCTTGGCTGCCAGTCAGCTGCCTCCGTAGCCACAGATCACCACAGAGCAGCCATGGGACCTGCGTTCTGTCTATGAACCAGCCGGGCATGGGCGTTTACCATGAACCAGTGTGTCAGCACGGATCACGGCCACCGTCTTTCTCATGCCGCTGTACCCACTGCAGTGCCCATCTGCAAAGGCGAGCAGCCAGCTGTTCTCAAAGCAGCCATTCTATCTGCCCGAACCAAGCCAGGCTCCCACCACTGCCTCTCAGTTTCGGGGCTCCAAGCCTCTGTTACTGGCTGTTCTCGAAGCAGCCACTGACAGCCACCGAATCAGGCTGGGCCCTCGTTGTCACCTGGCTTGGGGTTTCGGAGCCCCGAGCTCTCCACTGCCAACTGGCCTGGTGACAGCAGCCCAGATTTTTTTTTTTTTTAAAGTAGGAACACTTATTGTGGAGAAATCTTTTCTCCTGCACCTCCGGATGAACTGGAGATCTTCTGGCCTAGATGTCAGTTCCATGTTCCACCCCTCTTGAAGGAGACTCCTACGTTCTTGCCGCCATCTTAGCTGCCGTCTCTTCATTGAGATGGAGGCATCCACATGGCTGGGAGCCATCTTCGCCAGAGTTGGAAAGGATGGATTTGCAGTGACTGTACTCTTGTCTTGATTAAAAGAACCACATGGTATAAGCCAACCAAAGGAAAAACAAAAAGCGAAACAACTCGCCCTAGCTCTGAAGGCAAAACCAGATGAGTCTTTCAACCCACCGTCCATTCCATTCACTTCCTCTCGGGCCTCTTTGGTCTCCCTTTCTCTCTCTGCTGCCAAAGGCCACCCAAATCAACCCTCCATGGCACCTACTTTCTTACTTTCCTTTTTTTCCCCCCAAGACAGGTTTTCTCTATGTAGGCCTGGCTGTCTGGCTGGTCTCCACAAGGCTGCTCTTTTTTTTTTTTTTTAGTTTATTTGTTTTGGGTTTTGTTTTGCTTTGCTTTGCTTTGTTTGAGACAGGGTTTCTCTGTGTTGCCTTGACTGTCGTGTACCCTCTTGTTTTGTAGACCAGGCTGGCCTCGAACTCACAGAGATCAGCCTGCTTCTGCCTCCCTGAGTGCTGGAATTACAGAAGTGCACCACTGCACCTGGCTCACACAGGGCTGCTCTTTTTTGTTACTGTTTTTTTTTTTCAAGCCAGGGTTTCTCTGTGTGTACCCCTGGCTGTCCTGTACTCTCTTTGTAGACCAGGCTGGTTTTTTTTTTAAAAGATTTATTTATTTATTATTATGTATACAGAGCTCTGCCTACATGTACACCTGCAGGCCAGAGGAGGGTATCAGATCACATTATAGATGGTTGTGAGCCACCATGTGGTTGCTGGGAATTGAACTCATGACCTCTGGAAGAGCAGTCAGTGCTCTTAACCGCTGAGCCATCTCTCCAGCCCACCAGGCTGGTTTTGAACTCACAGAGATCTGCCTGCCTCTGCCCGCTGGAATTAAAGGTGTGCTCCACCACCACCTGACTCACACAAGGCTGCTTTTTTTTTTTTTTAAGATTTATTTATTTATTATGTATACAGTGCTCTGCTTGCATGTACACCTGCATGCCAGCAGAGGGCACCAGAGCTCATCATAAATGGTTGTGAGCCACCTTGTGGTTTCTGGGAATTGAACTCAGGACTTTTAGAAGAGCAGACAGTGCTCTTAACCTTTGAGCCACCTCTCCAGCCCAGGGCTGCTCTTTTTTAAAAATATATTTAATTAATTTATTCATATTACATCTTAATTGTTATCCCATCCCTTGTATCCTCCAATTCTTCCCTCCCTCTCATTTTCCCCTTACTCCCCTCCCCTATGACTGTGACTGAGGGGGACCTCCTCCCCCTGCATATGCTCATAGGGTATCAAGTCTCTTTTTGGGAAGGCTGCTTTTAAAAGTGATCGATTATGAAGAAATCCAAGAGATCATCCAGGACAGACATGAAAACCTATCTCAATTCATAGCCCACCATTCATGAAAGGCCCTCTTGTAATAGACCAAGAAGTCAGATGGAAAACAACATTTTACAACATAGTCTTTCACCTAGAGTTTCCTGATATTAGGGCCAAACTTAATGTGTAGGGATAGGATCCCTGACTCCACACGCAGAAGTCTTATTGGTGGCCTTTAAGGTGGACCACAGGAGAGATGAAAAAGCCTGAGAACAAAAACATCTGATGCTGGGGCTGGAGAGCTGGCTCAGAGGTTACGAGCACTGGCTGCTCTCCCAGAGGGCCCTAGCTACAGGCCTGCAACTCCTCATCATACCTCGGTGGTGAAGCCCAACCTTGCCCCATAGACCCAGATGCTCTCTATACAACAGGAAGTAGTTTAACGATAACATTGCCCTTCCTTCTGACTCCTCGTTGTTTATTAATAGTAAGCAAAAAAGAAGAGAATGTAAGGTAAAAAGTCCAAGCTCATTTCTGTGTTTTGAAAACCCAACAATACCTGAGCTCAAAAACCCATCAATCCTGGGACTTTGTCCCAAGCTCAGGATTTGACATCTCACCAATCTACACTCTGAAAAACTCCAGCCTCCAACTAAGCTCCCTGCTGCCCAAATACCTTGTGTGGTGTGACCCTGTGGTGTTCCTTGGCTCCAGACTGCCAGGGTCCTTTCCCTTCAGAGCTGCAACACTTCCACTGGGGAGAACATGTCCCTCAGAGCTGTAACATTTACACCCTGCCCATCCCATATGATATATGTATGTATGTATGTATGTATGTATGTATGTGTGTGTGGGGGGGGGAAAGCGCCAGGCATGGTGGTGCATGCTTTTAATCCAAGCACTTAGGAGTCAGAGGCTGGTGGACCTTAGTGAATTTGAGGCCTACACCTCTACAAGGTGAGCTCAGGACAGTCAAAGCTACTACATAAAGAAACCCTGTCTCAAAAAAAACTAAAGAGCCAGGCCTTTAATCCCAGCACTTGGGAGGCAGAAAAACCCTGTCTGGGGGTGGGGGGAGCAACAAAAAAAAAAAAAAGAAAAAAGAAAAAAAGAAAAAAAACTATTTTCAGTGCATAGATTTTTTTCCAGATATGTCTGTGCAGCACTTTCACGCACTGCCTGAAGAAGCAAGAAAGGGTGTAAGATCTCCTGAGGCTGCCATGTGGGTACGAGAAATTGAACCTGGGTTCTCTAAAAGAGGAATCAGTGCCCTTACCCACTGAATCATCTTCCCCTGACTGGCTGGTTTAATTATGTGTAGGGGTGTGTGTGTATGTGTGAGTGTGTGATGAGTGTGGACTTGTGAATGCAGAGCCTACAGAAGTCCAGAAGACAGGGTCAGATCCCTGTCTAACATGGGTTATGGGAATAGAACTAAAGTCCTCTGTGAGAATAAGAGACGCCCAAGCTGATGGGGTGGCTCATACTTTAGCCCCAGAACTTGAGAGACAGGCACATCTCTGAGTTTGAGGGCAGCCTGGTCTACAAACTGAATTTCAGAACAGTCAGGTCTACACGAAGAAACCTTGTCTAAATAACAAAAAAACTAAACAAACAAATAAAAAAGGACAAAAACCTAGCAGGTACTCTTAACTACTGAGCCATTTCTCCAGCCTGTTTTGGCTTTTGAGACAGACTTAGTCCAGGCTGGCCTTAAATTCCCTAGGCAGACAAGGCTAAGACTTCTATATTTATTGTTACAGAGGCACCAGGAAGCTCCTGAGCAAGCAGTTAAAACCATCTTTATTCTTGACAGCTTCAGCTGTAAAATGTTTTCCCCTCTCTGAACGTCTAGCTCTAAATGTGAAACGTATTTTGTTTTGCTTTTTTAGTTTTTCAAGACACGATTTCTCTGTGTTATCTTGGCAGTCCTAGAGTTGCTTTGTAGACCAGGCTGGCCTCGAACTCACAGCAACCCCCCTGCCTCTGCCTCCTAAGTGCTAGGATTAAAGGCATGCCAGGCTTTTGTAAAATATTTTAAGTGGCGTTTGAACCCCTCTTGTCTCAGCACTCAGCCATTCATGCCTGCCGTACTACGCCACAGTAGTGCCTATCGGCTACATCACCCATCTTCTCTGAGTTGTCCTTTTCCCTTCTCACAAGTACACACAGGGCTTTCTTGACTAAGCACTGAATGACTTCATCCCAGTTGTTGGTCTGGTGCCCAGGAGGGAAAGTAAAGGAGGTTTCAGAATGAGACACTTGTCTTACAAGGCAGAAGTTTCTTCATCTTCACAGGAAGGAGGAAGCCACAAAACTTTCACAAGGAAGATGAGCCCACTTCCATTGGTCCAGAGGCTTGGGGCTTCAGTTGCTCATAGCCTTTTCCAGGATGACAATCCTTCCTAGCTACTTCTGTGCAACAGACATGCTGAAGCTATAAGTGCCCCCATGCTGAAGCGATGCTACTCAAGTCCTAGACCTGATCATCAGCCCACTCTGGTCTCCAGTGCAGGAAATGAAACCCTATTTATATACTGCCAAGGATGCCCTCCAGCTTTTCCACTTCAGCTTTTGAGTCTTTCTCCAGGATCATAGAGAAACCGGGTCTCGAAAACACAAAATAACAGCAACACAAACAAGACAGGGTGTCTGGCCTCAGCGAGATGGCACCTGAGCTTGCCCTTTGGCCTCTACCAGTGACACTCATATGCTCATGTCCATAGCCATAAAACAAAAGCAATAAAATAACTTTTACGCCGGGCAGTGGTGGCACACGCCTTTAATCCCAGCACTTGGGAGGCAGAGGCAGGTGGATCGCTGTGAGTTTGAGGCCAGCCTGACCAGTGAGTCTAGGACAAAGTGAGTCTAGGACAGCCAAGGCTACACAGAGAGACCCTGTCTCGAAAAAACAAAAAACAAAATAATAATAATAATAATAACTTTTACAAAGCTTGACCTAACCCTGGTCTCAGTTACTGTTCTTTTGCTGTGAAGAGACACCATGAGCAAAACATTTACAGTTTCAGAAGGTCAGTCCATGTCCGTCACCACAGGAGCATGGTGCCAGGCAGGCATGGCATGGGAACAGCAGCTACAGAGCTTCTTACATCCTAATCCAAAAGTGACAGGCAGGGGTTGGGGAGGGAAGGAGGGAGGGAGGGACGGAGGGAGGGAAGGAGATCCAATAACTGGACCGACATCCAATGACTACAGTGCCACATCTCTTAATCATTACCAAATAGTTACATCAACTATGGACCAAGCCTTCAAACATATGAGCCTGTGGGGGCTATTCTCCTTCAAACCATACCTGGCTTCTTGCTTCTTCACTTACCATGTGACGTCCCTCACCTCATGTGCCAGCCTCTCTACCCAGATGCCAGCCATTGTGAGAGAAACAAATAAATCTCTTGCCTTCAGAAATTACCTAGTCTCAGATGTTATTTTGGAGAAAAGGGACAGGATGCACACTAGGCAAGTGCTGTACCATTGAAGTCTACCCGCAGTCCAGGGGTTGTTATGACAACACAGATGAGCGTGGTAATGTAATGCTGGGTCAGCCTTACAGGACTAAAGGAGTTAGGTTAAGGAACAGAGATTGGGAGAGAATGGAAAAAGGGCCTCCTGGGAAAAAAAGGACAAGCAATACAGCAAATGCTATGTGTTTGTTTTGTGTATGTTTGTGTACACATGCACATATGTGTGGGTGTACCGCTGTATGTATTTGGTGTCACTGTCTCAGAGGCCCACCTTACCACCCTATATGAAATACCTGTCTTCTGTAGTCCCCACTACTTAGTAGACTGATTCAGGAGGATGCCTTGAGCCCAAGAGTTCAGAGCCAGTCTGGGCAAGAGTGAGGCTCGGTATAAAACTGAATAAACAAATAAAATCAGCAACCTGCCTTACTCTTCTCTTTCCTTCTTCTTACCCTAACTTATTTATTTAACGGGTTTTCCAGGGTTTCATGGTGTGTCGCTGGGTGTTGTGGAACTCTCTCTGTAAACCAGGCTGTCCTGGAACTCACAGAGACCCACCTGCCTCTGCATCCGAAGTGCTGGGATTAAAGGCATGCGCCACTGGCGTGCACCTTTATCTTGAAAGCCCTCCCAATCCTCTTACCTATATTTTATTTTGTGTATGTGTGTGTGGGAGGGGGGGGAGTGGGATGTTAGTGCCTGCAGAGGGCAGGAAAGGTTGATAGACTACCTGGAACCGACATTACTGGTTGTTGTTCACCACCTGACATGGCTACAGGGAACGGAATTTCTGTCCCCTGCATTAGCAGCAAGTGCCCTTAATTGTTGTGCTATCTCTCCAACGTCATCATTTCATTTGAAATGTTTTTGAGAAGGATATCATTGTGTCGCTAAATCGAGCCTGGAATACCTTTTCTTTCAGCATCTCTAGTGCCGAGATTACAGGCATCCGACATCATGCCCTACTCATTTTATTTTTTTATTCTACACGATACGAAAGTATCTAACATTGCATTATATGTCAGTTCCCTTTGGAATATAAACTCCGTGAGGAAACAGATGCATTCGCTTCTCCAGCAGCTAATAAGGTTTTCAAAATATTTATTGCCTATGTTTAACCAGCAATCTTACTTATTCCTCAAAACTCTATGAACCAAATTCAGGCAAGATGGCCCAGTGGGTAGAGTTTGTTGCGCAAGCCTGAAGACTCAAATTGGATCCCCGGAACCCATGTATAGATGGAAGGAGAAAACTGACTTCACAAATCGTCCTCCAACCTCCATGCGCCAGACACATACCGCACACCAGTGACACACACACATACACTCGTACACACACACACACGTAATAAAACCTAACACTTCAAAATTTAGAAATTAGAGCCACCAAGATGGCTAAATGTTAAAAAAAAATATTCGCCGTGCACTCGCCGTGCAAGCCTGTTAAGTGAGTTCTATCCCTCAGACCCACATTGAAAGAGAATAGACTCTGACCTTCACACATGCTTGGTACGTGTGCCGCTCCTCCCCCATAAGTAAATATTTTTTTTCAGGTGTGTTAAAAAAGTAAGTACTGCTCCCCTATCTCTACTACGAGAGGCTAGAGACTGCAGAGGTTAAATAGGATTTGGGAACACATAATTACGAAGTCAGGACCTCATCCAATCCTGAAATGTGGCAAAGCTGTCACACTGTACGGGACGAGGGAAACCTAGATCATAAAAGCCACACCAAAGCAAATGTTGGCCACGTAGAAAGAAGGCAGCTAGAGTTGCCAGGTCCCTGGGCCAGTTCCCGGACCGCATGACCCAGGGTTGCCCTCGGAACAACCCTTCAGGGTCAGCACAGCAGGTACCATTTTAGACCATCATTAACAGTAAGATCGGCCAGGCCTGGCAGCGGGCGCGAGAACGTGCTGGCCAGCATGGGGGGGTGGGGGCCGGGAGGGAGAGGGAGTGCTGAACAGTTACATAACTAACCAACTCCTGGGCTCTCCCCGCCCGCTGCAGGGAGGGCCTCACGAGCAGAGCCTCGAGACTCAACCCCAACGAGCACCAGGAAAAAAAAAAAAAAAAAAAAACCTAGGCGTGCGTCAGGAACATTACATAAGTGCGCAGGCGCGTGGTGGGAGCGGCGCGGGTCCTGGAGCCTTGAGCCCCTTTGATTGGCCGATGGGACGTGGCGCTGGACGCGTGCGTCATCCTGATGTCGCCGTAACGTCACGAGTGGGCGGGAGTGAGTGGTAAGGGGCGTGTCCCGTTGCCCCAGAGGGCCCGCGGATTGGCTGGGAGGCGCAGGAGCCCTCCCGCCGGGCTGGCCTGAGGGCGGTGCCTCGGGCCCGGGGCCGGCGTCGGCGTCGGCTACCGGCTTCACAAAGATGATCATGGCAGCTCGGACCAGTCAGAGGGCCCTGGCGAGGGTGGCATCGGGGTGCCGTCCGAAGTCAACAACCGTGACGGAAGCCCCGGCGCGGGGGCCTGCGCGCAACGTAAGGTAGCGAGCGGAGGTTTTCCGGGCGGCGGGCGCGGGGCGGGCCTGCGGCCGGGGCGCTGACCCTAGGCTCGGAGAAGTGGGGCGCGGAGCTCCGCCGGCCGGCCTGCGTGCACGTCGTATTTTCAGGGTGAGTCAGCGACGAGTAGACCGTGGGAGCCACTGGGAAGCAGCCGGGCCCCTGGCTCCCTCCCTTCCGGCCTCCTCTCTGTGGCCGGCTGCGGTCGGAAAAATTTAACCGTGCCCGAGGGCGGCGGGCTCCCGGGGCCGTGGGAGTGCGTGTCCTGACGGTGAACCGTCTGGCAGACGGCTTGTCACTGCCTGTGGAGTTCTTTGACCCCGGCCACTCAGCGCTTGCAAAATGAAACGCAGCCCATCTTTCCCCCTCACCCGCCACTCCACTGTGACTTAGAGGTCCTCTAACCTTGAAGATGGCTCTGCCTTTGGTTTTCCTGGTTGGTCCATTTTAGGGGATTGAGGGTGGAGATGAACGTAAAGACCTGAAGGATACTGTGAGTTTACTACGTAGCTCTCTATTACGGATAATACTGTAATAAAGTATTCTCAAAAAATAAAATTTGTGGCCGGGCATGGTGGCACATGCCTTTAATCCCAGCACTCGGGAGGCAGAAGCAGGTGGATCGTTGTGAGTTCGAGGTCAGCCTGGTCTACAAAGTGAGTCCAGGACAGCCAAGGCTACACAGAGAAACCCTGTCTCAAAAAACCAAAATAAATAAATAAGATAAAATAAAACTTGTGGTGGCTCACACTTGTAATCTTAGCAGTAAGGCTATAAGGTAGGAGGATCCGCGGTGAGTTCAAAGCCAGCCTGAACTACAAAGTGAGCCAGTCTCAAGACCAAAAAGCGAAGTTAGTATTTCAAATGAATCAATGTGTATACATTATGGAGGAGAAAGCACAAATCCTACGGATCTCCAGAACTTATCAGTGAGTGAAGACTTTAAAATATCAGCAAAGAGGCCTTAGCCTGGTGTTTGGAGGCCAGCCAGGTGTGCGTCGCTAATTGCAGAGCTACGTGGTGTGTGATCTGTCTCAAAAACAAGCAACGAATCAGCCATGCTCCACCTCCAGATCCCACACAAACACGTTGAAACTGTGAAATCAGATAGTTTATCCTCAAAAGATAGCTTTCCAAGCAGGACGTGACTTTGTCATACTGCTTATATTACTCATTAAATGCTCATTTGCTGTCATGGTTTGAGGCTTGTGCTCAGGAAGTCCAAACCAGCCTGTAAATACATAAAAATGTTAACATTAGCTTGTGTGCTGAGCTTTATTATAATAGGTTATTTGAAAGAGTAGTTTTGGAGTAACGGTGATAAAAAAGAGTGTTTTCGATGTGTTTCAGAATTCGGTTGTTGGTTTAACTGTGTATGCAGGTAATTACAAGGCTCCCTCACGGTGCAGTTTGTCCTTTGGGGTGAAGGGGAAAGATGCTGGAGCCAACCCTGGGGCCATGAACACGTTAACCAGCTCTACCATTGATCTGTACACCCTTAGCCCTGAATAATGTGTGAAATAAATGTGTTGTCCAGGGTACTGTAACCAAAACAGGCATACTGGTCAGGAAATCTGTTCATTTGTTTTAAACATAGACAGTTTCCTAAGGAGTATGATGGGGTTAGGGTTAGGTAAGGGTGTCTTGGGGGTGTTAATTTGTTACAAAACCTGGTGCTGTTCATTTCCTGCTCAACTTGACACAAAGTTCTTCTTTAGAGGCAGACATCTTAGTGGTGTCCTATGTGCTTGTGTATCTTTTGGCAGGAATGCAGGGCCTTGTACATGGTAGACTTAGAAGCAATTTTTTTTTTTTTTTTTAACTTAAGAGACAGAGTCTCATGGTGTAGCCCTGGCTGGCCTGGAACTGGCAGAGCTCCACCTGCCTCGGCCTCTTGAGTCTTGGGATTAAAGGTTAAGTGTGCCATTATACTTGGCACCTCTGTTATCTTAAAAACAAAAGCGTGGCACTGAAGAGATGGTTCTCGAAATACATAGCATCCACATTGGAAATCTTATATATACGTCCAGCTCCGGGATGATCCAAGGCCTCTGGCCTTCTCAGTCAACAGTATTGACATGCACACAATTGATAATTTTTTTTATTTGTTTTGCTTTTTCAAGACAGGTTTCTCTGTGTGCCCTTGGCTGTCCTGGAACTCACTCTGTAGAACAGGCTGGCCACAAACTCACAAAGATCCACCTGTCTCTGCCTCCCACACCTGGCTCCTTTTTAAGATTTATTATTTAGGGGGCTAGAGAGATGGCTCAGTGGTTAAGAGCACTGCCTGCTCTTCCAAAGGACCCAGGTTCAATTCCTAGCACCCACATGGCAGCTCACAACTGTCTTTGACTCCAAGATCTGACACTCTCACACTAGCACACATAAATTAAATAAAATATTTTTTAAAAGGAGAGAATCATTTTAAAAAAAGATTTATTTTTTATGTGTTTTGTGTATTTGAGTGTTCTGTCTGCATGAATGCCTGCATGAAGAAGAGGGCTTCAGATCACATTACAGATGGTTGTGAGCCACCGTGTGGTTGCTGGGAATTGAACTCAGGACCTCTGGAAGAGCAGTCAGTGCTCTTAACCTCTGAGCCATCTCTCTATCCTCACTCCTTCCTTCTTTTGTGTTGGTGTTTTTTGTTTGTTTGGTTTTTGGGTTTTTTTGTTTTGTTTTGTTTTCTTTTCTTTTCGTTTTTTGTGTAGCCTTGGCTGCCCTGGACTCACTTTGTAGACTAGGCTGGCCTCGAATTCACAGTGATCTACCTGCCTCTGCCTTCCAAGTGCTGGGATTAAAGGCGTGCACCACCATGCCCGACTCACTCCTTTTTTGTTTGTTTGTTTGTTTGTTTGGTTGGTTGGTTTTTGAGACAGGGTTTCTCTGTGTAGCCGTGGCTGTCCTGGACTCACTCGCTTTGTAGACCAGACTGTTCTCAAACTCACAGGGATCCACCTGCTTCTGTCTTCCAAATTCTGGGATTAAAGGCACATGCCACTACCGCCCAGCACTCCTTCCTTCTTAAAGATAGAGTTTCATGGGGCTGGAGAGATGGCTCAGTGCTTAAAACCACTGGCTGCTCTTCCAGAGGTCCTGAGTTCAATTCCCGGCAACTACATGGTGGCTCACAACCATCTATAATGTGATATAATGCCCTTTTCTGGCATATAGGTGTACATGCAGATAGAGCACTCATATACAATAAATAAATACAATCTTAAATAAAGAAAATACAGGGTTTCATGTCCCTCAGTCTGGCCTCACACTTGCTGTGCTGCTGAGAAGGAGCTTACGTTTTATCCTGTTGTCGACACCGAGTGTTGTGATTACAGGCTTTCACTGTCAAGTCTAGTTTTGTATGTGGCTGGGGACTGAACCCAGGGTTTTATGTAGACGAGGCAAAAACTGGCAGCCAGCTCAGCTATAACTCAGCTGAGACTGTGAACTGCTTTTGACATTTACTTATCTGGTGTGTGTGTGTATGTATGTGTGTGTTGCATATAGATGAACATGCAGTGCACTTGTATGGAGGTCAGAGATCAACTTGAGGGACTTGGTCGTCTTCTTCCAGTGTGTGTGTATTGCCAGGCTTTCTCGATCCCTTTTGCAGTTTAATTAATACAGACACGGCGACTTCTATATTGTTAGAAATCTGTTGTGAGCTTTTGCTGGGGCAGTGTCTCAGCTATGAATCTAAACTTATCCTGACTTTTCCGCCGAACCATCTTCCCACATGGCTCTTGCTGCCTGCTTCCTACTCCCTCCATCTCCCTTGTACTTTCTTCAGCCTTTCTGCCTGCCCAAAGTCCTCCCCTCCTGGGGGTGGGGGTGGGGGCTTGCCCATTCTACCAGCTGAGCCATAGAGCCAGCCTTCCAACAATTCTTTGACAATTTCATGCATATATATAATGAATTTGGGTCTTCCCCCTCACCCCGTGTGCGTGTGTGTGTGTTCATGAGTTTTTGTGCACATGTATTCATGCATTCATATGTTCACTTGCTCAGGTGTGCATGTGTGTGCACGTGGGTGTGAAGGCCTGAGGTTGTGTTAGGAGTACCGCTTGGTTAATCTCACTGTGTTTATTGAGGCAGCTCTTTAAGTAGAACACAGCTTGCTCATAGGTCTAGTCTGGCAGCCCAGCTTGTCGTCTGAGCTGGAATCCTAGGTGGGCACCCCACACCCACCCTTGCGGCTTTAGGGGATCTGAACTCTCAAGTGCTTTAACTATTGAGCCATCTTCCTTTCCATTTCCTTTTTCTGCATGAGCTTGGGTGGGAGGCTGTTTGTAGGGAACAGGGACCACTTATCAGTAGCAACCAGCTGCCACCAGTCCCTTGAGGAGTGGAGCCTCATGAATACCTTCCCCATCTGTGATGGAATGTTGAAAGGTCCAATGTTTTGTTTTGTTTTTAATTTTGTTTATTTATGTATGAATGCTCTGTCTGCACACCAGAAAAAGGCATCAGATTCCGTTATTATAAATGGTTGTGAGCCATCATGTGGTTGCTGGGAATTGAACTCAGGACCTCTGAAAGAGCAGCCAGTGCTCTCAACCACTGAACTATCTTTCTAGCGCACCCCTCCCTTAGGGGGTGTGTGTGCGCGCGCGCATGTGTACATCGTTTTATGTACACAGTATGCATGCAGGTGCCTATGGAGGCCAGAGGGTATTAGGAACTGGAGTGACAGGTGGTTGTGAGAGGTACCTAGTGTGGGTGCTGGGAACCCAACCTAGGTCCTGTGCAATAGCAGTGAGCACTCTTTAACTGCTGAGCCCCTGAAGGGTCCCGTCTTGTGCAGGGTGTTCATGAGTGTAATATCCATCTGTGACCAGAAGACAGCCTTTTGTGGTGTGCCTCTCCATACTTCAGTTTTTAGATCGTTCCCTGAGCCTTGGAGCTGGGTCCCATTTAGGGCTGGGTGGTCACTAGTTACTTACTCAGCACTGTAACTGCCTATGAGTTTCTGTATGAACTTCCATCCACTTGCAGAAAGAAACTTGTCTCACAGGCTGAGTGCAGCAGTGAGTTATGGCTATAAGCGTATTTAGAGAACAGGTTGGCAGCACGTCCATTTAGCAAAACAACAGTAATACGTTCCATGCTGAGGCCTCTGACCTCCCAGATTCACAGTACCAGGCATGCCTTTCTTCCTGTAGAGTAGGCCTGAGCTCCAACCAGAAAAGGTCCATTACCTACGTAGTAGTCTTGCCGTTATTGCACCAGTGAGCACGTCTTGCCTAGTAAGTTGCTATGGTAACTCCCAGGGTTCCAGCTGGACCTGCCTTGGTGCCTTCCTCACTGTGAAAGCCCTCAGTAGAGAGGAAGCTCCCCCCTCAGTTCCAGCTTGATTTCTCTACGGCTTGCAACCATACAGTTTCTTCCTTCATTTGTGAGCTCCCAGGGCTTCCCTTGGCTCTGCCACCCATCTCCCCCGAAGTGTGGAGGAAATATAACATGCTCTGTGACGCCTTTTTGTTTGTTTGTTTGTTTTTTCGAGACAGGGTTTCTTTGTGTAGTCTTGGCTGTCCTGGACTCACTTTGTGGACCAGGCTGGCCTCAAACTCACAGCGATCCGCCTGCCTCTGCCTCCCGAGTGCTGGGATTAAAGGCGTGCACCACCTCTCCCAGCCTGTGTGAGTCCTGAGAGCTGACATCCTCATGCTTCCCTGGCAGGTGCTGTCTTCACCCTCCCAGCCATCTCTTCAGCCTGCTGTCTTGTTTCTCAGTGCTCCTCTCCTGGCCTGCTCCTGCATTGCGGGTCGTCTTCAGTTTGTTTTGTTTTGTTTTGTCTGAGGCCAAGTCTCATGTAGTCTCAGCTGCCCTCAAGCTGTCTGTGTAGCCTTGGATGGCTGCAAGTCCTGATCCTCCCTAGTGCTAGGAATGCAAGTGTCCGCCCTCGAGCCTGGATGCTTGTTAGTTTGTTGAGACAAGGTCTCCTTGTCTGGTTCTGGCTTCCTGGAAGTCACTTTGTAGAATAGCAGCTGTTCTTAAATTCCTGCTGATCCTCCTGCCTCTGCCTCTCAAAAAGCCGGGGTTACAGGTGTGTGCTGCTGTGCCAGGCTGTCATTTTTTAGTTTCTGAATATTGCTAAATTCTTTCCCTCCCCCCTCCCCCCCTTATTTACATTATTTACATATGAATAAGTATGTTTGTAAACTCATATGTGTATACATTTTACTGTTGAGCTAGAGCCCCAACCCATTTTTATTTTGAGACATACTGTCACTAAGTTTCCCAGGCTGGCTTTGAACTCAATATTTTGCCCTAATCTCCTGAGTATCTGGGATTGCAGGCCTGTGCCACTAAGCACACTCCTACTTACTATGTAGCTACTAAAACAGGGCTCCCAGGGACACCTTATCTAAAGAAGAGTCTGATTTCATAGCCCTACACCCATTTGATTTTAGCACTTTACAAAAATTGTTTAGCGGTCAGGCTTGGTGGTGCATACCTTTAATCCGAGCACTTAGGGAAGCAGAGGCAGGTGGATCTCTGTGAGTATAAGGCCAGGCTAGTCTACAAAGAGAGTTCCAGTACAGCCAGGGCTATTACACAGAGAAACTCTGTCTTGGAAAAAACAAAACAAAACCAACAAATAAATAATAAATGAAAGCAATTGTTTAGCGTTCTGTATTTGTGTAATGGTGTATAATGAATGTACGGGAGTCGGAGAACAACTGGGTTTCTCCTTTTGCCTTTACATGGGTTTGAGAATTATCAGGTTTCCGAGTTAACGCCTTTACCTGCTGGCTTTCTTGCTGGGTCCCTGGCATGTTCTTTTTAAAATGTTGTGCATATATATAGGTCTGTGTGGAGTATGTATACGAGAGTGTAGAGTCCAGAAGAGGGTTCGGATCCCCTGGAGCTAGAGTTAAAGGCAGCTGAGAGCTGCCCAATTTGGGTTCTGAGAGCTGGACTCAGGTCACTACCAGAACAGTATACACTGTTGAGGGCTGAACCATCTGTCTAGTCCACACTTTTTAAAAAAAAGTTTGTATTTACTTATTTATTTATTGGTTTTTTTGAGACAGGGTTTCTTTGTGTTATCCTTGGCTGTCCTGGACTTACTTTGTAGACCAGGCTGGCCTCGAACTCACAGCGATCCGCCTGCCTCTGCCTCCCAATTGCTGGGATTAAAGGCGTGCCCCACCACCACCTAGCTAAAGAGTTTATTTTTAGTTATGTGTCTATGTCTGTTTGTAGGTGTATACATGTGAGTACAGGTGCCCTTTGAATTCCTAGCTACAGTGTAATCTTTGTAAGGCACATGCTTTTTTTGTTCACTGTGGGATCTGTAGTGATTAACAGTCAGGCACAGAATGAGAGCATACGTGTTTGTGGACTAAGAGTTTATTGGTGTGTGGACTAATGGCTGCAGAGCATAAAATAGTTATTCAGTAAGCTTGTTAGGAAACGGTGAGCAGGAGCATAGCTGGCATCTGTACATAGACTCAAACAGCTGCTGCTGGGTAACAGGAAGTACTGTAACATATACATGCTGAAATAAATGACTAGGCAAAGGGGCAGCAGGTCTGAAAGCTGCCAGATTCCAGATGGGAGACTGAGACATAGTTGCTGGTCTCCTTGGTGTGGAGCAGGAATCAGGCAAACTTGGCAACACACTGGGAAACAACTTGAGTGTAAAGATGGACTGAATAAGCCAGGCGTGGTGGCGCACGCCTTTAATCCCAGCACTCAGGAGGCAGAGGCAGGCGGATCGCTGTGAGTTCAAGGCCAGCCTGGTCTACAGAGTGAGTCTAGGACGCCAGGGCTACACAAAGGACCCTGTCTCAAAAACCAAAAAAAAAAAAGATGGACTGAATAATAGATGGAGGGTACTAGCAAGCCGAGGGTACTAGCAAGCTCGTGGCAGCGTGTGTTGTACTCCACAGCTACCAGCTGAAAGCCAGGAGCCTCTGACTACACTGCCAGCTGCTGGTTCTATGACTAATGCTGCATGGGAAGTTTGTCTTTTGATCCTATGCCTTTGTTCTCAGCACTACTCTGAAATTGCCAACTCTTTTCAAATATGCTTGCTTTTTAATTTTTTAGGTTTTTTGAGACAGGGTCTCTCTGTGTAGCCTTGGCTGTCCTGGACTTGCTTTGTAGACCTGGCTGGCCTGGAACTCATAGCGATCCACCTGCCTCTGCCTCCCAAGTGCTGGGATTAAAGGCATGTGCCACCATGCCCGGCCCAAATGTACTTGCTTTTTATACTGTCTGTATAGTTTGTTTTGTTTTTAATCTAAAGGATTGTAAATTTGTTTTTTAGATACTTGGCTTCCTGTGGTATCCTGATGAACAGAACTCTCCCGCCTCGAACCTCAGTTCTGCCTAAAGAGATCTATGCAAGAACTTTCTTCAAAATCACTGCGCCATTAGTGAACAAACGAAAAGAGTATTCAGAGAGAAGAATTATAGGGTTTGTATAAAATAGTAGTCTTATTAAAAGCATGCTTAGGGGCTGGAGAGATGGCTCAGAGGTTAAGAGCACTGTATGTTCTTCCAAAGGTCCTGAGTTCAATTCCCAGCAACCATATGGTGGCCTCAACCATCTATAATGAGATCTGGTGCCCCCTTCAGGAGGGCAGGAGTACATGTAGGCAAAATACTGTATATGTAATAAATAAATAAATCTTTAAAAAATAAAAATAAAAAATAAAAGCACGCTTATAATTTCCTATAGACTAGCATGCTGCCTTCTCTCTGGATTCTTTCCTCAGATCACACTGCTTTTCCTCAGTTAGCCTGTCTGTAGCCCTTGCTGTTTAATGCATATTGTTGAACGTCCGATATTATATTAACTGAATACGATAGATTGAACCTTTACATTTAAAGGAAATAAGTTATGATTTGCATTTTTGTTTGTTATTCTTTCGTGATTATAAAGACTAATTAAAGCATATAAGGGCTAAATTTGTACTGAAACTCAAAACACTCCCTTTGGGGGGGGCGTGGCTCAAGACAGAGTTTTTCTGTGTAGCTCTGGTGGCAGGCCTCAAACTCAGAGATCTTCCTGCCTCTGCCTCTCTAGTGTTAAGATTAAAGGCATGTGCCACCAGCACCCCCAACCCACACTACCCCCCTCAAAATTCCCTTTTGTAATTTAGGATTAAATTCTAATTTTGTGGTGGTTATATTTTTACTGTGTCTGGGATCTATCTATTTATTTGGTTTTGAGGCAGGGCTTCATTGCATAGCACTGGCTAGCCTGGTACTTGGCCATGTAGCTCAAGCTGGACTTGAACTCTTGGCAATCCTCTTCCCAGAGCCTCTTGAGTGTTAGTATGGTGGGCATGTACCACCATGGTTCCTTGTCTTTATGAGCAAGAACAGCTAAATGTCTGGCTCTCAGTCAGGTACCTTTTACATATATGCAGAGTTTTATTGTTATTTGTCATTGTCTTAGTTACTGGTTTATTGTTGTGAAGAGACACCATGACCAAGAGAACTCTTAAAAAAGAAAGCATTCTCTGGGCGTGGTGGTGCACACCTTTAAACCAAGCACTCAAGAGGCAGAGGCAGGTGGATCTCTGTGAATTCAAGGCCAGCCTAGTCTACAGAGTGAGTCCAGGACAGCCAAGGCTACACAGGGAAACCCTGTCTCAAGAAAAATAAACAATAAAAAGAACTGGGTGGTAGTGGCACACGCCTGTAATCCCAGCACTCAAGAGACAGAGGCAGGTGGATCGCTTGAGTTTGAGGCCAGCCTGGTATACAAAGCGAGTCTAGGATAGCCAGGGCTATAAAGGGAAACCCTGTCTCTAAAAAGGATTTAATTGGTAGCTGGGTTACGGTTTCAGAGGGTTAGTTCATTATCATGCCAGGAAGCATGCAGCACGCATGGCGCTAGAGAAGCAGTTGATTCGCAAAGAGAGAGCAGGAGAGAACACCTGCCTACCCCTAGGGACCCACCTCCTCCAATATGGCCACGCCCACTCCAACAAGCTGACTTGCCTCCAAATTGTTCTACTCCTTCTCAAATAGTGCCACATCCATATGACCAAGCATTCAAATATAGGGACCATTTTTTTAGTCATATAAAGCCCTGAGGTTTTGTTACGTAGATCAGACTGACCTCAAACCGACAGAGATCCATCTGCTTCTGCCTCCCAGGTACTAAGATTAAAGGCCACCAAGCCTAGTCCTTGGTTTTTTGTTATTTTGTTTTTTTGTTTTTGTTTTTCAAATAGGATCTATTTATGTTACCCAGGTTTATCCCTCTACCTCAGATTCTGGAATAGCTTTTTTTTGTGTATGTGTTTTGTTTTCTAAGACAGGGTTTCCTCTATGTAGCCTTGGCTATCCTGGACTCGCTGTATAGACCAGGTTGACCTCTAACTCATGGAAATCCCCCTGCTTCTGCCTCCTCTGGATGCTGGACTGCAGGTGTGCGCCACCACGCCCGGCTGAATCTTGAGTTTTGTTGCCTCAGTTTTCCCAGAGCTGGGATTACAGGCAAGCCCCACCATATCCAATGAAACAATTTTAACATCTTGACAAATAATTAAAACTGTAAAACTGCCCCAGTCTGCCTGGTTGTGACCTTTGCCATATATGTCTCTATTTACAGTTCTTTTACTTTCTGTGTTTGAACTTGGAGCCATTCCATTATGTGGTTGACTTATTGTTTCTAAAACTCATGTCTCATGGAATCAGTTGTTAACATTATTCATCTTTCTCTTTAAGGTACTCAATGCAAGAAATGTATGATGTAGTATCAGGAATGGAGGACTATAAGCATTTTGTTCCTTGGTGTAAAAAATCAGACATAATATCAAGGAGATCTGGATATTGTAAAACCAGATTAGAAATTGGGTTTCCACCTGTTTTGGAACGATATACATCAATGGTAACCTTGGTAAAACCACATTTGGTAAAGGTAAGTTTTTCTTTTGTTGAAGACTGTTGAATCACCAAATAGATCATCTGGCCCACAGCAGTGAGAAATGTTTTCATCTTTGCTCTGTTAAAACAGGGTCTGTCCACAATCCTAACAGTAAAGTGGCTTAGACAAGTGGATTATGAATTTGAGGCAAGCCTGGGTTATAAAGTACACCCGTCAGACTGGCGTGGTGGCGCACGCCTTTAGTCCTAGCACTCGGGAGGCAGAGGCTGCTGGATCGCTGTGAGTTCGAGGCCAGCCTGTTCTACAAAGTGAATCCAGGACAGCCAAGGCTACACAGAGAAACCTTGTCTCAAAAAACCAAAAAGAAAAAAAAAAAAAAGTGCACCTGTCTTTAAAAAAAGAGGAAAAAAAATTAAAAGAGTCAGTGTGCTTAATGTACATACACAATATAGTTATTTTATAAGTTGGGGAAGTGGTAAGACAGCAAAGGATTAAAGAACTGTTAAGAAGGTAAATGTGGAGCAGAGAGCCACATGGTGGCGCACAGCCACCTAGATGTCATCTGATGCCCTCTCAGGCAGATAAAGCACTCATATACAATAAATAAATAAACACAACTTCAAAAATAAAAAAGGAAGAAAGAAAAGCACCCAGCCTTTTTGTTGGTTTTGTTATTTTGAGGGTCTCGCCATTTATCCTTGGGCTGAAAATTACCATAGACCAAGCTAGCCTCGAACCCATAGAGCTCAGCCTTCTGCTTCCTGGGTACTGTGATTAAGGTGTGATTTCCAGACAAGCAGAATTCCATAGGATAATATTCTTTTTTTTTTTTTTTTAAAGATTTAGTTATTTATTATTTATATAGTATTCTGCCTGCCTGTTCACCTGTAGACCAGAAGAGGTCACCAGATCTTATTGTAGATAGTCCTGAGCTACTATCTGGTAGCTGAGAATTGAACTCAGGACCTTTGGAAGAGCAGGCACTGTTCTTAACCTCTGAGCCATCTCTCCAGCCCAAGGACCTTACTTTTAGGTGCTATTGACATGCACGCCATTGAGTCATCATACTTTCACTCCCTCTAATTTTTTTTCTTTTGTTTTCGTTCTTTTTCTTTTTTCTGTTTTGTTTTTTGGGTTTCTTGTTTGTTTTGTTTTGTTTTTCTCTGTGTAACTTTGGCTGGCCTGAACTCCATTTGTAGACCAGGCTGGCCTTGAACTCACAGAGATCCTCCTGCCTCTGCCTCCCAGAGTGCTTGGATTACAAGCGTGTGCTATCATGCCCAGCTTTTTTCTTCTATTTTTATTGGGTTTTTGTTGTTGTCTTAAATGTACACTGAAAAAATAAGCAGAGTAAAGAATCATACCTAGGCTTTTCAGAAAAACTATATGTAGGAGTAAAGAGTGAAGTCCCAGGGTGTCTACTGCTCTCTGGCCTTTGTGGACACCTGATGCACATGATGCTCGTAATCTCACACAGCCTCCCACACATTCAAACAAGGGGCTGGATGGATTGCTCGGTGGTTAAGTACGCTTGCTTCCATTCCTAGCACCCACATGGTGGCTCACAGCCACCTATAACTCCAGGTCCAGGGGATCTGACGCCCTCTTCTGACTTGCGTGGGTACCAGGCATGTGTGTGCTTCACAGATCAGCCAAACTTTTGGCTACTTGATTGTGTTCCTTTTCCTGTCATTCTTCTCCACCCTTATCGTACCGTACCCTTCTAACCCCCAGGACTAGGTAGGAGAGAAAGATTAGAGAGAAAAGGGGGCATTGATTTTATTAGACTAGTTTCTACTGATGAAGGGCGTCATGTTCCTTGGGGCAAGTCCAATTTTTCTACTTAACAATCAGCAACCAACAGTATCCAAACAACAGCAGCAGCAGCAGGAGGATCAGTAGCCATAGCCTCTCTCAGGGCTCTGCCATTTATATACTCTATAAAGAGTTCCCAGACTTCCAAATGTAAACTATCTTTACCTGGCAAAATCACACCCCTGCCAGAGCACGAGACAAATCATAGCTGCTATGGACAATCTGAAGCAGCCCCATATACCATACCTGGGATTAAAACAAAAATGCATTCATGTAGCATTTCTGGGTTTTTTTCCCCCCTTTGGTTTTTCAAGACAGGATTTCTCTGTGTAGCCTGGACTGTCCTGGACTTGATTTGTAGACCAGGCTGGCCTCGAACTCACAGTAATCCACCTGCCTCTGCCTCCCAAGGGCTGGGATTAAAGGCGTGCGTTGCCACCACCTGGCCAGCATTTCTGTTTTTAAAGAAACCAGAATTCTCACTACAACAGATATGCAGGCAGGCAAAACAGTTTATCCTAGAGAGATGTACCAGGTACCTTATGAGTGATGGTACACAGTGCGTGTTATTTTACAACTTAAAGAAGTGTGGTGTAGGGGGCTAGAGAGATGGCTCAGAGCTTAAGAGCATTGCTTGCTCTTCAAGAGGACCTGAGTTCAATTCGCAGCAACCACATATTTGCTTATAACCATTTATGAGATCTAATGCCCTCTTGTACGTAGGCATATATATATAGTCAGAACACTGTATACATAGTAAGTAAATAAATCTTTAAAAAAAAAAAAAAGAAAGAAATGTAGTCTTAGTTATTTTGGGTTTTTTTGGGGGGGGGGCAGGCGTTGCTTTTGGTTTTTTGTTTTGTTTTTCAAGACAGGGTTTCTCTATTTAGCCCTGGCTGTCCAGAACTCCCTCTGTAGACTAGGATGGCTTTGAAGTCACTGAGGTCTGCCTGCCTCTGCTGAGATTAAAGATGTGCGCCACCACCACCCAGCTGTGGCATAGTATTTTAACTCATTCAAGATCACCTCTAAGTAACAGAACTGGAATTGAGTTGTTGTTTTTTTTTTAAATCACCCCTTGGGGTTGGGGGACTTCTTTAGTGTTCATTGTGAAAACAGGGCATGGTGACATGGCTGTGACCCCAGTACTGGAGGGCTGAGACAGGTGGGCCTCTGAAGTGCATTGGCCGGCCAGCCTTGCCAGAGTGATGAATCCAGGTTCTGCAAGAGACTGTTGTAGCTGTCTGTGCTGTGGCCAGATACCTGATGTGAGCAGCTGGAGGGAGGAAGGGTTCGCTCTGACTGTAGTTCAAGTGAACCATGGCAGCAGAAAGGTCGAGGCGCACAGCCACGCTGCAGCTACAGTCAGGAACCGGGGAGCAGCGGTGCTGCTGCTTCGCTTCCTCCTTTTTATTCAGTCCAGGACACCAGTTTCGGGAATCATGCACCCTGACATACGGGTCGGGGCGGGCCATCATGTCTCTATTGTCTCCAAAGTGATTCTACATCACAGAGACCCTCTCTCAAAAAGGTGGATAGCGGTTGAGAAAGGCAGCTGCTGTCAACACACAGGAGAAGTCATACCCCCCCACACTATTATGTTGGTAGAGGAACCATCTAATATAGCTAAGTAGCACAGTGGGTGAACACGGCAAGAGAGAGCAGCTGACAGTCCCGAGGGTCCTAGAGGAGAAGAAAAGGACTGTGCCAAACCACTAGACGTTGTCATCTCTGGTACACTGAGCTGAGAGCGATGATTCCTTTTCGGGGAAGTAAGCTCCAATCATAGCATATTCTTGTTCATATGTAAGGTGCTTAACTTCTTTTTTCTTTCCATTTTGTTTTAGGCATCTTGTACTGATGGGAAACTTTTCAATCATTTGGAGACTATTTGGCGTTTTAGCCCAGGTCTTCCTGGCTATCCAAGGACTTGTACCTTGGATTTTTCAGTAAGTCTATTATAAAGTTCTCTTTCTCTCTTAAAATGATTTACTTATTTTTATTTTATGTGCATTAGTGTTTTGCCTGCATGTATGTCTATGTAAGGGTTCATATCTTGAAAATATAGATAGTTGTGAGGTGCCATGTAGGTGCTGGGAGTTGATCCCAGGTCCTAGTTAGTGCCTTTAACCACTGAGCCATCTCTCCAGCCCCAAAAGTTCTTGTTTATGTGTGTGTGCCAGAGCACACAGGTAGAGGTCAGAGAATATCTTTCAAGAGTCTGTTCTGTCCTTCTGTCATGTGGGTCCTTGTACCCACATGGGTACCACTGAACCATCTTGCCAGCCCCAATTTATGCATTTTTTTGAGGCATAGTTCTGCTTGTAGCCTGGGCTGGACTTAACTGCACAGCTTGGGCTGGCCTCAACATCACTATCATCCTTCAACCTTCTGAGTGCTAGGATTACAGCAGATACAGACACACTTACAGCTAATAATGCTGTTTTCTCTTTTTTGTTTTTTCCAAGACAGGGTTTCTTTGTGTAGCCTTGACTGTCCTGGATTCACTCTGTAGACCAGGCTGGCCTCAACTCAATCGATCCACCCGCCTCTGCCTTCCCAGTGCTGGGATTAAAGGTCTACACCACCACACCCGGCCTCATTTTCGGTTTTGAGGTGGCCTTTGTTTTTTTTTTCCAGACAGAGTTTCACTATGTAGTCCTGGCTGTTCTGGAACTCCCTTTGTAGACAGGCTGGCCTTGAACTCAGAGATCCACCTGCCTCTGCCTCCCAAGTACTGGGATTAAATTGTTGCACCGCCATGCTTAAATTAATAATACACCTTTTAAACCACTATAATTATCTCATGCTTAGAGAGATTATTGAAACACAATTTTAAAACATTTAAATTTTTTGAGCATTGGATACTTTTTTTCTATACCAGTGCTTAATGAATATCTCATTTAATTGTTTTTGAGACAAAATCTCATGTATCCTAAGCTGGCCTCCAGTTGAGTTTGAGCTAGAATTGCCTTTGGACTTGTAAAATTTACCTGCTTGCACCATGAGAGTGCTGGGATTCCAGGCATGCACCACCATGCCTGGCTGTTATGTGGTGCCGGGGATCAAAGAGGGGTTCGTGCATGATAGGTAAGCACTATCAACTCCACATCCAGCCCCAACACCTCTATGAAGTCTGTAACACTGGCTTCATTCCTTCCCTGTACAAATCCAGATTATGAAACATGCCTACACTGGGGGTGTAGTTCAGTGTTGAGTGCCTGTTTAGGATGCCTAGGCCCTGGGCTTATCTTTTCTTTTTCTGGGTGCTAGGATTAAAGGCATGCATCACTACGGACCAGCTACAAGAAAGTTATTTGGCCAGGTATGGTCATACACTTTTGAACCCAGCACTCAGGAGACAGAGACAGGCGGATCTCTGGGTTTGAGGCCAGCCTGGTCTACAGAGGAAGTTTCCTGGACAGCCAGGGCTACACAGTGAAATACTGTCTCAAAAAGAAAAAACCAAGCAAACAAACGGATATTTAAGAATAAAAAGCTAGGAGCCATACATCGTAGTGTAAGCCTGTAATCATCCCAACTACAGGAGAGACTGAAGCAAATAGGAATGATTTCTGCACTCGGTGAGTTTGAGCCTAGCCTAGGCAGCTTGGTGAGACCCTATCTCAAAATAGAAAATTGAGAGCTTGTCCAGTGTGTGAGAGGTCCTAGTGTCAAGTCCTAGTACAAGGAAGAAAAAAATAAAAATAAAGGCTAGGACTTAGGGCAGGACTCACTGGAAGCTCTGGGTGTGGTCCCAGCATTGCAGTCAGTTGATCAAAGAAAGTTAAAATATGTTTATGATTCAGAGGATATTAGGTCCTTACAGTAATGTTGCCTAAAGTAACTATCTTGAATGTATCCAGAGTCACAGAAGGTATTGGTGAAGTTCTAGCTCTTTGGCTGCCTGGCTGGTGGTGGCGTGCATGTGCATGCACGGGCAATAGCAGCTTCCTGCTGTGCCTCTCATAAGGACCAGTAACTGTCAGATCAGTCGCTTACTTCCGTTGTGGAGAAGGCTGCGTGTAGATGCTAATGAGAAATCAGAATAGTCTTGGCAAGATGCTGAGACCCTAGTTCAGTCTCCAGCCAGTTCCTACATGGTGGAGAGAGAACTTACACCATTAGGTTATCCTCTGACCTCTGCAGAGCCCTCCTTCTTCTCCACACACTTAGATAGATAGATGATAGGTAGACAGACAGACAGACAGATGGATGTATTGAAAACACTTAAAAAGAAATCAGAATGGTAAGTGCATTTAACAGGGCTGGCCCGGTGACTGAGAAGATAGAGACACAGGCAGTCAGGACGGACGACCTGAGTTCAACCTCCAGGATGTATGGGGGGAGAGCATCAACTCCTGAAAGTTTCTCTCTGACTTCCATTTGTGTGCCATTCAGGACTGTGCACATGCATGTGCGCACATGTACACACACTAAATTAGTGAAAGATTTGACATCTTCATTTAGCAAAGCTACCCCAGTCTTTATCTTACTGTTGAGGCCAGTGAGACTCCATGCCATAAAATCGTGTTCCTTGGTTTTTATTTACTTGAGTTCATTGTGGCATTGTTGGTATTACAGTAAAAGCGATCCCATCTCCCAGCAGGTGCCAGGTCTCACCACATAGCTTCACAGTGGCCAGCCAGTTCATAGTCTAAGCTCTTCAGTAGAAGCATTGCAGAAGGGAGAATTGCTTTCTCCTGCGCTGCTGGGATTAGACCCAGGGTTTTGTGTGTGTTGGACAGGTGCTTTACTGCTGAGGGACACCACCAGGCCTTTTCAAAAGGCCCTGTACAAACTCTAGCCCAGGCAGGCCTTGAACTTGGATCTGCTAAGGGCTGGAATTACAGCTCTGTTGCACCATGCCTAGCTTTACTCAACCCTTGCTTTTTTTTTTTTTTTTTTTAACAACTCAGGCTAGGCTGGAACTTGCTGTGTATACTAGACTAGTTTTAGATTCCCAATACTCCTGCTTTAGCCTCATGAGTGCTGGCATTATAGATTTGTGTCACTGTGCCTAACAAATATGTATAAAATACTTTATCATTTTCCTACAGATTTCTTTTGAATTCCGCTCGCTTCTGCACTCTCAGCTTGCTACGTTGTTCTTTGACGAAGTTGTGAAACAGATGGTGGCTGCCTTTGAAAGAAGAGCATGCAAGCTGTATGGCCCAGAAACAAGCATACCCCGGGAGTTGATGCTTCACGAAATTCACCATACGTAAGAGGAAAAGAAGAACTGCCACCACCTACTTCTGACTAGCTTGTTCACTTACAGGAAGTCCTTTCACCATCTTTTTGAGAAGTCAGAAAGCGTTTGTTAAACCTGCCTTGATTCTAAGCCTGCTCCACTGAAAATTTGCACATTGAATATGGACCCACTTGTACATAGAATTATTTCTTCAATCAAGTGTAACTCAAAAGTAATGTGTACCTTTGCAGGTTGTGCCTTTGTAATAATGGGTGTCATCACCACACGAGGATGCTGCATCCCTTGATGTACAGAGCTAACAATACTTACCACCTCACACGGAAGGGTCACTGAGATGCAGTGTGTGCTTTATTAACCGTATCATGTTTAAGTTATTAGGTTCAGAGTATTTGTAACTTATTGTTATTGAGCCTTCCCTATGGCTTAGGATATTTGAGTAATCATATATTTAATGTTAAAACTCTGATTTAAAAAACTGCTAATGAAGTCTTAGCATTTTGGTATTTTAAATGGTTCTTAAGGGTAGCAGTAGATAATTCAGCATTGCTGGGACGTTTGTCCCAGGTACACTGAGTGGCTTGTGTGTTGTTTTTGTTTTCGGTGAGTGGTCCAGAGCTCTCAGCTACTTTTCTAGACATTTGAAACCTCCTCCCAGGTGCTTCCTCTGCACTTTGAAAATGCTGATTGTGTGTCAGAATTTTGTCTGCCCTTGTAGGCAGCAGATGAGTAAGGTAGTTAATATGCCTCCAGCACTGCACAGCCCCATTTTCTATTTATTGTGCATACTCACTTTCAGTAATACTCTAAACTGATATTTTTTTAAAAAACAAATCATTGTAAGGGCTGAAGTCATGACTTAATAAAGTTAATTGTTTATTTTTGTATAGTGACTTTGGTTATGTTTTCATTTTTTAGTCTGTGTGTATGTATATGTATGTATTTATTGTTGGTTTTTCAAGACAAGGTCTCCCTGTGTAGCATCCCTGCCTGGCTATCCTGCCACTCGCTGGCTGTTAAGTCTTTTCTGTACTGTTTGTGTGTGTTGGGCAGATGGCCTAGCTTGCTTCCCTGTTGTTGGTGTGAACACCGTAAGCCAAGCACTTGTGAGAGTGTTTATTTCAGCGTACAGGTCACAGATTACAACAGGTGGAAGCCAGCGCAGGAGCTGAAGGCAGGAACTAAAGTAGACACTGGGAGAATGCTGCTCCGGGCTTGTCCCCAGGCTCGACCCAGCTGCCCAGGGATGCGACAGTCCACAGGAGCTTGGCCCTCCTACATCAGTTAGCAGTCACAAAAATGTCTCACAGCCGGCCACAGGCCAATCAGATGACCCCAGTTCTTCAGCCGATAGCTCCCTCTCCCCAGGTGAGTTGATAGCTGCGGCAGCTGAAACAACAGAAATACGAGACCATAGAATTCAGCGTCTTACAAATCCTCTCACTGGTGCAGCATTCATCCTCAATTTGATGCTCAGCACTGCCAGAACAAGAGCAAAGCCTTCCATAGAGACAGACCGACCAATCTGAACTAAACTCTTCCTGTATTCAGCATTGCAGCCAAATCACCCTCATACTAACGGCTAGTCATGGGGCTCTCAGCTTCAGTTGGTGCATGGTGAATTTGCTCCCTACTCTGCTGAGTCCCTTTCTCTCGGGCACTGGCTGTGGAGTTGTAAGAAGTTGACACTACTCACATGGGCTTTTATAAGGCACACGTCCAGAGCAAAGTGATCTGCATTCAATTGTATCCCTTGCATTTGATTTGGCCTTTGGTATTTGATACAGTTTTGAGGGGGTATCATTAACCCAAGCTGGCCTGGGATGCACAGGAGATATTCTCAATACAGAGGCTCTTGTCCAGTTTCCCAAATGCTGAAAGTGTAGGTGTGCGCCGCCATACCTGGTGCGCGTGCGTGCGTGCATGCGTGTTTGGGTATATGGGTGCAGATGGTGGTGTGTAGCTGACATTGGGTATCTTCCTTGCTGGCTCTTCATGCTGTGTGTCAGAGTCTCAGGCTGAACCTGGAGCTCACTGATTCTGGCTAGTCTAGCTAGGCAGGATGCCCTGGGACACCTGCCTCTCAATGCCTGGCATTGCAGATGTTGCCATCTCTGCCTGACTTTTTACATAGATGCTAGAGATCTGAGTGCTGGTCCTCATGCATGAATAGCCAGCACTGTATCCTTTGAGTCATCACCCCTGTCCTGGAGTGGGGGGCATAATACTACATCCTACTCTATTTGTTAAATAGATATGCTGTCAGATCCCTCCTACCTGTGGGTTTCACCAGGGTACCTTCTTTTTGCCTTGGGTGGTAATTAATACAGAGACACAACTTTTAGAGCCCCGAGGATAAGTGACTACCCTAAATGGGACCTCTATTACTTCCCCAGCCCCCAAGGCTTTAGGGGAACATCTTGCAATCCACATTCCATCATGGGTGGGGGGAGGGCCTCCTGAGAACCTTCCCCTCTCTGGGAGACTATTGGCAATTAATGGTTGCTGTGAGGGGGGTGTCATTTTCTTCAATGGTGTAGCCACTGGTAAGTTGTTCATGATCCAATAAAAAAAAAAAACTTCCCAAGCCATGCTCATGCAAGCAACTTTAATTAAACTCTCCGTCTCTCTCTCTCTCTCTCTCTCTCTCTCTCTCTCTCTCTCTCTCTCTCTCACACACACACACACACACACACACATTCCACACCCCATGTTGGTGTTGACCAACTTGTTTAGAAGAAATTTCATGGGAAAGAGAGGGAGTGAGAGGGTAATGGGTGGTGTTCCAAACCGTTCCAAAAATAATAAATAAAAAGGATGGGGTGGAAGTGGAAAATCCTGGAAAGACGAGGCAGGGCAGCTTTTGTTTTGTTTTGTTTTTGTTTTTTAAGACAAGGTATCTCTGTGTAGCCTTGGCTGTCCTGGACATGTGTTATAGGCAAGGCTGGCCTCAAACAGAGATCCTCCTGTCTCTGCCTCCCAAGTCCTGGGATTAAAGGTATATGTTGCCACCACTGGCTTATTTTTTTTCCATGCTGTTACTATTAATCATCACAGTGATAGACCTGGTTTTATTTTATTATTAAAAAAAATTCATAGCTGTGTGTGTGTGTGTGTGTGTGTGTGTGTGTCTTTCATCTCACCACTCAGGAGGCAGAGGTGGGCAGATCTCTGAGTTCTCAGCCAGCCTGGTCTGTTGGGGCTAATTTTACAAAACACTGTTTGTTTCTCTTAGTTTCTTTCTTTCTTTTTTTTTAATAGTTATTTATTGTGTGTACAGTATTCTGTTTGCATGTGTGCCTGCATGCCAGAAGAGGGTACCAGATCCCATTATAGATGGTTGTGAGCCACCATGTGGTTGCTGGGAATTGAACTCAGGACCTTTGGAAGAGCAGACAGTGCTCTTAACCCCTGAGCCATCTCCAGCCCCCTCTTAGTTTATTTCTTAACCCATTATCACACAAATAATTGAGGCTCCTTTATATTTGTTTATAAAGCTTTACAACACAATCTTGAACAATTTGGGTTTTGTTTTGTTTTTTTCAAGACAGGGTCTCTCTGTGTAGCCTTGGCTGTCCTGAACTCACTCTGTAGACCAGGCTGGCCTCAAACTCACAGCGATCCACCTACCTCTGCCTCCCCCAGTGCTGGGATTAAAGGGGTGTGCCATCGCATCCGGCTTAAACCACATTTCTTATTTAATTTATTCAGATTACATCTCAACTGTTATCCCCTCATTTTTATCTTCTCATTCCCCCCTCCCTCCCTCTTTCATCCTATTCCCCTCCCCTAGGTCTGTGACAGAAGGGAACCTCCTCACCCACCATATGATCACAGCGTATCAGGTCTCATCCTGTTACTCTTCCTCTGAGTACCACCAGCCAGAACCTGGAAACAACTAGATATCCCTCAGTCGAAGAATGGATAGAGAAACTGGTACATTTACACTACGGAGTACTACTCAGCTATTAAAAATAAAGGAATCCTGAGATTTGTAAGCATATGGATGGAACTAGAAATGATCATTCTGAGTTAACCCAGACCCAGAAAGATACACATTATATACTCATAATTGGACACTAGCCCAACAGCAATGTCTTCACTTAGCAGGAGATTGGGATAGATACTGGCACTTTTTTTCTATTGGGACTCCGGGTGAGTTAAGGGAGAATGGGGAAATAGGACCCAGAGCTCCCTGGAACTCTAAAAGACCATTAAGGCTGGCTGATCAGGACCCAGGGCGTCTGCTCAAACTACTTATACCAACTAGGGACAATGCATGCAGTAAACTAGAACCCCTATCCAGATTGACAGGACATTAATCCACATTTCTTAAGTATTTTCTGTTACTTCAACGTTGATGTTGGACGCCAGACTGGAGCTGCATGTTTGAGATCAGGCCAGCCATTTGCTTTGCAGGGGTCTTGGACCAGCCCATCTCTATCCACCTGTGGCTATTTCTGCCAATGGAAACACTACTGATTTTTCTCTGAGAAAGCAGTGACTGTCAGGGTTCCTTTCCTCTTGGTTACTTATTTTTGAAGTAGATGCAAGTACATTTCCACAGCTAAACTACTGGACCAGTGTTTGTCCTTTTCCATTTCTGGCTCATTCTGATTCTGGGAATTTCCATCCTTTGTTCAAATAAACACTGTGGAAACAGCCAGATCTTGCTTTCTGGGACCTGCTTAATCTACAATACATTCTTGCATCTTTAACTGGCCTCTTCTTGATTCTTTCACACTAAGAAATGCACACTTCACTGTTTGGGACTACGTAAAGGAGGTTTGCAGGGGAGGGGGGATTAAACCTAGGGCCTCATATTGCCTATTTAATTAGCTGGATCCCTGGCAATCCAAGACTGAAGGCTTGTTAAAATGTGTTTAGCAGCTAGTATTGACCAAGGTACCCACAAATCTTTTTTTCCTAAACTTATTGATTTTATATTTGGGCAAACACACCAAAGCTGGAGGACAATTTTGAGTCCTCAGGGTTGAAGCTGGAAGCTTTCATTAACTGGTTAAGACTGACTAGCTCTAAGACCCAGGGATCTCCCTATTTCTCTATCTCCAGCACTGGAAACCAAGTTAAAGCACCCTTGCTAGCATAGCAAGCAGGGGCCGAGGCCAGCTCCCAGATTCTACACACCTTATGATTACACTCAGAGAGGAACCCCCCCCCCCCTTTTTGGTCTTTGAAGACAGGGTTTCTCTGTGAACCTTAGCTGTCCTGGACTCACTCTGTAGACCAGGCTGGCCTTGAACTCAGAGATCCACCTGCCCCTGCCTCCCGAGGGCTGGGCTTAAAGGCGTGTGCCACCACGCCTGGCTACACACTCTCCTTTATGACCAGGCCTCAGAACATAGGTGGGGTGTTTCTATATACCCAACTGTGTGTGCTCTGATTGGCTCATCTTCAAGACCACGGAAGAGCTAACAAAACCAGGAACTTTAAACAAAATTTTATTACACAAAGGTTGTCACATAATTGGATACTTGTCTACTTTGTACACAATTATTCCCTCTCCACAGGAAGGCTGCTTCTGAACTTCTCATGTGGTGACACAGCACTACAATCCTGACTGTAACAGAACAATAGAAATGCCTCAGTGATTTGAGTTGAAAGCAGGACACTGGCATATGGCTCTTGCACCCAGTATCAGGAATGTACAAATGTCTTTATTCAAAAATACAAAATAAATTATCTGTAGGCATGGACAATGACAGCAGTAAACCATTGTATATTGTCGATGGGAACCAGTAACTGATGGCTACAGTGACCAGCCAGCCTTCTCTTCAGTCATTTTCTTCAGGTCACTTCTCTGAAGTTAGCGGCGAGGAACCTGCCTGGAGCTTCCTGTCACAGTTCATTGATAAGGGCAAAACACTATTCTGAGTTAGAACATGCCACCTCCCATACCCCCTCCCATTCCCCCCATTGCGCCCATTCCAGGGTCCTTCTCTTCTTTAGGGATTTCTGTCACTACAGCTTCAGCTGTGGTTAGCAAAGAGGCCACCCCAGCAGCATCCAGTAAAGCAGTTCTTACAACCTAGAAAATATTTTTAGTAAAATGATTAAGAAAGAATGAAAACCATATAAAACAGAGCAAGTCACCAATGTTTAAGAAATGCTGAATTACTTACCTTTGTTGGATCAATGATACCCTTTTCCACCATGTTCACAAAGTCTCCGAGCATAGCGTCATAACCAACCTCTGAGGAACTCTGCAGAATTTTCTCAACTATCAAAGATCCTTCAACACCTGCATTCTTAGCAATAGTCATTGCAGGAATTTTGAGTGCTCTCTTAATAATTTCTATACCTACAAAGAAAACACATTTTCACAAATTTACTTTTGTTTTCCCCTTTTGAGGAGCTGGAGATGGCTGCTCTTCCAGAGGGCCTAACTTGTTCCTGGGCACCCATGTGGCAGATCACTACTACAGTTAACTCCAGATCCAGGGGAATCTGATGCCCTCTTCTGGCCTCTGAGAGCACTGCATGCACACAGCACACAAGACATACAGGCAAAAATAATGGCCCCCACACACAAAATAATTAAGGACAAGAACAATAAAAACAAAAATCAAAGTCCTGTGCGTGAAAGGACTCATCCCCTATAAAATAAAGGTACATTGTTAATTACCTCTCTGGCATCAACAATACCACTTTCCAACAACAGAACCAGGTCACAAACTCATTCAAAAAGCTAATCTGTACCTATTTTCTGATCTTCATTGGCAGGCTTTAGTGAATCCAAGGCTGGGGTGCAGCGAAGCAGAGCGCAGCCCCCTCCTAGAACAATGCCTTCTTCAACAGCCGCTCTTGTCGCATTGAGGGCATCAGTAACTCTGTCTTTCTTCTCATTCACTTCAACGTCACTTGTCCCTCCAACCTAAAGATGAAAAGAGTTATAGTTAGCAATGACCACCTGAAGCCACTTCGAGGGCAAGCCTGTGCTGAGCTGGGTGTGGTGTCACATAGCTGTGACAACAGCACTTGAGAGCCTAAGGCAAGTAGATTACCCCAACTCTAGCCTGGGCTAGAGCTCAAAACAAAAGCAACAATAAAAGCAGTTCTAAAATAAAAGGTTATTATTTGTTACCGGTGGCTGGGACTCTGTGGTATAGTGTCTGTGAAAGTCTTCTGAGGACTGTATCCCACTACCCAAAAAAGAACTTTTCCAGAACTACCCACAGCAACAAAGTAAACTGTGGTTTAGGAAAAAGATGCTAGCCAGGCAGTGGTGGTGCATGCCTCCAGCACACAGAAGGCATAGGCAGGTACATCTCTATGAGTTCAGGGCCAGCCTGGTCTATAAAATGACTTCTAGGATAGAGATGGATACATAGAAAAGGAAGAAAGAAAGTCTGTAAATTGGGTGGTGTCAGATTGCTTATACCACACAGGGTAAGGAACGGTTCAGTCTGCAGCATAACACCAGTCAGGGACAGATGCCTATTTAAGACTCAGAAGGCCTTGGGATATGGCCCAATTAGGTCAAAGGGCTTGTCTGGCAAGCCCACTGGCCTGAGTACTCCCTGGAACCACAGTGGACAAGTAACTGCTAACTTGACTAACTGCTGCTCCTGAATGCTATGTGTGACCCATGGCAAGTGCGGCTGTGCATGTGTGCGCACACTCCCCACCCAAACACAAGATATTTAATTACTATTGGTAACCTCCACAGTCACTTGGCTCAGAGCTTAAGTGCAAGTCACTCTTACCTTAAGCACAGCTACGCCATCTGAAAGTTTAGCAAGTCGTTCGTTCAGCTTTTCCTTTTCATATTCACTGGTTGTGATGTCCAGCTGCTCCGTGATTTCTTGAATACGTTTCTCAATTTGAGCTTTGTCACCTTTTCCTTTCAAAAGCATGGCGTCATCTTTGGTGACAATGACCTCTCCAACTTTTCCTAAGTCATGAGCTTGAACATCTTCAAGATTTAGATTCAAGCCTTCTTCTCCAAATACCTGTAAGAGTAGTGTGCTATTAATGTCTTCCATTAGACCAGGCTCATCACTAAATGTACAGACACTTTGTGTGGAGGAACAGCTTTTTAGGGCTGGAGATGACTCAGCAGTCAAGAGCACAGGCTGCTCTACTCTACCAGGAGTCCTGGTGCAAGTCTCAGCATCCATACGGTAGCTTACATCTGTCTATAACTGAAGTCTTATGAGGTCAAGTGGATGCCTTCTTCTGGTGTGCATACATGCAGATAAAATTTGTGTGTGTGCGCACAAACACACAGTAAAAAAAAAAAGCTGTTTGTCTTTGAGATGTCAAGACCACTGGTATCTCAAAACAATCTCTGAATAAAATCATATACAAATTGAAACTAGTTTTAGGGGGCTGGAGAGATGGCTCAGCATGTAAGACCACTGGCTACTCTTCCAGAGGTCCAGAGTTCAAATCCCAGCAATGACATGGTGGCTCACAAATATCTATAATGTGATCTAATGCCCTTTTCTGACCTGCAGGCATACATGCAGACAGAGCACTGTAATCATAATTTTAAAAAAGAAATTGGAGCTAATTTTATTTAGGTTTTGAGAAATTTTAACAGTGTCCACTCTTAGGCTAGACTCAGCAAGTTAAAAATGTGACCATAACTCAATCAGTATGTTCTAAATAACTAATAGAAAGGAACAGCCATATCCCTTTATGAAGTGTACATTCTATTCTTTGCGGTCTAGAAGAGCAAACATCACCGAGCAAAGGAGCATGACAATGATCTACTTACTGCACCACCAGTAGCAATAGCCATGTCTTTAAGCTGGTTCTTCCTATTGTCCCCAAACCCTGGAGCTTTGACCGCTACAACCTGAAGACCAACCTTCAGCCTGTAAAGAACATTTAACTGCGTTAACATTTAAACTGAAGCTGGGAGGAAGCATCTAGCTTAGTTCCCGCTAAGTTCTAGTACTACCAGAACCACTCCTAAATCCTACTTTTTTCTAGCAACTTCCTGTCTTATGGAAAATGAGATGGGGATCTCTACTCATCTAAATTTGTTCCAGACAACAGCTGGACCTCAGTGTTAACCAAGACACACGGCTAGTTCTCTGGGAAGCTGTGGGAGGCAGAGGCTATGTGCCTTTGAAACTGTCTCTAACAGCCCATGGGACTCAACAGAGCTCACACTACGTTGCACACTGCAACCCCAAGATACACACGCAGATCAAGCATGGAATGAAGTCCAAAAAGCGAGACATGTCAAGCCAGGTGGTGATGGGGCACATCTCTGACTCCAGATCTCAGGAGGCAGAGGCAAGTGGAGCTCTGTGAGTTCAAGGCCAGCCTGACTTACAAGGTGAGTCCAGGACAGGCAAGGCTACACAGAGAAACCCTGTCTGAAAAACAAAAAAGCAACACAAATCACCTTCTACATGAAGATATATAAACCACCCAATGCACTGTCCATTACCTGTTCAAAACCAGTGTGCTTAGAGCTTCTCCATCAACATCCTCAGCAATTATGACCAAGGGCTTCCGGTGAGCATTGGCAATCTCAAGAGCAGGTACAATGGACTGGACACTAGAAATTTTCTTTTCACTCAACAGAACATAGGCATCTTGGAACTCACATTTTTGACCTATAAAAACATGAGCAGTAAATGCGAATTTTAATAGTACTGAAAAAACTAACAAATTACTTCTATAAATAGACAAATAACGCATATTTTTCTCATTTACTGAACCATTAACTTTTGAAACATTACAAATTTATTTTCACTTATTTCACCATCTCACTGCCTATGGTTGACAGTTTATTTACAGCTTAAAGTATATTTTAAAGATTTCATTTACTGACTTGAACTTACCTTTTGATGTGTTAATAAAATATGGGGAAATATATCCTCTATCAAACTTCATGCCTTCAATAATTTCTAACTCATCATTCAGGGTTTTTCCATCCTATAAAAAGCCAAAGAATTAGAGGAATGGATTTCAATGAAGAAACAAAACTTGGGAAGCTAAATCTAAAGATGGCTCAAGGTTAAGAACGTTTGCTGCAGGGCCAGGTTAGGTTTTCTCAGCACCCACACGGTGGCTTGCAATTGCAGTTCCAGAGATCCTGCTGTTTCTTCTGTACTCTGAAGTATCAGGCGTACGTGTGGTGCACACATATACACATTCAGGCAAACACTCATACATAGAAAATAACAATCTTTTACCAGCTGGGCTGTGGTGGCGCACACCTTTAATCCCAGCACTTGGGAGGCAGAGGCAGGTGGATCACTTTAAGTCCGAGGCCAGCCTGGTCTACAAAGCAAGTCCAGGACAGTCAAGGCTACACAGAGAAACCCTGTCTCAAAAAACAAACAAACACTCAACAGACTACTCAAGTGTAAGGACTCAGCACAGAAATGCTGTGGAGTATCTAACTACGAAAACACTGATTAAAGCTGAGCCTGGGGCCACACTCCTTTGCTCCTATCCGTGAAGAGACAGCAGAAGAATGCCATCACTTTGAGGTTGAAGCCTATATTGTCCCAGGCCAGTCAGAGCTGCAAAGTGAAGCCTCACTCCACTCTCCCTCCTATTTACAGCTAGCCAGAGAACAAATTATTTAAGTTGGCCAAATTTATTCTAGGAGGCAAAGCTCCCAATTCACAGACCAGCAGTGAGCTCCATACTCAGTACAGATGTCAAGATAAAGGAAGGAACTGTGCTAGTACAAACAAGAGATTCATGTGTTGCAGGGTATTTGATCCCAGTGTGATCCCTGAGATTGGGACTGTACATCCCTGCCTCCTGTGGAGCCCTAACACACATCTTTAATCCAAGAGCTTTCTGTACATAGGGTTTAATTTAACCCTAGGTCAAGAGGCAGAGCAAGAAAGCAGCTGACAGGCATTAGGAGGGACTTTGTGATGAGTATTTAAGACATCGTGTAGAAGTAGAAGGAGCTTTTAGCTCTTTAGCTCCTTTGCCTTGTGGTTTTTTGGCCTTCCCCCCTGGGCCGTCAGCTGAGCAGGAAAGTTGTCAGCTTGTGCTTTCTCTGTCTCTCTGAGCTAGCAGGCTTTCACCTGAGCATCTGGCTCCTGAGTCTTTATTGGTAAAACAGAATGTTTTGGATTTTCCATTAAAAGAACATTCATGTTTTTTATTTGGAAAACAGCTGACAGACACCCCACTGACGGTGTTATCAAACCTATTAAGCCCCACACTTGCCTTCACTGTGATGACGCCCTTCCTTCCAACCTTTTTCATTGCATCAGAAATGATGTTTCCAATGTCCTTGTCTCCATTTGCAGAAATCGTAGCCACCTGAAATAAGATTAGTATTGTCAACCCTCTTTCCCTCTGGGGCCTCTAAACTGTTATTTTGCAGTTTTAATTAAGTACTGGTTAAATGGAGCTGCACCCTCAGTCCTTCCATTCTTTGGTACATTAAGAATAAACAAAAAGGGCTGGAAAGATAGCTCAGTGGCTAAGACTCCGGTTCAGGTCAGTACCCAGCACCCACACAGTGGCTAACACCTTCTCGTAGGGCTCATGCACGCACAGGCACAGACACACACAGGCACATACCCATAAAAAACACTTGCCTACTATGCTTCAAGGACCAGGTCTGAACCCACATAGGGCAGGGCACATTGACAGCATTTTAGAACATCTTTGCCAATACCACAAATCTTATTTTATAGCCATGTAAAACAAACAAACAAAAGACCCATTAAGATCCAAATTAGTAGGCAGGGCAGTAGTGGGACAAGCCTTTAATCCCAGCACCTCAGAAGCAGAGGCAGGTGGATCTCTGAGTTCAAGGGCAACCTGGTCTATAGATCAAATTCTAGAACAGCCAAAAGATCCAAATTAGTCACTCAAGTCTTTTCAAACATGAAATAAAATCCTTACCTGAGCAATTTCTTCAGGGGTTGTCACAGGTTTAGATTGTTTTTTAAGTTCAGCAATTACAGCATCAACAGCCAACATGACACCTAGTTCAAGAACATATGTCACTACAATGCTTATTTTATCATGTTTCCCAAGCTGAGTACCAGCGTACAGATACCTAACATTCCCTGCAAGCTCTCATGTCTGTGCTCTCCTAATTGAACCAAGTGACATGGCATGCACACAGTCATTTGTAATTTTACAATTAAGTAACATTTTGAAAACTTGACCAAGATGTTGAGTGGTGGCTCACATCTGTAATCCCAGTACCAAGACACTGAGACAAGAGGATTGCTCTAAGTTTGAGAGCCACATGGAGTATACAGGGCACCAAGTCAGGGCAGGCTAAGAGGGAGACCCTACCCATTCTTAACAAAACATGAAGTAGTTTTACTTCCATTAAATGAGAAAAGTTAAAAACCCAAGAAACAGACAGGCAAGATGGTCCAGTGCTTGACTCACAACCCTGAAGGCATGAGTTTGATCTTGGAAACCCACATAAAGGTAGGAGAGGGCAACCCCACTAAGAACGCACGCACACACACACGCATATATCCACTTTCTCTCTCTAACAAATGTAATAAACAGCCTCTCTACAGAGAGAAACCCTGTCTTAAAAAACCAAAAACCAAACAAAAACAAAGATAAAAGGCTAAGAGCCCCCCAAACCAAAACAAGAGACATAGTACTCTTACCTCTCCGGATTTCCACTGGATTAGCCCCTTTGCTGATCTTCTCAAAGCCCTCCTTGGCAATAGAACGTGCCAGAACAGTAGCAGTGGTAGTGCCATCCCCAGCCTCTTCATTTGTGTTATTGGCAACATCCTGAACAAGTTTAGCTCCGATATTTTTGTATTTATCCTTTAAATCAATTGACTTTGCAACCGTGACCCCATCTTTTGTTACTTTGGGACTTCCCCAACTCTGTTCAATAATCACAGTTCTTCCCTACAGCGACAGAAGAGAACAGCAACCCTCAATGGCAAGCTTCAAAGTTGTCATTTGCAACGTCCTGCAACATGAATCTCAGAGACCACGTTCATCAACACTCTTAGGTCTACAGACTAAAATGAACTCCACTGCTCATTTGCCAGGAGTCTAACTTGAATGAGGCACAAAAGGAGACAGAGCCTGGCCCTCACAGATGGTCACCAAACACCAGTGACATTCTCCACATCATTTGCACTTGAGTGTTGGTTATGAACTTGTTTTTCTTCTTCTTTTATTTTCTTGCTTTTCTGATGATTTCTCTGTGTAGCCTTAGCTGTCCTCACAGACATCTGCCTGCCTCTGCTTCCTGAGTGCTGGGATTAGAGGACTGCACCACCATGGCTGGCTTCCAACTGCTATTTATCCTTGATATATTATTTGTTACATATACACACCAGAAGAGGGCACCAGATCTCATTATACGTGGTTGCTAGGAATTGAACTCAGGACCTTTGGAAGAACAACCAGTTCTCTTAACCTCTGAGCCATCTCTCCAGCCCATGAACTGCTATTTTTAAAGCTCCATCTACTTTAACATTTATTCAATAAATACCAGCCAGCAAGGTTAAAACTAGTATGTTCTTCCTGTTTATTCAAAAGATAACTTCAAAATATGGCACAATTTGGCAACTTTTGAATTTGAACCAAGCTGCTATTCTGTCTTGAGCTATGTAAACAGTACTTTATGCAGCTTTTTGTTTGTTTTTGTGACAGGGTTTCTCTGTGTCGTACCAGCTGTCCTGAAACTCAATTTCTAAACCAGGCTGGTTTAGAACTCAAGAGATCCACCTGCCTCCGTCTCCTGCGTGCTGGGATTCTGCACCTCTTTAGGTCACTGTACACCAATTTAAAGTGACTGCACCGTATCAAAGTACTGCAGCTCTCTACTCAAGCACACATGAGTCTGATCACAGCCTTTGACCTCAGCACTGATCGGAGGCTAGGTCAGTTGTGGCTACAGACCTTGTCTTAATAAATTCATGCATGAAGCAGTACACTCAATTCCTACACTTGGGGGGTGGAGGCCCCCCTCTAACAGGGAGTTAGAGGCCAGACTAAGCTGCTGGAGACTCTCTCAAAGAGCCAAACCACGTTTCTTTCTAAGAGCAAGTGAAAACACTTCTGGAGATGTGTGGTGATGACAATTACCTACTGAACAATGCAAATTAAGTCATCTTAAAAGGAGAAACAACTGGCAGTGCTGGTGCACACCTTTTATCCAGGCCCTTGGAGGCAGAGACAGAGTGTAAGGACAGCCTGGCTTACAGAGTTCCAGGCCACCCAGGGCCACAATAACAACCCCGCCTCAAAAGGCAGCATAAAGTATGGAGAGAAAAGATGGTTCAGTGGTTAAAGGACCCGGAGTCCAATTTCCAGCACCCACATAGACAGGCAGAACACCAATGCAGACAAAGACAAAACCTTAAAAAAGTAATGACTTTTAGTGCATTTACATATTAGAGTATTTCAGTACAATACGTGAAACTTCTCACCTACAATTATATACTTTGAGGTATTATTAGACTTGACCTGTACTTTCACCCTCTATACCCTGTAAGGACTGGGAAAGGATCCAAAATTTAATGCAAGCACGCACACAAGATTAATTGTGCCTCAAGTTTGAAAATCCTCCTTGAGCTATTTCTACTCTATTACATCACATTGCACGAAAGTCCCTCAAACCGGCTGAAGCAATGTTAAGACCAGAATGGCCAGCTACCCGAACTCTTCAGTAACATTCCCCAAGCCACCAAGATATACCACATGCAAAGCAGAGTTTCACAAAACTTGATACCAAAATAGTCTGATCTTGCCCCTACAGAACACTATCCTTTAATTAACATGATTTAAGTATACTGTTACCTTTGGCCCCATTGTAACAGCTACAGCGTCGGCTAAAAGGTCTACACCTTGAAGCATTAAGGCTCGAGCATCCGCCCCAAATTTTACATCTTTGGCATAGGCCCGAGTAAGATGAGGAGCCAGTGCCCGGGACACTGGTCTCATCTGGCGAAGGACTGTAGGTAGTCGAAGCATTTCTGGGGGAGGGAGAAAAAAAAAATCACTATTATCTAAGGACAAACTTGTCCACCTGTGTTTCAAAACATGGAAGGCTCAATCAGAGATCAGCTAGCTGTCTTCTGGTAACCGCCGTGCCTGGGCCACAAACGGAGCTGCAGCCTGAGGACTAAGGAGACCGCCCCCATTCCTGCCCTTACAGCACTAGCCCAAGAAACCATTTCCCCGTGGCCACCCACACCTGCAGGCGCGAGTTAATTTTTCACTGCCAAAGCGGCCTTGGGAGCGGACCCACTCCGAAAGTGTCTGGGGTGGGGGTGGGGGTAGAAAAAAATATCAGGCTGCCGTAAGCGAGGCAGGTTCCAGATGCAAGTGCCCAGGGAACTGTACAAGTCCTTATGACGGTGCAAAACCCGGCTCAGGAGGGGGGTGTCCGCAGGTATGGACCCGGAGCTACTGTAGCATAGCGGCTAGCATGGCCGCAGCCCAGCCCAGCCGCGCGGCCCCACGTGTCTTCTCGACCACGAGCCCCGAGCAAGGTCAAAGCCAAGGCACCGGGTCCCTGCAGCCAGAGGGGACGAGAAGGGACCGCGACCACCCTCCACCAGAGTCCTGCGGCGCGCGAGGCGCCAAGTGGCACCGGAGGGCCACAGCGGTTCCCACCCTAGCCCGTCCTTGCTCCCGCGCTTGGCCTGGGTCGCGTGGTCCCCGCCGCACGTGACGAAACCCGCGTGGCTCTACCAGGCCGGGACGAAAGGAGCCGAGCTTGCGGCCACACTTGTCCCCAGAGCCCCCGTGCACGCCCAGGCCGCGCGTACCTGCGGGGCGGCGGCGGTGGGAGCGGACTCGGCGAGGAAGGCCGTCGGCGGCGAGTGAGGGACCGAGCGCAGGGCGCGCACCGCAATGAGCCCGAGTCCCCTCCCTCCGCCGCCCCGCCCAGCGTCCCCGCGAGCGCGCGCGCCCCGCTCCCCCCCAGACGCCCCGGAGCCCTGCAATCTGCATGCGGCGAGCTCGGCCCCGCCCTCCGTACCCGAGCGGCCTCAGCCCCGCGGGTCCCAGCCGCCGTATGCTAGTTCCCGGGCTAAGCGCCGTTCTAGAATCTTCCCGAAGGCGCCCCGCTTCCCGTGGATCAAAGGTCAAGCGGCGTCATTTCCGGAAAGGGGGGGTTGACAGAGGGCTCGTTCTTTCACCTCCAGGGGCCGCCTGGAAAAGCCTAGAAAGTACTCCCCTTTTCTTCCGCCTCCCGCCGCCCCCCGTCGGCGGCCTTGCGCGGGGCCCTCGCCACCAATCGGCGCGCGCGCTGGCGTGGCCGCCCTCTCGCACGCTCTGGGGCTGAGTGCGCCTGCGCGCGGCGTAGCCTTTTTCACGTGTCCGGAGCTGGACCGCAGGACTCTCCTTGCAGCGGCGGCCTGAGTGCAGAGTCCGGTGCTGCGGCGGCAAGTCATGGTGAGTGGGTCGTGGCCGGGCACGCTTGCGGCCCACGGCGCGCCCGTGTGCTCCATAGGACTGGCAGGATGGAGGGTGGGGGGTCCACTCGGTGTCCGGCCTCCGCCCGTGGCTCTGCAGAAGCGAGGCCTGTGCGACTCACCTCTCCACTACGGCTTCTTTGCACGCACATGTGCGCCAAGCGTCTGGGCCAGGGGGCGGGAACCCAAATGCCACACACACTCAAGCCCACCTGCCCTGGCAGGGCTTTGGTGCATGTGTCTTAGGTTGGAGAAAGTACGACCCGGGCTCAAATTGACACCACTCCCCGCATTACTCGAATTAAAAAAAAAAAATGTAAAGGAAAATGTTTGACCTTGGAGTAGATCAAAGTTGGGGTTGAAAGTAGTGTGGTTTCTGATGAGCAGTGAAGACCACCACCACCGCCCCGCACCCAACAGATATGGAATGGAAATTCAGTTTGTCTTATATAGAGTGAGACGTTGAAGAATATATTTTAAAGATACACTTGAATTGTCTTGTGGTTTTGGAACGCTTTGACCCTTTTAAGACCTAAGGCTTGCGGTATTAACTGTTGGTGCACTCTGACACCACGAACGTAATTAATTACAGACTGTTGGAACACATTTCTCTCTGCAGGCTGGACAAGCGTTTAGAAAGTTTCTTCCTCTCTTCGACCGAGTGTTGGTTGAAAGGAGTGCCGCCGAAACCGTAACCAAAGGTGGCATTATGCTTCCAGAAAAGTCTCAAGGAAAAGTATTGCAAGCAACAGTAGTGGCTGTGGGATCAGGCGCGAAAGGAAAGGTAAATTGCAGCTACTACTGAGTTTTGAGTGTTGGGGAAGAAAAGGAATAGTGAATCCTAGGTTAGCAAAAGAGGTTTTTTAAGTAGCAGATGCTGTTTTCGAAGTAATTAGAGTTCACAAAGAACCACATGTTAAGGAAAAGGAATATAGAATTGTTTTATTCTAACGAATGGAGACACAGTATTTGCGAGTGTGTGTGTAGGCGCACATGTCTGTGTGCTGGCTTGCAGAGGCATCTCCACCTTACTTTAAGACAAAGTCTCGCTGAAGTAGTATGGTTTCTGGTCCACAGTATGTTGGGGATTAAGCACCCCCTCCCCTTTTAACCTTTATTTTATGTGCCTTGGTGTTTAGCCAACATGTATGTCTATATGGGAGTGTCAGGTCTTGGAGTTACAGACGGTTGTGAGCTGCCACGTGGGTCCCTTTACCTGGTGAGCTTCCTCTGCAGTGCCCCACACTCCAGTGCCTGCTAAGATGGTGGCTCATGCCTGTAGACCTGGTTCTTTGGAGGCCAAGGTGGATTGTAGAGCCTTCTAGGCCAGCAGGGAGGTAGGAGGTGAGACTGTGTCTCACAAAAGAAAAGGAAAACCTCACAGAATGAAATGGCTTTGGTAGCTACTTTGTAGCCTACTCTTCAAATTGTAAGTAGTTAAGATAAAAGATCATGCAGCTAGATAAAACCCTGGGGCCTTTTCAGAATTGGAAGGTATTTATTTAAAACTATAATTCCAGCAGTGGTGTGTGGGGAGGGTGCAGAGGCAGCGGGATCCAGAATTAATGGCCAGTCGAGGCTATATAGACCCTGTCTTTGCACTCTGCCCTTTTTCCCCAATAAGAAAGGGTGAAATGGTAGGGGTGAGGGGGCCTGGCTGTTGGCTTATCTCTGACACCATTGGGAGCTTTAGTTGGCATACTTGAGAAAGCAGATGGAACTATTCTGAATGTTTTTCACTTCTCTTCTGGAGTGTTTTGGGGGGGGGGAGTGGGCGTTCTGCTTCAATATTTGACAACAAGGGCATTGAATCAATAAATGTGTATTAAATAGAGAAAACTAATACCAAATTTTGTTTGGTTGCAAGAAGTCAAGTATGACCATTTACTATTTGGTTTTACGAGCTGCTTTATTTCACTGGGGCTACAGGGTGTGTTGATAGTCAACAATTAAAAAAGTAACCAACCTTAGCTGCCCACTGAAGTGTAGTTTTAGTGTAAACCACTGATTTTTCCACATTGTAGCTACAGTAATGCTAATTAGTAAGGATCTACAGTTAATGTAAACTATTAGCTTTACCGCTAATTGGTACCTAAAAACATACTGGATTTGAATGAGCACATTTTCTAGAAATAATTACGACACTTAAAAAGCTGATGCAGGAGGCTCTTGGTGTACATAACTGAAACGAAAAGTTCACTGTGTGTCTTGCAAACAAGATGTCTTTGCTAACAAGCACCTGTTTTCTTAAGGGTGGAGAGATTCAACCAGTCAGTGTGAAAGTTGGAGACAAAGTTCTTCTTCCAGAATATGGAGGCACCAAAGTAGTTCTAGATGACAAGGTAAGTAAAGCTAATAATTAAAAAAAAAAAGTTTTGTATTGCACTAGCCAAGGACGATACAAGTAGTAAACATTGAACCCCTACTCTGATCTACCCAATGGACAGCACATTCTCCATAGTTGTGTGGAGAGCAGGGACTGACTCTGACATCAACTTTGGGGCCCCATATTTGACCGCCTCTCCTTGGTGGGGAGGCCTGATGGCACTCAAAGGAAAAATAAGCAGGCTACCAAGATGAGACGTGATAGCCTATGACCATATAGTGGGGGAGGAGGTCCCCCTCGGTCTTAGACCTAAGTGAGGGGAATAGGGTGAAGGAGGGAGGGAGGAACGGGAGGATACAAGTAATGGGATAACAATTTAGTTGTAATCTGAATAAATTAATTAAATTTAAAATATATAAGAACACAGATTTTCAAATAGAAAAAAAATAATAAGTTTTGTGTTTGCTATTACTGTCTTAACCAATGGTTTCTTTATTCACAGGATTATTTCTTATTTAGAGATGGTGACATTCTTGGAAAGTACGTGGACTGAAATCACTGTTGAAATGTGTCACATGACACTACCCATTCCGCTGATGCTGTCGACTATTTCATCATGTAAATAATTTCACTTCCTCCCTTTTATAATAAACTGATGATGCCTAAACTGATGACAGTCACTGTCTCTGAAGTTTAGTTTCATTGTACTGTTAAACATTTCCAAATAAAATAATGTAAATGAATGGACAGTCTTTGCTAATTTAAGGTGGTAAGCTGCAGAGTTCTGAGAAATAATGTTTTTCTAGGTAAATGATTTGGCATTATTGCATAGATGAGTGACTTAAAAGCTATGGACTTATACTTAGATACCATCTTAGTTTGCTTTCTCTTGTGGTAAACTACTGACCATAAACAACTTGTCTAAGAAAAGGGTATTTATGTCAACTTCAAGTTTATAGTTCATCGCAGGAAACTGGGCAGGAACTGTAGCAGGCCATTGAGGGTTGTTATGGCTTGCTCCCCTCCTCAGCCTGTTTTCTTTCACAACTCAGGGCACTCAGGAGGCAGGGACAGGCTGATCACTGCAAGTTCGAGGCCATCCTGGTCTACAAAGTGAGTCTGGGACAGCCAAGGCTACACAGAGAAACCCTGTCTAGAAAAACAAAAACACACACACACACAAAAAAAATACAGTACCAACTTTCTTACAGGCCAGGCTTGTCACTGCACACCATGGTCCAGAAGGGGACAACCAGGTGTCGTATCATTTATCCTTGAGGTCTCACTGAACGTGGAGCAAGGCTCTTGACCAGCTAACCCTAGCTCTCCTGGCTGCCCCACAGAACTAGCCTGGGGTTAGAGAGGAGTGTAATGCCTGGCTTTCTTAGGTGCATGTAGGTCTTTATGCTTGTGTGGCAAGTACTCCCTAAGCTCCTGTTTTGAGACATTTTTGTTTTCTTTTTTTTAAACTTTAGCCCAGGCTTGATCAACTTCAGCAATTCTTCCACCTTTTGCCTTTTGGTTTGGTTTTGGGCCTAATGTGTAACTCTGCCACTGAACTGTACCCCCAGATCCTGTTGTAGTTTTGAGACAGGTCCCATGTAGCTCACCTCAAACTCTTGTAAGTTGGAAATGACCTTGACCATCTGATCTTCCCACAACAACCTCCCCATTGCAGAGATTATAGGTTTGAGCAACTATGTTTCCTCTTCTGCCTCTATGATCAAGCCCTGGGCTTTGTCCAAATGAAGTACACAGTCTTCTGACTGAGTTATAGCCCTTTACCCCAGATATTTTTTGAGACTGCGTCTCATGTTGTTTGGTTCCTGGTGGAAGCTGAGAACACTAACCATCAGAGATGGAAGCTTAAAAACTCAAGCTTTATTTTCTGCGCACGCAGGGAGCCGGTCAGCTTGGGAAGGGAGCTGTGTTGCGTATTTAAAGGATCAAACCATAGAGCATGGGTGAGCAGGGTGGGCTGTGGCATCGTTCAGTCATAGTTTGACACACAGGGTTGAGCAAGGGAGTGTCCATCAATCAGGGCAGGAGCAGGTCCCTGGGCCTTGGATCAGGAACTCTAGTTGACTTTGCCCCCAAGATGGAGAAGCTGTCCCTGAGATGGCTGGACTCAAAACATCTCCTTACAACAGGAGCTGTTCAGCTATTGTGGAAGTCCCCAGCTCCCCTAGAGCCTGGGGCATTGATTAAATGGAGTCTGAAGATGAAATGGTAGTACCTTAGGTTTCTTTTGCTCATCAACAATATAGCTCAGGCCAGTCTTGAACTCCTCATTCTCCTGCCTTTGTCTCCCAAGGGCAGGAATTGTAGGCTTGCACCACCATTCCTGTCTCTAGGCTCTTTAAATTTTTTATTTTCAAATTCTCCTGCAAAATTGCTCAGTTTGGCCTCGACTTGTCATCTTGCCGCATTCCCTGTGTGACTGAGATTACAGGCATGTGCTATGGTACTTGACTAGTGCCGGTTTTCTTATTATAGTTACTTTCATCTGTGCTTTTGTGTATGTGTACCATGGCGCACATGCGCGGAGGTCACAGAACAACTTCGGAGTGTTGATTCTCCTACCAAGTGGGTCCTAGAGACCGAACTCTGATCGTGCAGCCTGGTAGCCACAGGTCTTACCTGCCGAGCCATCTCATCAGTCTATTGGTGCTTTAAGCCATCATATTTAGGTAAAATTTTATGCATCAGTAGGAAATTAATACTTTCTGAGAGGGTGGGTGTGATCACAACAATACAGTAATACCAGTTCTCTTTCCAATAGGCCACCTAATAACAGCTTATTATGGTATGTTTTTAGATTGTTTTGTTTTGTTTCGAAGACAGTTTCTTTTATGCAGCCCTGGGTGCAAGCTATGTAGACCAGGCTGACCTCAAACTCAGGGAATGAGATCCACATACCTCTGTCTCCCAAGTTGTGGAACTAAAGTCTTTCACTAGCAAACCAGGCCTTTTTTTATTTTTTATTTTTTTATGGTAGTTTCATAATACTGTTTCTGTGTTCCTCTTTCATTTTATTCAACTTTATGGTGCGCACATACATTAAAATTGATACATTAAAAAAAGGCAGGCATAGTGGCTTGTGCCTCTAATGTCAGAATTTGGGGCACTGGCAAGAGGATTGCTGCAAATTCCAGGAGCTAGAAGGCATAATGAGTTGTAAGCAAGGCTGGGCTGCAGTGTGACCCACTTTGACAGTGTCTCACTCTGTAAATTGAGCCTGGAACCTGCTATATAGACCACATGGGCCTTGAAGTTACAGAGATCTATCTTTGCCTTCTGAGTGCTGGGATTAAAGGGTGTCACCACACCAGGTTATATACAAGAAAAGACTTTAAAGTACAATAATAAAATGGTCTTTTAAAAATTGTCACACCTTTAATCCCAGCACTCGGGAGGCAGAGGCAGGTGGATCGCTGTGAGTTCGAGGCCAGCCTGGTCTATAAAGTAAGTCCAGGACAGTCAAGGCTACACAGAGAAACCCTGTCTTGAAAAAACAGAAAACAACAAAAAAAGATTCTTAAATGTTATGTGCATGAGTGTTTTGCCTGGTGCCCACAGAGGTCAAGAGGGCTTTGGATACCTAGAACTGGAGTTACAGATGGTTGTTGGTGTGTGTGTGCCGGGGGCTGGGGGCTGGGGGGGGGGAGCCTGGGTCCTCTACAAGAGCAGCAAGTGGCCTTAGCCACTCAGCTGTCTCTCCAGCCTTTCTCTCCTCCTTTTCATTTGAGAAACTTTTTAAGATTTATTTATTTATTTATTTATTTATTTATTTATTTATTTATTTATATAGTGCTCTGCCTGCATGTATGCCTGCACGGTAGAAACAGCCTTAGATCACATTATACATGGTTGTGAGCCACCATGTATTTGCTGGGAATTGAACTCAGGACCTCTGAAAGAGCAGCCAGTGCTCTTGACCTCTGAGCCATCCCTCCAGCACCCACCCAAGTCATATCTTAAATAAAACCAAAAATATTTCATAACACTCAAAGCCTCAAAGCTTCTTTTTCTTTAGGTGGAATGTGTGTGTGCCTTCCTGCATGTATGTACGTGTGTGTGTGTGTGTGTGTGTGTGTGTGTGTGTGTTGTTTTGTCCAATAAGGTCTCATGTAGCACAGATTGTCCTCAAACTAAGCATCTGTGCCTGGCCTAGAAACCTGATTCTCCTACTGCCACCTCCCAAGTTCTGGGAATACAGGAACCCTCTACTGTGCCTAGCTAAAGCTTAATTCTTTGTGGCATTTAAGTTTAGCTTTACCTATAAATGGATAAAGGAATTGGATCTATTCCTTTACTGTTTGCTCACTGGTTTGTTTCCCTGTGGAAGGGGCTGATCCTGAGCTGCTGTGGTGGTATTCTTTAACCCACACAGACACCTGTAGTTTTTACCTGGGGCATGGCAGATACTAACCTTCTAAACTAACTTTACCTCCCAGCCTGATCTCAGGCTACCTCAGGTTAAACCTCCTCCCTCCTTATAAGGACATGTCCAGCTAGCACCTGGAATTTCTCTTCATACAGATGATCCCAAAATATTTGTGAATGTTCTTCATCTCCATGCACGCTGACCCAACCATGTCCTCCTTTCCCACACAGACCCAGGGCGTCCATCCATTTCCTGCTCCTTCAACCCAACTTCAGTATTGGATACGGGCATGTGTTGCCATGTTTGGTCATCTCTGTTTCTTTCTTTTGTTGTTGTTGTGGTGGTGGTGTTTGTTTGTTTGTTTGGTTGGTTTTTGGTTTTTTTAAGACAGGGTATCTCTGTTTAGCCTTGGCTGTCCTGGACTAACTTTGTAGACCAGCCTGGCCTCAAACTCACAGAAATCTGCCTTCTAGCCCAGTATATCTGACAGACATATTTGTGTGGCAGGAACTATTGAGGACTTGCTTACCCTGGCTTGGCAGAGTTTGACAGTCAACTCTGCCTGCATCAAAGCTTGCCCATTTGTAGGCAGAATTCTGTCTGTGGCAGAAATGAGGACATTTTGCCAAGTGGTTGGTTTGCCACATTTGAAACCATCTCCATAAGGAAGTTCTTTGATGTTCATCATCGTCTTTGAGGTAGGCTGGGTGTTGCCAGGAGTTAACCTGTCTTATTGCAAAGAGTCTTTAAAATAACATCTTTAAATGCCATATTCTATAGGTGTTTGAGGTTTTTAACCATTCTCCCCGATTTTTTTTTCTTTTCTTTTTTGGTTTTTCGAGACAGGGTTTCTCTGTTTAGCCTTGGCTGTCCTGTACCAACTTTGTAGACCAGCCTCGCCTCAGACTCACAGAGATCTGCCTGCCTCTGCCTCTGGAGTACTGGGATTAAAGCCGTGTGCCACCACCACCCGGCCATTCTCCCCAGTTTTATTTGGGCCCCTACAAAAGTATTATTCATCCCAAATCAGCTGGAAGAAACCTTAAGAGAACAATGCCTCATTTCCCTTAATGGGGAGTTGGGTAGGTTTTTGGTGGCTCTCTTGGGCTACAGATGTTTATTTTCAATGGGAGTTGGTTATAAGTTATTATTGGTCTTATCCAGAGAGAAAACGAGGTTGGACTCAGGGATGCCTCTCTTTTCCTTTATCTTTCTTTTCTAGGTATGGAGATAGGGGTTGAAAAGAAAGAAGGGGAAATATAGAAATATATAGGTATGATAAATCCAAAAGTAGATTATTGAATCTACTCCTCAACTTAAGGCTTTAATTGTTACTCACAAGGTTATTTTTAATTCATTGATATAGAATTTTGGATATTGACGCAAAACAAGTTTAATTTAGATACATTGGTCTAGAATCCAAATTTAAGATTATTCTTCACACACATTATATATATCCCTATTCTAATATATTGTATTGTACCCATACAAATCAACTATAATACAAGGTTTACTTTCAACACTTTAAAAGCAGGCAGTTTAGGGGAATTCCTAAGGGGGGGCTAGGTAATCATTAGCATGCTGGGATCACCACTCAGACACCATGTGGACCCCTGGTGAGCTTTTTACAAACATTTAAATTCCAAAGAGTATTAAGTAATCATTTAAACTAGAAAGTCCTGGCAAACTGAGTAAACATGGGCTACTCTGGCCAGGTCATGAGTTCATCATAAGGCAGAAGATTTCCAGACCTGCAGTGCAGCCTTCTTTTTCTCTTTCTTTCTTTCTTTTTTTTAATTGGGGCGGCGGCGGCGGCGGCGGGGGGTGGGGGGTGGGGGGTGGGAGGGTGTGTAAAGACAGGGTTTCTCTATGTAGCGCTGGCTGTCCTGGAACTCTTTTTTGTAGACCAGGCTGGCCTCAGACTCAAAAAGATCTGCTTGCCTTTGTCTCCCAAGTGCTGGGATTAAAGGCATGAGCCACCACGCCTAGCATTTCTTTTTTAAAAATATGTTTTATTAATTTATTCATATTACATCTCAATTGTTATCCTATGAGCCCAGCATTTCTTAAAGATTTATTTATTATTATGCATATAGTGCTCTGCCTGAGTGTACATTTGCAGGCCAGAAGAGGGCATCAGATCACATTATAGATAGTGAAAATCACCATGTGGTTGCTGGGAATCAAACTCAGGACCTCCCGAAGAGCAGTCAGTGCTCTTAACCTCTGAGCCATCCCTCCAGCCCCCAGTATATCTTTCTTAATCAATTATACCAGCAGTAAGAAACCATCTTTAAATAACTCTGGCCAGGACATGGCTGTCTCTAGAACATGATGGCGTTTACTTCTAATGTAGCAAGTTATCCATTGGGCAAGGAATTTCCCTTGCCACAACTGCAGACAGAATGCTCTCCAGACTGAACTGGACACAGGCGGGTCAATTGCTGAGCTTTAAGCTGAGGGGTGTTTAAGATAGCAGAAGCAGAAGGGGCTCTTGGGCTTTTAGCTCTTGAGCTCCTTCAGCTACTTGGCCTTTGAACGGCTTACCTTGTCTCGTTAAAGCTCAGCAATTGCTGGGGGAGCCAAGAGTTCTATATCGTGATCCGCAGGCAGCCAGGGGGAGGCTCTGATTCCACAATGGGCGGAGCTTGAGCATAGGAGACCACAAAACCCAACCCCATCGGACACACTTCCTTCAACAAGGCCAATTTACTCCAACAGGACCACACCTCCTAATAGTGTCACCACTTGGGGTCAAACATTAAAACACATGAATTGTGGTGCACGCCTTTAATCCCAGCACTTGGGAGGCAGAGGCAGGTGGGGAGGCCAGTCTGGTCTACAAAGTGAGTCCAGGATAGCCAAGGCTACCCAGAGAGCCCCTGTCTCTCAAAAACACAAACAAACAAACAAACAAAAAACCCCCAAAAGAAAAAAAACACATTAGTCTATCAGAGCCAAACCTACTAAAACTACTATACCTAAACTCCCTGGGTCTACAGATTGTAGCTTGATGTGTCATTGACTTAGCTGCTAATATCCACGTATAAGTGAACACATTCCATATTTGTCTTTCTGGGTTCCCTCACTCAGAATGATTTTTTCCCTAATTCCATCCATTTGACTGCAAATTTCCTGATATCGTTTTCTTTAACAGCTGAGTAATACTCCTTTGTGTAAATGTACCACATTTTTTATATTCATTCTTCTGTTGAGGGACATCTAGATTGTTCTTAGTTTCTAGCTATTTTGGATAAATCCAGAATGAACTTGGCTGAGCAAATGTCCTTGTGTGGGAGTTTTGTTTTAATCCCAGGTATGGGATATGGAGGCTGCTCCAGTTTGTCCACAGCTGAGAACTGCCTCATGAAAGGCCATGTGATCTCTGTCAGCTGGGAACAATCTCAGGTGTGGTCTTTGCCATTGGATCATGTTGGGGTCGAGGCAACTGGAGATGCCAACTGAATACATATGTGTGTGGATTTATGTATAGGTCTTCAATTTGATCCATTGACTAATATGTCTGTCTTTGTGCCAGTACCATGCAGTTTGTATTACTATATAGCATGGTAGTACAATTTGAAATTGGGAATGGCGAGACCTCCAGTAGAGGTCTTTTACTGTTCAGGATGTTTTAGCTATCCTGGGTGTTTTGTTTTTCCATATGTCGTTGAGCATTGTCCGTCAAAGATCCGTTAAAAAAAAACTGTATTGGAATTTTGATGGGGATTGCGTTGAATCTGAGTGCTTTTAGTAGGATGGCCATTCTCATCCTTAACCTTCCTGATCCAGGAGCATGGGAGAGCTTTCCATCTTCTGAGATCTTCTTCAAGTTCTTTCTTCAAAGACTTGTAGTTTTTATCACGAAGTCTTTCATTTGCCTGGTTAGAGTTACTCCAAGATGTTTTCTATTATTTGTGGCCATTTGTGAAGGATGTTATTGCCCTGATTTCTTTCTCAGCTCATTTGTTGTTTGTATATAGAAGGGATAATGATCTTTTTTTTTTAAGTTAATCTGGTTATTTAGCCACTTTGTTTAAAGTGTTTATTCCCTGGAAGAGTTCCCAGCAAATAATAATTCTTTGACTTCTTCCTTTCCAATTTGTATCCCCTTGATGTCCAGTCATCTTATTACCTTAGCTAGAAATTCAAGTACTATATTGGGTAGCTATGGAGTGTGTGGACAGCCTTGTCTTCTTTCTTACTTAAGTGAAACTATTTTGAATTTCTCTCCATTTAACCTGATGTTAGCACTGGGTTATAAATTGCTTTTATTATGTTGAGGTATGTCCCTTGTATCCCTAAATTCTCCAGGACTTTTATCATAAAGGGTGTTGGATTTTTGTCAAAGGCCTTTTCTGCATCTAGTGAGATGACCTGGCTTTTTGTTTTCCTTTCAGTTTGTTTATATGGTAGATTACATTTACTGATATTTCTATACTGAACCATCCCCTGCATCTCTGGGATAACGTCTGCTTGATCATGGTTGATGATATTTTTGATGTCTTCTTCTTCTTCTTTTTTCCTCTATGTAGCCTTGCCTGTCCTGGATGGACTTGCTTTGTAGACCAGGCTGGCCTCGAACTCACAGCAATCCGCCTGCATCTGCCTCCTGAATGCTGAGATTAAAGGCATGTGCCAACCATGCCTGGCCTCTTGATGTGTTCTTAGATTTAATTTGGAAGTATTTTATTGAGTATATTTGCATCCATGTACATAAGGGAAATTGGTCTGTACTTCTCTTTCTTTGTTGTGTCTTTATGTGGTATGGGCATTAGGGTAACAGTGGCCTCATGAAGTGAATTAAGCAGTGCTCTTTCTGTTTCTATTTTGTGGAATAATTTGAGGGATATTGGTGTTAATTCTTTAAAAATTTGGTAGAATTCTGCACTAAAGCCATCTGGCCCTGGGCTTTTTCTGGTTGGGAGAATTTTAATGAGTACTTCTATTTCACTAGGGGTTGTAGGTCTATTTAAACTACTTATTTGGTATGGATTTAACTTTGGTAATTTGTATGTATTGAGAAAATGATCCCTTTTTGTTAAAATTTCCAATTTTGTGGAGTATAGGTTTTTAAAGTATGGTTCTTTGGATTTCCTCAGTGTCTGTTGTTATGTTCCTCTTTTCATTCCTGATTTTGTTAATTTGAGTGCTATCTTTTGGCCTTTAGTTAGTTTGGATAAGGGTTTGTTTATCTTGTTGATTTTTCTCAAAGAACCAACTCTTTAGTTCATTGATTCTTTGTATTTCTTTGTTTCCATTTTATTAATTTCTCTTGTTTTTAATTATCTGTATTAGCCCAGTCATTGTTTATTATCTGGCCTAGAATTATTATTACTTTAGTATGCCTGGCTAACAATCAATTAAGACACCAATACCTGTTATATTTTAAAATAGCCTTAGTTAACCTGGGACAGGGCAGACATTAATCCTGTAAACTTACTTCCCATAGTGGAGCAGGTATGGAATATGGAGTGCCTGTCCCAATCCCATGCCATCTGGCTCTAATAATTTCTATCAAGGTACCTCTCAACCATAATCCCATACACTTCCTAATGTTCTTCATCTGGACCAAATCCTTCATCCATGCCAGCCACGTGCTTCTCTTCCATCTAAGCCACAGCAGCCTTCTTTTCCCTTCTCTGGTCTCCCTTCTCTTCTTTCCTCCCCCTCCTCCTCCTCCTCCTCCTCCTCCTCCTCCTCCTCCTCCTCCGGTCTTTCTTTTTCCCATAATTCCTGTCTCCCTAAACCCTGGAGCCTTAGCCACACCGATCTCGTCTCTCCTGCCCAGGTGGGATGGCTTTTTATTAATTAGCATCAAAATACATCAGACCATCCCGGAACAAATTTCAGCTCTCAGTTTGAGTGTTACTTGTCATCTAGTCCTCTTCGGTGAGCTTACTGCTTTTTTGTTGATGGCGCTATCAGGTTTGCAGTTAAATTGGTAGTATGCAGGATCTCCAATTGTTTTATGTAGGGATTTAGTGCTATGAACTTTCTTTTTAGCACCACTTTCATTGTGTCCTATGAGCTTGGGTATATTGTGTATTCATTTTCTTTCAATCCTAGAAAGTCTTTAATTTTTTCTTTTTTTACTTTATTTTATTTTATTTTTAATTTAAAAAAAATTTATTTTTTTCTGTCTTGACCCATTTTTCATTCAATAGTAAGTTGTTCAGTTTCTATGAACTTGTAAGATTTTTGTTGTTTCTGGTGTTTTTTGATAATCTGTGGTGGTCTGATAGGATGCAGGAAGTTATTCACTTTTCCTTTATCTGTTGAGACTTTCTTTTATGTCTGAGTATGTGGTCAACTTTTGAGAAAGTTCCATGATCTGCAGAGAAGAAGGTATATTGTTTTGTGTTTCGGTGAAAGGTTCTGTAAATATTTGTTAGGTCTACTTGGTTTATAACATCAGTAAGTTCCAGCATCTCTCAGTGTGAGGGTCATTATATGATTTAGGCTGTAGAAATGTTTCTTTTCCTTTCTTTTTTTGTTTTTTGTTTTTTGGGTTTTTTTTTTGTTTTTTGTTTTTTGTTTTTTGTTTTTGCTTTTTCGAGAAAGAGTCTCACTCTGTAGACCAGACTGGCCTCGAACTCATAGCGATCCACCTGCCTCTGCCTCCTGAGTGCTGGGATTAAAGGTGTGCGCCACCATGCCCAGCTGTAGAAATGTTTCTATTACAAACTTACTTGAGTGTCCTTGTGTTTGGGGACTGGATGGTAAGAATTAAAATGTCATCGTGGTGGATTTTTCCATTGTTGGGTATGTAGTGTCCTTCCCTATCTCTTTTGATTAGTTTTAGTTAAGTCTATTTTTTCAGATATTAAAATGACTATACCAGCTTGTTTGTTAGGCCCATTTGTTTGGAAAATATTTTTGCTACCCTTTACCCTAAGGTAATGTCTATCTGTGATACTGAGGTGTGTTTCTTGGATGCAGTAGAAAGATGGATCCTATTTTCACATCCATTCTTTTTTGTTTGTTTGTTTGGCTTTTGAGACAGGGTTTCTCTGTGTAGCCCTGGCTGTCTTAGACTCAGTTTGTAGACCAGGCTGGCCTCGAACTCACAGCATTCCCCCTGCCTCTGCCTCTGAGTGCTGGGATTAAAGGTGTGCACCACCATGCCTGGCTCACATCCATTCATTTAGTCCATGTCTTTTTATTGGGAAATTGAGATCAGTGATATTGAGATATATCAATATATATAAATGACCAATAATTGTTGATTCCTGTTATTTTGTTGTTATATTGGTGGTGATGGTGGTAGTGGTGGTGATGATGCTGTGTGTGTGTGTTTCACTTCCTTTGTTTTTGGTGGCCTGGGATTATTTATTTGTAGTTTACCTCCATCGGCTGTAGTTTTCTGTAGTGTGTGTAGGGTCAGTTTGTAGATAGATATTGTTTAAATTTAACTTTATCGTGGGTTAAACTTATCATTTAACTTTATCATGGGTTAAAAATATCTTTTACCCATCAAGGCATTGTGGCACATGCCTTTAATACCAGCACCCTGGGAGGCAGAGGCAGGAGAATCTTGGTGAGTTCAATCAAGGCCAGTCTGGTCTACAAAGCAAGTCCAGGACAGCCAGGGCTATTACACAAAGAAACCCTGCCTCAAAAAAACAAACAAACAAAAAATCTTATTTTTCTCCATTCACGCTATTTGAGAGTTTTGCTGGGTTTAGAAGTCTGTTGTAGTGCGAATTTTGGTTTCTTTAAAATCCCAGTTATGTTATGTAAATGTGTTTTTGTTTCAATCCCAGACGTGGGATATAGGGCTGCTCTGGATTTTCTATAACTTGGTTCATGCTCTAGGAGGGGTGTGAATTTTGCCAGCTGAAGATAGTTTACATTTGGAATTCTGGGGACTCTTGAGAGGGTATAAATGCAAGAGTCCTAAGAGGGCCTGAGGTGGCTGTTGCTGGTTCCTGCTGTTGCTTTTGCCATTACTAGATTGTTCTTTGATGAATTGCTATTTGTTGGTTAGAGATAGTCTGATGACACATATTGGACTGGCTCCAAGGAACTTGATGCCCTGATCAGCAGGAAGTAGTCTAAAGATATCTATGACCCTTTCCCCTTCTAACCTTCTTTCTCACCTGCCTCTTGTTTGGGGGCTTGGGATGGAGAAGGGCAGTAGATATAAGAATCCAATAAAGTAGTCCAAAAGTATGGCTACAGTCTGTGCTGGCGTCTGTGGTCTTAGAGTCTGCAGCACATTCGTCCAGGTGCTTCTCACTTTTAGAGTATTTATTGAGAAGTCAGGTGTTTCTAATAGGTTTGCCTTTGTATGTTACTCTTCTTTTCCTTTCCAGCTTTTAATGTTCTTTCTTCGTTCTGAATGTTTAGTGCTGTTATTATTTATTTATTTATTTTTAGTGTTTTGATTATCATGTGGCAAGGGGACTTTATTTTCTGGTCCAATCTACTTGGTGTTCTGTATGCTTCTTGTACCTTGATAGGTGTCTCCTTCTTTAGGTTAGGAAATTTTTCTTGTATGATTTTGTTGAAAATATTTTCTGGACCTTTGAGCTGGAATTATTCTCTTTCCTCCATTCCTATTATTCTTTTTTAAAAAAAAGATTTATTTATTATTTATACAGTATTCTCCCCACACGTGTGCCTGCCCTCCACAGGAAGGCGCTGGATCTCATTGCAGATGGTTGTAAGCACCATGTGGGTGCTGGGAATTGAACTTGGGACCTTCGGAAGAGCAGCCAGTGTGCTCTGAACTTCTGAGCCATCTCTCCAGCCTTCATTCCTATTATTCTTGGGTTAGGTCTTTTCATAGTGTCTCAGATTTTCTGGATGCTTTGTGTCAGGAGTTTTCAGATGTAACTTTTTTTTTTAACTAACATATTCATTTTTTTTGACATATTCATTTTTTCTATTGTATCTTCAATGCCTGATATTTTCTATTCCATCTCTTGTATTCTTTTGGTGAAGCTTTCCTTTGTAGTTCTTGCTTGAATTTCTAAAATTTTCATTTTTAGAATTCCCTTCCACTCAGGAGGCAGAGGCAGGCAGATCGCTGTGAGTTCAAGGCCAGCCTGGTCTACAAAGCGAGTCCAGGACAGCCAAGGCTACACAGAGAGACCTTGTCTCGAAAAACCAAAAAAAAAAAAAAAAAGAATTCTCTTCATTTGTGTTTTCTTTATTCATTCTGTTTCCATTTTGGGATCTTTAACAGTTATATTCATTTCCTTCAACTGTTTTTGTTTGTTTGTGTTTTAAAGATTTCTTTAAGGGATTTATTAATTTCCTCCATTTTTGTTTTTTTTCTGAATTTCATTATGGGATTTATTTATTTCCTCTTTAAGGACCTCTGTCATCTTCATGTAATTGGTTTTAAGGTCTTTTTCTTTTTCTGTGCTTCAGTTATGTTGGAATCTTCAGGTCCTGATGTGGTGGACAGCTGGGCTCTAGAGGAGATGCCTTGGATGCTACTGTGTTCTTATGTAGAATCTAGGCATGTGGGTTGATTATAGATCTAGGTGCTGGTTTTTGGATTTGCCTTTGTTGAGTGGGTGTTTTGTTCCTGTTCTCTCTCTCTGAATTTTCAGAGTGTGGTGGCTGTGTGTTGCCTGTTTTCTGGCTTGCTTAGCTGATGTGTTTACAGGGAATGCCTGCTAGTGTTGGTGGCTGGGGTATGAGGATGAGTTGGGGAGAAAGTCTTTATTATCCCTTGGGGATGGTGTCAGAGAGGACAAGGAGATCTCAGCAGGTTCCTGATATGTAGCTGGGGTTGAGACTTGGGGGTTGGAGCTCAGGGACAGCAGGAGAGCTGTAGGTCTCTCTTCAGTCTTCTCGTGGCCCTGGGAGGAACATCCTTGGGTTAGCAGGAATTGCCTGCTTTAGTTGGAATCAGGGACAAAGCAGCAAGTGAGGAGAGAAAGGTTAGAAGGGGAAGATCTACTGGTGTTGAATTATGGCATTAGTAGGGCTTTTTCTAGTACCCGCCCTAGCTCCCGATAATTGACACAGAGACCTATTAGATTTGTTCAACAAGCTTTAAGCACGGTAACTGGGCAGATGTTCATCTAGTCTAACCCAATTATGCGAGTCTGACGACTTCTTAGCCATTTGCCCGTTTCTTGCCCTCTCAGTCCTGCCTTGGCTTTCTGCTGTATCTCTCTGTCCTCATGGTGAACTCATGGAGACGGGATCATGGGGCAGGGAAGGCGGCCAGAGATGTTCTGCTGCAGAGCTGGGAACGGGACTGTGTGATTAGATCTCTGGGAACAAAGAGAGAAGAGAAGGTCTGAAGGCAGCCTACCTGGTTTTCTGTCAGGCACAGCCTGTTCTATAAATTTCCAGCCGGGCAGTGGTGGCACACACTTTTAATCCCAACACTTGGGAGGCAGAGGCAGACGGATCACTGTGAGTTCGAGGCCAGCCTGGTCTACAAAGCGAGTTCAGGACAACCAAGGCTACACAGAGAGACCCTGTCTTTAAAAAACTAAAATAATTTTTTCCCATTACTGTTTAATTACTGCTTTCATACTCTGAGACAAGGATGAGAACCCCCAAACACAAGCATCATTACAAACAAAGACACATCTAATAGTGGTTCAAAATCCTTGTATTCAACAAGCATGAGAATCAGGATTTTATAAAAGGTTTTATTTATTTTTATTTATGTGTGTGGATGTTTTGGATAGTTTATGCCGACTTCATATAACCTAGTGTCATTTGATAGGAAGGAACCTCAGCTGCTGTAGGGTATTTTCTTATATCGTGACGGATGTGGGACCGGTCTAGGCCATTGTGGGTAGGAATATGCCCGGGCTGGTGTCCTGGGTTCTATAAGAAAACAGCTTGAGCAAGCCATAAGGAGAAAGGCAGTGAGCAGCACCCCTCCACGGCCTCTGCATCAGCTCCAGTCTCCAGGTTCCTGCTTATTTTGAGTTCCTGCCTTGACTTCCTTCAGTGGATTGTAGTTCAGGATATGTAAGCTGAATAAGTCCTTCCCTCCCCATTTTGGTCACTGTTTTTCATCACAGCAATTGTAACCCTAAGATAATATGTATGGAGGGTGTGTCTGTGTGTATGTGTATGGTGGTCATGGTCAAGGCCAGAAGAGGGCATTAGATTCTCTGCAGCTGGAGTTACAGACCCTTGTGAGCCACCCAATGGGTGCTGGGAACTGGAGGGGAGTTGTCTGTGAGAGCAGTAAGCACTTTTTTTTTTTTTTTTTTGGTTTTTCGAGACAGGGTTTCTCTGTGCAGCCTTGGCTGTCCTGGACTCCCTTTGTAGACCAGGCTGGCCTCGAACTCATGGCGATCCGCCTGCCTCTGCCTCCCGAGTGCTGGGCAGTAAGCCCTTTTAACTATTGAGATATCTTTCTAGCCTGATGAAGATTAAGATAATTTTTACTCCCCCCCCACCCTACCTTTCTCTCATTGCTGAGGATGGACCCCAAAGCCTTTTGCTTTCTGGGCCAGCACTGACTGTACCACTGAATTGTACTTTGATCCTTGACTTTGTTCTTTTTATAATTTTCTCCCTTCCTTCCCTCAACTCACTCTGCTATAAACTCCTCCAGCTTGGAGATCATAATCTGAAGACTGACAGGAATGAAAATGTGAAGGTTAGGATGTAGAAAGGTTTTAGCTGTAAAGAGCAAGGCTCTCTCTGTGGGAAAGGTCAGGGTTGACATCACCATGCAAAATTAGTGGACTTTTCAAAGGGGATGAATTGAGTTTTTTGACTTGAATTTATTGTCACGTAGCCCAGAGTGCCCTGTGCCTCCCAAATAGCATGTGCTCCAGATTTTAACATTACTATATACATTTCTTTCTTTTTCTCTTTGTGCCTTTAAATGGGCTGGAATCACTTAGCAAACCTGGAATTAAGAGAACACTGAGAACATCTTCTTCATCTGTAAGTAATTGTTACTTACACTCAGGGAAAGTACACACAATCTGATTTTTTTTATATATACACACACACAGGGTTTCTCTGTGTGGCTCTGGCAGTCCTGGACTCTATAGACCAGGCTGACCTCAAACTCACAGAGATTGGCCAGCCTCTGCCTGTAGCTGCCTCTTTTGGCCTCCAGGGATAGCTGTATGCACAGACGTCACACACTCAGACACATTGCCCTACTTTGCTTTTCTGTTGCTATGACAATGCAAGGACCAACTTAGAGAAGACAGGATTTCTTTCATTTTACACTTCCTGGTAACACTCATCACTGAGGAAGGGCAGGGTAGCAACTGAAGGTGGGAACCTGGAGAAATGAACTGAAGAAGCAGAGGCCATGGTGAGACAGTGATTACTGGCCTGCTCTGCATGGCTTGCTCAGCTTGTAAAACTTATACAGTGCCAGACCACCTGCCCAGGGGTGGTGTGACCACAGTGAACTGGGCCCTCTCACATCAGTCATTAGTAAAGACAGTGGGCCACAGATATGCCCACAGGCCAATCTGATGGAGGCCTACAGGCCAAGCTGATGGAGGCGATTCCTCAGCTGGTTGTCTTTTTATTGTTGCTTTGTTTTCTTTGTTGGTTGGTTTTTTTGGAGACAGGGTGTTTCTCTGTGTAGACAGGCTATCCTCGCCTCAATTTGCAGACCAGGCTGGCCTTGAACTCACATGGATCTGACTGCCTCTGCTTCCCGAGTGTTGGAATCACAGGCATGTGCCACTGTGCCCGGCTATTTTTTTAAAAAAATCAATTTATTCAGATTACATCTCAATTGTCATCCCCTTGCTTGTCTCCTCCTGTTCCTCCCTCCCTCCCTCCCTCCTTCACCCTATTCCCCTCCCCTAGGTCTGTGACAGATAGGGACCCGCTCCTCCACCCTATGGTCACAGCCTATCAAGTCTCATCTTGGTAGCCTGCTTAGCCTTTCTCTGAGTGCCACCAGGCCTCCCCACCACTGGGAAGCGGTCAAATATGGGGCACCAGAGTTTATGTCAGAGTCAGTCTCCACTCTCCACACAGCTGTGGAGAATGTCCTGTCCATTGGGTAGATCTGAATAGGGTGTTGTTTTGCTTTTTAAAGATAGGGTCTCACTCTGTTCCCTTGGCTGTCCTTGAACTCTCTTTGTAGACCAGGCATACTTGGAACTCACAGAGATCAGCCTGCATCTGCTTCCTGAGTGTGGGGATGACAGGTGACATTGTACCCAGCCAGCTTCTGTGTTTGAATGACTGTGGTCCAGCTGTGAGAAGTGGGTCGCTTTGGGTGGGCCTTGATGGTGATACCAACTTCTGACTCTAGCTCCAGACCTTTGCGTTAGAACTGTCATGCTGTGCTGGGCGTGGTGATGCATGCCTTTCCTAAGCCTGGCCAGGCGGGCTGGTATATACCATGAATCCTAGCGCTGGAGACAGAGGTAGGCAGATCTCTGAGTTCAAGGATAGCTAGGGAGAGCATCCTCCCTCCAGAAAAAGAAATACACAAAAACAAAACAAACCATAACAAAAGCCCTAACACACTTAAAAACAGGAGACATTTGGAGTTTTGTTAAGATAACACTCATCAAGGATTATTCATTTCCTCCTGCTTCCGCCTTGCAAAATGCAAGTTAATTTTAACTCTTTCTAATCAACAGTAGCAGACATGCACTTTCTATCTCACCGGAGGGCATTTAAAAAAATTTATTATTGAGTCTTTTATCTTCGGAAACCAACCTGTCATTGATAGAGTCCTTGGCTTTTTTATTTTTATTTATTTATTTTTAGTCCTTGGCTTTTAAGAGAACCATAAAACAAAGTTTATCAGTGTCTCCTGTCTCCCCCTTAACTGCCCCAGAGAATATTATTCCAGATTGAGTAATAATTTCATGACGATCCTGTGGAAATTTCCCAAACTGTCTGAGATGTTCTGTCCCTTAACTTCCAGGGTGGCTCTGGAGAATGACGCTCCGGTAGGTATTTGCTCTCTTTGGCTTTACTGAAATGGTCGCTACTGTGCAAACAGCCCTTCCAGTGCACAGACAGCCGAAGGACATAGTGATGAAGCCTTGGGTCACCCGCGTCACAGAACTTGGAAGCGGCTCCCAACCCCAGCAACAGCTCACACCTTCCTGTTCAACCGAGGCGGAGCTTCGCCGGCTGTTCCCACGTGCGCCCCTCCCACCGCCTGGGCCGCCCGCCCCGCCCTCCTCCCGCCGTGCCCCGCGCGGGCGGAGGCTGTTCCGCTGGCTGCCGCCCCTCCCCGCGGCCGCAGCGCAGAGCGCCGCCGCGCCCCGCCCCCCGCGCAAGCTGCCGGCCCCCACATCCGGGTACCGACGCCAGCCGCCCAGACTCTGGCACTATGGTCATGGCGGAGGGGACGGCAGTGCTGAGGCGGAACAGGCCGGGCACGAAGGCGCAGGTATCGTCTCCGCGGCTTTCCCGTCAGGGTGCTCGCGGGGCCGAGCCGAGGCGTTCTCGCTGGCGGGCGTCCGTCCTGAAGAGGCCGGGCCGGGGTGGGCGGCTGGGCGCCGGAGCCGCGGTGGCTGGCCTGCGCTTCCGGAACGAGCCGCGGCCCCGGAGAGTAGCCGAGCCGGCGGCGGCGGCGGTGGCGGCCGCCCCGGAGGCCTGCGAGGCGCAGGGCCCTGCTGTGTCCGCCCAGGCCCCGGGGATGTCGCCTGTCACCGGCGGCGGCTGCCGCGCTGCCTGCTGTGAGTGGCAGCTGTCGGCGGCGGCCGGCTGGGGACCTGGGGGTGGGAGGGTGGGGGCCGTCCCCGCGCCGGGACCGCCGGCGTCGAGGGTTGTAAACACTGCCCACCTCCACTTGGGCGCGAGCTTGGCCCGTGACGTGTACCTGCCGGTCGGCTCCATCCAGTTTGTCTAGCCGGATGCAGGTGGCGATCATTTGCTTTATCCTCCTGGTGTCGTCTCTGCCACCACTCCCTTTTGCGTCCCTGCAGCTGTTCTCTGGTCCAGCAAGTTCTCCCCGTCAGGTTGTGACTTGTTACATGTCATTCGTTGCGAATTTCCTTGCTAATACGTGTGGACGATAGTCAGAGGGAGCTGATTATAACACACCAGAAAACTAATAACCTCTTTCAGTTAAGGCACTTACTGGAGAGTAAATTGGTGTGCTTCTTAGGATATTTGCAAACCTGGGATGCCTCACGGTAAAAAAACAAATTGACATTCAAACTTGATAGGATTAATTGACGAGTGGAAATGGCCTGTCATGGAGTAGATGTTCTAAAAGCAGAAGAGATATGTTTAAAATGTAATTTTAGCTGGCACTATTCTTGGTGCTGCCTAGCCTGCTGCCTCTTATCATGTACCGAATAAACCTTTTTTTTCTGTTGAGAAATGTAATTTTTAGGATATTTGAAAATCAAGATACTTACGCTACTAGTTTTAGAGAATTGCTTTTTTTCCCTTTTTTTTTTTTTTTTTTTGTGAGACAGGGTTTCTCTGTATAACCGTGGCTTTCCTGAAAGTAGCTCTGTAGACTAGGTTGGCCTCGAACTCTGAGCAGCCTGCCTCTGCCTCCCACCACCACATCGGATTTAGAGGATTACCATTTCTTGATTTTTGAGAAGGCTACTCTCTAGGTATGCTATGTAGTTGAAGGTGACCTTGGACTCTTAGGTCCTCCTGTTTTCCACCACTCCAGGGCCGGAATGACAGTATATAGCAGCCGTGCAGGATGTTTGCAGTATCGGGCCGTGATGAGCCCGTGGCCTTGTGCCTGCAAATCACCTGAGCTACGTCCCTAGCCTAGAACATTGCTTTGAAACTTATTATGTAGTTAGGAGTTGTCAGTGCCTTCTAATGACAGTTTGCCTTCACTGTTGGAAATTTGTATACTAGGTGTACTTTTTACTATTTTACAACATTTCTAAGGGTTCTTTCTTTTTTCCAGATGCTATTATTGTGCATAGGCAATATTTTTTTTCTATTTTTTTTGGGGGGGGTTTGGTTTTGGTTTTTTGAGACAAGATTACTCTGTGTTGCCTTGGCAGCCCTGGGCTCATTTTGTAGACCAGGCTGGCCTCCAACTCACAGAGATCCACCTGCCTCTGCATCCCACCGCAACTGGCATTTTTACTTTTTCTTTTTTTTTTTTGGCTTTTGGTGTTTCAAGACAGGGTTTCTCTATGTGGCCCTGGGTGTCCTGGACTCGCTTTTGTAGACCAGGCTAGCCTCAAACTCACAGAGATCCTCCTGCCTCTGCCTCTCGAGTCTGGGATTAAAAGCGTGCTCCATGTTTGGCTCTTTTTTTTCCCCCTAAGTTTTTTAATTTCAATTTTTAAAATTTAATTAATTCAGATTACATCTCAATTGTTATCCCATCCCTTATATCCTCCCTCCCAGTTTCACCCTATTCCCCTCCCCTATGTCTGTGACCGAAGGGGACCTCCTCCCCCACTATATGGTCATAGGCTATCAAGTCTCATCTTGGTAGCCTGCTTATTCTTTCTCTGAGTGCCACCAGGCCTCCCCACCACGGGGAAGTGGTCAATTATGGGGCACCAGAGTTTATGTCAGAGTCAGTTCCCACTCTCCACACAACTGTGGAGAATGTCTTGTCTATTGGCTAGATCTGAGAAGGGGTTCGATGTTTACCGCAAGTATTGTTCTTGCTTGGTACAGTAGTTTGAGCAGAACCTCTGGACCCAGATCTGTCCATCATGATGTTCTTCTAGTTTTTTGTTATTTTTTTTCCTAATTTTTAAGGGATCACTTCCTTTAAATCCAATACTTTTCCTGTGGTAAATTAAGCATGCACTTTGTTTCTCAGCTATATCCTTACATGAAAGTTTTTAATTTTGAAAAATTATTTACAATAATACTACAACCTGTCCTTTGCTATGTTTTATGAGTAAGTCATATGTGTACATTTTTCATTTTCCTACTTTATTAGAAGTTAAGGTTAAGTAAAATGTAATAGAAAAAATGAGGATTAAAAGAAGAAAGGTGCTTTTAAGCAGCCTTTTCTGCTTATCACGTAATTTTACTGAAATAGGGGCCAGGTGTGGTAGCTCATGCCTTTAATCCCAGCACTTGGAAGGCAGAGGCAGGCGGATCTTGGAGTTCGAGGCTAGCCTGGTCTACAAAGCGAGTCCAGGACAGCCAGGAATACAAAAGAAACCCTGTCTCGAGGACAAAACAAAAACAAAAACAACAAAACTTTACTAAAATAGACCTGTTCCAAAATGATGTCTATTGTGTTACATATGAGCAGTAAGTGGCATATCTTCCTGCATTTTGAGGGGCGGGGCCTGGTCTCATGTCTCCCAGGTTGGCTGGCCTTGAGCAGAGAGTTAAGTGGCTGGGAATGACCTTGACTGTCTCATTCTACCTCCATTTCCTTAGTGCTAGAGTCACAGCCATGGCTGTAGAACATTTTAAAAGTAGAATACAGAGAATATTTGTTTGTGTGTGTGTGTGTTTTAACATATATTGACTAATTAACTGAGCACATTGCTTGCTTTCGTTTTTTATAAATGTGGCCTCTATATCAGAGAGATCCATCTGCTTCTGTCTTTCAAATGCTGGGATTATAGGCATATGTGCCACCACTGCCCACATTATTAAAGTAGATTTAATTTTTCTCCTGATTGTCTAATGAATGTCATAATTAATGTGGCAAAACATTTAATAATGAGTTAATTTTTTCTTTCTCATGTAGTCCAGGCTGGCCTGAAACTCACTGTATAGTCAAGGGTGACTTTGAATTCCTTGTCCTCGTTCCTCTATAGACCAACATTATGGGTTTTGTTTTGAGGCAGGGTTTTATATCTAAACCTGGGTGTCCTGGTACTTACTAGTTAGTTCCTGTGAGCCTTAACCTGTTTATAATCCTACCTCAGCTTCCAAATGAAGGGAGGATTATAGGCATGTATCATCACATCACTCCTGGGTCACTAAAGTTTTCATATATTTTTTGAGACAGGATTTCTCTGTGTAATAGCCCTGGCTTTCCTAGACTCACTTTGTAGACCAGGCTGGCCTCGAACTCATGGCAATCTGCCTCCCAAGTGCTGGGATTACAGGCATGTGCCACCGTGCCCAGTTTTGTTAATAATTTTAATTTTTAAAAGTTTTTTGTGTGTGCATGTGTGGGTGTCTCTTCTGTAGGTGTGCATGGAGACCAGGAAAAGATCTCTTGCTCTCTGGCCTACTGCTTTTGACAGGGTTTCTGAACCTTTGACATTGAACCCAGAGTTTATGGTTTCTTTCTTTCTTTTCTTTATTCTTTGTGGTTTTTTGAGACAAGGTGTCTCTGTGTAACAGCCCTGGCTGTCCTGGACTCTTTATAGATCAGGGTGGCTTTGAATTTAGAGAGATTGTCAGCCTCTGCTAGGATTACAGGCCTGTACCACCACGCCTGGCCAGAGCTTATGATTTCATCAGCAAGGCTGACTAGCTAGCCAGGGAGCTCCTGGAGCTGCCTGCTTTTGCCCATGCTGGAATTAGAGGCATGTGTGGCTGGCTGCCTTGATTGCTCCATAGCCCATGTTATTTTTCTCTGTCTTTCTCTTTCATTTAACAGGGTCGCTATGGAGACCAGGCTAGCATTGAACTCATAAAGATCTGCCTGCCTCTGCCTCCTGAGTGTTGGGATTAAAGACATGAGCCACCAACCCTAGTGTTTTGTGTTTTTGAGATAGGGTCTTTCTATGTAGTCTTGGCTTATCCAGAACTTGCTATGCAGATCAGACTGGCCTTAAACTCAAAGAGATGCCCTGCCTGCCTCTGTCTTCCTCTGGCTCTCTTTCTTTTTTTTAACATGAGTGCTGGGGATTCAGACTCAGGTCCTCATTCTTGTGCAACAAATGATTTTACCCAAGGACCCATCTCCCAAGCCCCTCACTCATATTTCAAAAGCAAATAACCTATAATCTTTAACAATTTTATTATTTGTGTATGTTTTTGTGTACCATATGAATGCAGGTACCTATAGAAGCAAGAAGAGGTTGTTTGATGTGGAACTGTAGTTACAGGTGTGAGCCACATGATAGGGGTTCTGGGAACTGAAACCAGATCTTCTGTAAGAGCAGTATGTTGTGCCCAGCATACTGTCCCACAACAGTGCACTGCTCTCTGAAGTCCTTAGAGTCTCCATTCCCCCCACCTCCTTTAAGACAGGGTTGCTCCCTCTAGCCTGGCTGCCCTGGAACTCACCACCTGCCCCTGCCTCCCGAGTGCTGTGATTAAAGGTGTGCACTGCTGCCACTCTGCCAGTTCTTAGATTCTTTCCGCTCCCTCTTCCATGATGTGATGTTTTCTTAGTATTGGGTGTGATACATACACATAAATGTCTGTTGATGGCAGTGGAGGGGTGATACAGATACCAATTTATGGCTAAGCATTCAGTTTCTTCTCATGGGTGTTTGTCATTAACACTCCTTATTGCAATTGTTCTTTTATATTTTTTGGTTTTTCGAGACAGGGTTTCTCTCTGTTATCTTGTCTATCCCAGACTCACTTTGTAGACCAGGCTGGCCTCGAACTCACAGTGATGCGCCTGCCTCTGCCTTCCAAGTGCTGGATTTAAGGCATGCGTCACCACACTCTGCTTTTTAATTTTTTTTTTAAAGATTTATTTATTTATTGTTTATGAGTGCTTTATCTGCAGAAGAGGGCATCAGATCACATTATAGATGGTTTCGAGCCACCATGTGGTTGCTGGGAATTGAACTCAGGACCTCTAGAAGAGCAGGTGGCGCTCTTAACCACTGAGCCATCTCTCTAGCCCCCAGCTTTTTAAATTTTTAATAGATATTTTCATGTACATGCTTCCCTATCTATCCCCCACCCATTTTTGAGACAGTCTTACATAGCTCTTGGACTGGTCTTGAACTGTCTATAAAGCTGAAGGTTATTTTGAACTACTGATCATCATCCCTCTACTTCCCAAGTGCTGGGATTATATGTGTGACACTATACCTGAATTAATTTGTTGGTTTGAGGCAACGTCTTACTGTCTAGCTCTGGCTGGCTTGCTACTTTCTTTGATGAAACCGACTTCCAACTTGAGGCAGTCTTTTGTCTTAGCCTCTCCTGTATGGGGATATGACTTAGTATATGCACTATATCCATAAATACGTGCCTTCCTTCCTTAATCTTTCTTTTTTCCTTTTGGACAAGGTTTCTTTGTGTAGCCTTGGCTGTCCTAGAACTAGCTCTGTAGACCAGCTGGCCTCAAACTCACAGAGATCCACCTGCCTCTGCCTCCTAAGTGCTGGGCTTAAAGGTGTGCACCACCACTGCCTGCCCGGCTTCTTTTCTTAAACTTTAGTTGTGTGTTATACATTGCATTCTTAATTTTCTTTATTTCCCTAATCTCAATTAACTTTTGTTGGTTAGTAAAGGTTTATAGGTCATTGGTTCAATAACCTTCCCCTTCCCTGTGTTCATTTTAGCCTCTAGACATTTGTTGAGGACCCTGTCTATGCTAGGAATTACGCTGCATATTAAAGATATGTTGGAGCCGTGCCTGGACACAGGCCTATGTAGGAGTCTGAGGTGGGAAGGTTGCAAGTTCAGGGCAAGTCTGTAAAATTTAGTGAAAATAAAAATTATAGAAAGGGCTGGAAATAGCTCAGTGGTTGAGTGTTTCCCTAGCATATGTAAGACCCTAGGTTCAAGGCTGGAGAGATGGTTCAGTGTAAGGGCAATGCCTGCTCTTCCAGAACACCCAGGTTCAAATCCCAGCACCCACATGGCAATTCACAGTTGTCTGTAACTCCAAGATCTGACACTCTCATATAGACATACATGCAAGCAAAACACCAATGCACATAAAATAAAGATTAATCAAACAAAAAACAAACAATGAAACAGATCCCATGCTCTATCTCCAGGACTGAAAAACAAAAACAGGAAGGTATGTGAGATATATAAGTAAAACTTGCTGAAAAATCAAATAGAAGCTGGGTGGTGGCACATGTCTGTAATCCCAGCACTTAAGGAAGCAGAGTCTTCTGTGAGTTTGAGGTCATCCTGGTTTACAAAGCAAGTGTAGTACAGCCAAGGCTGCACAGAAACCCTGTCTCTAAAAACAGACAACAAAAAATTCAAGTAGAAAGGGATTCAAGACCAGTGTTCCACAAAAATATCTGCCTTAAAAATTTGGAGGTTGGCAGTGGTGGCACAGACCTTTAATCCCAGCACTCGGGGACGGGGCAGGGGTGGTGGTGGGGACTGGACAACAGGACAGAGACAGGCAGATCTCTGAGCTCCAGGACAGCCTGGTCTACATAGAGAAACCCTGTTTTGAAAAACAACAAAACAAAAAAGTCATTTGCATAATGCCCTTCATGATGGGGATTAAACCCAGGGCAGCGTACATGCCTGCTGTCCCATTTCACCCAGCTCCTGATAAAAACACCCAAAATTCAAACAGGGTTTATGTGTTTGGGCAGCTGCTTGCATATGTGTGCACCATATGCATGCAGTGCTCCCAGGGCTAGATAGGGAACTGGGTCCCCTAAGACTGCAGCTACAGACAGTTGTGAGCTGCCATGTGGGTGCTGGGAATAGAACCTAGCTCCTCTGGAAGAGCTGCCAGTGATCTTACCACTGAGCCATCTCTCCAGCCCTTGGATTAATACTTTTTTGAGGGGAGTCATATTTCTACTTAGGAATTTAAAACTATTTGTAATTGAAATAGAATGTTACACTATTAGACTATGAAATAGAAAATTGTTTAAAATAACGTATGGAGTTACAAATTCCTTACTAATAATGCTAGCTTTGTAAAACTCTTGGTTTAGTTTTTTGATGTATGGAGGTATTTTTTCCAGTGCAACTTTTAGGGGTATTATCTAATAATTGTAAACAAAAAGTGATGCCTTTTTCCAGTTAAACAGCCCATGAAAGATTAATGAGAATGCATTTGTGGGACTTGTGGTTGCAATAAATATAATGTGTGATTCAGTTAAATAGTCTTGATGTCCATTTAAGAATATTGGCTAGGGTTCTTTTATTTCACTGGTAGTCACATTGTAAAGGCTTTTCTACTCTGATGTAAGGTTTGGATCTTTCTTAAGAAATTGTGTTTATAGTAGCATGACTGTGTCCTCCTTGTAACTTTGTATGTGCTTTAACCATGAGTTTACTTTTACAGGATTTCTATAATTGGCCTGATGAATCATTTGATGAAATGGACAGTACACTTGCTGTTCAGCAGGTAATAACAGTTTATTTTACAACTCTCATAACAAGCATTTTATATCTTTGGCATAGTTGATTATTCCCATTTTGTGTGTGTGTGTGTGTGTGTGTGTGTGTGTGTGTGTGTTGGGGGGGTGAGGGGGGACAAATTAGATTCCACTGGGTTAATGGAATGGTTATTTAGCATTGTGATCAAACCTCATTTTTAAGTTATGAAATTTGAATGTATGATGAGTTTAAATTAATTGAATGACAAATTAGAATAACAAAACAAATAAAATGCTAAATTAGTTACTAAACCTTTGATAGCATATTTTTGAGATTTATATGTTCTTATAATGATTTTAGTTCATAACTTACACCTTTCAGTGTATGTGAAAACAGATATTTTCCTTTAGCTTGTTACTGCTATCACATGACTTATTGTAGCATTGATTCCCAAGGGGGGCTTCCACAGCATGTTTTGGTTTTTTGTTTGTTTGTTTTTTTAAGACAGCGTTTCTCTGTGTAACAGCCGTGGCTGTCATAGAATTTGTAGACCAGGCTGGCCTTGAACTCACAGAGATCCTCCTGCCTCTACCTCTGCCTCTGCCTCCCGAGTGCTGGAACTAAAGGTGTGCCCCGCCCTCACTCCCACAGCATGTTTTGTTTGAATAGCACAGGAGATTCTAAGACATTCTTCTTGAGAATCTATACTTTATTACTATACTGTGTTACGTTTAACCCCTGCCTCATGAAAAAAAATGATGGTTCTTTCATATTGAATAGAATCAGGAGTTTGGTGAAAAAAATAATATTCATGGCTAATTGCTAAAGTTCAAATTAAGGAGTTAATTGTTTGTGGTGCCTATCACAACATCAAACCATCTAGCTTGGATCCTACTTTTAACTTAAGTGTCACTGATAATTCAGTTTTCCTTAAGGGTATTGTTCCTGGTAGATCAGCCATAACCCAGTGGATGGCCCCACACTAACAGCATATGGATAGCACAAACTGAAGTTGTTGGATTATTAAGTTAAAAAGAGGACATGAAGTTGAGGGTACAGGGAGGTGGGGTGGACCTGGAGGAGTTAGGGCAAGAGTTGGAGTGATTATATCAAAATGTATTATGTGAAGTTGTCAGTTTAAAAAAAAAAGAAGAGGAGCGGGAGGAGGAGCAGAAAATGGAGTATACAAGGGCAGAAGGTATGGCTCAGTGGTAGCGCACTTGTATAGTATGCCTGCGGAGCTAGGCTTGATTCCCCGGCACTGCAGTAGAAAGAAGGAAGTTAATATTTAAAAAAGAAAAAGATGTCTGAAAAGGCACAAAGCCAACAACAACAACAAAAAACCCAAAGAAGTTGGTATGAAATAGATTAGATTACGTATGGGTTAAGAACATTTATTATTTTACTATTTTTTAGGGGAGTGAGAAGATCAGTGTGTTGGGGATGAAACCCAGGGCCCTCACACATGCTAAGCAAGCACTCTACCACTGAGCTGTATCCAGATAGACAGCTAGCCTCCTTAATAGCATCATGTTTGAAGTAAAGTTCCTAAAGCCAACATAGAACTGTTGGTTTTTTATCTTATTATTATCTATATTATTATTTAAAATTAATATAATTATTTGCAGATATGTTTTCAGTTTCTTTTTAATCTGTAATTTATTTTGTTTACATGTGTTTGTGTGCCTGAGTGCATGACTGTGTACCAGGTGCATGGTGCAGGAGCCTGTGGAGGTCAAAAGAGGACATCGGGTCTCCTGGAGATGGAGTTAGAGGCACTTGTCAGCCACCATAGGGGGTTGGGAACTGAACCAGTCCTCTGCAAGAGCAGCCAGTGTTGTTAGCCACAGAGCCTGTTGTCAGATGGGATGGTGTTGAGGATGGGAAGGCCTTGTTTCAGATAGGCCTCATATTTGCCAGGCTGGTCTCAGACTTGAAATAATAGCCCAGGATAGTCTTCCCAGTCCTCCCCCTTCCTAGTGCTGGCAGTAGAGGTATGCAGCACCGTATCTGGTGTGTGCGGTACTAGGTTTTGAACTTGGGCAGGGCTTCATGCTAATCTTATTAGTCATTTTCTCCCCCTTTGAAGGGTTATTTGAACTTTTCAGCATTATGCCTGAAGTGTAATTTATGGTTTTGTTTGTTTTTTTGTTTTTTTGGTGATTGTGATGATTACTAAAGCCTTTGTTTCATACAGTCTACTTAAGTAGAATCAGTATTTTATTATTATAGTTGAAAGACTCTTGAAATTCTTTTTCATTTATTTTACTTTGTGTGTGAGTGCTTTGTCTCCATATATGTCTATGCAGCACATGCATGTGTGATACCTAAGGAAGTGGTGAGTCTCCATGTGGGTGCTGAGAATTGAACCTGGGGCCTTTGCAAGAATAAATGCTCTTAGCCGGCCGTGGTGGCGCACGCCTTTAATCCCAGCACTTGGGATGCAGAGGCAGGTGGATCTCTGTGAGTTCGAGGCCAGCCTGGTCTACAAAGAGAGTCTAGGACAGCCAAGGCTACACAGGGAAACCCTGTCTCAAAAAAAAAAAAGGAATAAGTGCTCTTAACCATCCCCCAGTTGAAAAACTCTTAACCCTTACTTGGGCCCCTTTCCTCACTCTTCACTTACTCCTGGTTTTTCGAGATAGGGTTTCTTTATTAGCCTTGGCTGTCCTAGACTCTCTTGTAAGTTCAAGCTGGCCTCGAACTCACAGTGATCCGCCTGCCTCTGCCTCCTGAGTGTTGGGATAAAGGCATAAGCCACCATTGCCTGGATTAGAGTAATTATTCTTACCTTTTCCCACCACATCTCTCTCTCTCTCTCTTTTTTTAATTTAATGTGTTTTGTTGCATGTATATCTGAGAGTGGTAGCTCTCCTAAAACTGGAGTTTCAGAGTTGTGAGTTGCCATGTAGCTGGGAACTGAACCTGTGTCCTTTGGAAGAGCAGGCAGTGCTCTTAACTGCTTAGCCATCTCTCCTCCCCCTTCACCCCCACTGTGTCATTTAAAGAGCTCTTAATAGAGATGGAGAGATGGCTTAGTGCTTAAGACCACTTACTGCTCTTCTAGAAGATCTGGGTTCACTGCTACATGTTTTCACCACCACAAGTCACAGCAGTCTGTAAGTACAATTCTGTGGGATCTGATGCTTCCTTCTGACCTCAGGCATCTGGCATCCATCAGGAGGCAGAGGCTAGAGGAACCTCTGTCTCAAAAAAGACTAATAGGGCTGGTGAAATGGCTTATTGGTAAAGACACTCAGCATCAACCCTGCCTGGTAATGGAAGGAGAGAACTGACTCCCACAAATTGTCCTCTCATCTCTACATGCCTGTGGCACATTAGTAATGGAAAACAAAAACAAAACAAACCTTAAAGACTTCAAAACAAAGTTTTTATTACTCATTCATAAGCAGGAAAACTTATCTTTTATCCTGCTATTGTAGTCATCTAGTCACATCTCCTTATTTATTTTTTCTTTTTTGAGATGGGGGTCTTACTGTAGCCCAGGCTGGCTTCAAGCTTGGTACACAGCTTGAGCTTCTGATCCTCCTGACTCGACCTCTGAAGTACTAAGATTATAGGTGTACACCACCAAGCTTGCCTGTACTAGGATTATAGGTTACACCACACCACCAAGCTTGCCTGTAATGGATGCTAGGTTTTTTCTTGAAACTGCAAGTAGTAATGGTTTTGTTGATAGCAAATAATTTTCTTATATTAACATACTATATTATTATTTAGTATTATATAATAAACTTTAAGAATTGGTAACAAATGACTTTGTAGCTTACCAAAAATAATCTAAGTTTTGGTAGCATATTCAATGAGTATTGAGTTCTAGGTTGGAGAGATGGCACAGAGGCTAAGAGTTGCTGTTCTTGATGATGGTCAGAGTGCAGGTCTCAGCACCCACAGAAGGTGGCTCCCACCTCTAACTCCAGCCAAGGAGCCGGACGCCCTCCTCAGCCTCCTCAGGCACTGTGCCTGAAGTAGGATGACTATTGCAGTGATGAAATAACATGTCCAAAAGCAAACTGGGGAGGACAGAGTTTTATTTGTCTTATGTTCCATCATCTGTAGTACTAACAATCATTAATTAAGAAATATCCTACAGGCTTCCCTACAGCCTGATCTTATGAAAGCATTTTCTCAATTGAGGCTTCCTCTTCTCTGTTGACTTTAGGTTGTACCAAGCTGAGCTAAACTAGCCAGCACACACTATATTATTCAGGGCTCTCCAAAGAACAGAAGGGGTAGAATGAACAGATATATATACTTTAAATGGTATTTAAAATGATTTACAGGTCATGGTCTGAGTGTCTACCAATGTCCTTACATTTGCAAGCTTTCTCCACTGAACTGCATCCCCAGCTCATTTTACTTTTATATTTGGTTTATTCACTAGGTAGCATTTTAGTATCCTTCAAGAACTTTTCCTTTTCCTTTGCAGTGTGGCTCCAACTAGCACAGGAGGCCTAACTTTTAGTCTGTCTTAGTTTTCTGGAAGGATTTCCTCATAAACATAGCATTTCAAGCTTTTGATTTAAAAGTGATGGACAATGACTCGTCTTTTACTTGAATAGCTAGAGACTAATTTTAATTGACCCATTTTCAATATTGTTATGTTTAGGGACTCGAGGAGAAAGAGAAATAAAGGAATGACTGATCAATGAAATATTCAGAACATACATAATTTGTGAATTTTATTTGCCATCTTACGTGAACATAATTCATCATGCTCTCTTTTTTTTTCATCATGCTCTCTCAAACAATTAAAATAGTAACATCAAAAGATCATTAATCATGGAGCTGGAGAGATGGCTGAGTGGTTAAGAGCACTGTCGGGTTCTTCTAGAGGTCCTGAGTTCAATTCCCAGCAACCACATGGTGGCTCATGAGCATCTGTAATGGGATTTGATGCTCTCTTCTGTTATACATGCAAATAGAACACTCATATAAACAAATATTTAAAAAAAGATCATTAATCATAAGTTAACATGACAGATATAATAGTATTGAAAAACTACAGAGAGTCTTGAAAAACAAAACGAAAAAAACAAACAAACAAACAAAAAAAAGAAAGGAAAAGCTTGAAATATGAGACTATGAAAGCAAGATGCAGAGATGAGATGTAAAGTGTATACATACTGTTGGAGAACGGATACTAATACACTGCAGGCTAGCCACATTGATTTGTTAAGCCAGTAGCAGCAACAGACTCATAGGACTGAAAAGTGTAGTAATGGAAAGTACAATAAAAATGAGTTATGAAGCCAGGCCAGGTGGCACGCCTTTAATCTCAGCACCCAGGGAGGCAGTGGCAGGTGTATAGCTTTGAGTTCCAGGCTAGCCTGGTCTACAGAGTGAGTCCAGGACAGCCAAAGTTACACAGAGAAACTTTGTCTTAAAAAACTAAACAAAGAACTGGAGAGATGGCTCAGCTGTTAAAGGCTAGGCTTACCACCAAAAATATAAGCGTTTGGTTCCCATCACCCATGGCAATCTCTCCAGACACCTTTTGGTGTGGGTGTGGGTGTGGTTTTATTTATTTATTTTTTTTGGTTTTTCAAGACAGGGCTTTTCTGTGTAGCCTTGACTGTCCTGGACTCACTTTGTAGACCAGGTTGGCTTCTGCCTCCCGAGTGCTGGGATTAAAGGCGTGCGCCACCACATCTGGTTTCCAGCCACTTTTTTTGTCTTACATTGCACGCATGCACACGGACTATAGCTATGTAGAAAAACAACTCTCTTAAACAAACAAAAAAGCGAGTTATGAACAGACTGAACCTGTTGTATGTATATATTTAGGAATACATATGAATATATATACAGGTATATAATAACAGTGAAAAAAGAGGCCATGAAATTGAAAGAGCAAGGAGGGGCATATTGGAGTGTGAAAAAAGGGAAGGGGAAATGATACTTTATTATAATATCAAAAAATAAAAATTTAAAATAAGTTAGGAATTTGTTGGGAGAGGGGGCGATTTGGAAAGAATTATTTTGTGGAATTTGAGGTGGTCTAGGATTAGTTGTATTTACTTGAGAGCATCAAAACTTAAGATCTATCAAAACTTAAGATCGTTGGGCATGGTAGCACATGCCTTTAATCCCAGCACTTGAGTAGCAGAGGCAAGCGGATCACTGTGAGTTAAAGGCCAGCCTGGTCTACAAGGCAAGTCCAGGACAGCCACAGAGAAATCCTGTCTCAATAAATAAATAAATAAGTAAATAAATAAATGAATGCACATTAGTAATTAGCTCAGAAGCCCCCCCCCCATCTTAAGATCATTAGGATGAAGTGGGAACAAAATCTGAGAAAATTCCAAGTGTCTTATGCCTGCATTAGAGTCTCAAAGGAGGCTGACGTAGAAGGAGAACTTGAGTGCTAGGCCAGTCTGGAGAACAGTGTGAACCCATTCCCTTACCCTCAGACCCCCACAGTACAAGAGGCATAAATAGGAACTCAAGTTCCGTATGTTAGCACATGCTTATAATTTCATTTGAGCTAGTCTAGGTAGCACATGCCTTTAATTCCATGACCTAGGAGGCAGAATCAGACTGATCTCTATGAGTTCAAGGTCAGCCTGGTCTATATAGCTCTAAGTGCCTGTGCACGCCTCCAGGCCAAGGTCACCTGATATGGCCATGATGGGTGAAACCAGGCCAGTTGGAGGGTCTACAGTAAAATTTAAGCTGTGGAAATTTTATTGAAAGCAACCAGACTTTATACCTTTATTAGAAACAATATAGTGACAATTGCCAGGATCAATACAGTTGTAGTTGCCAGGATACAATGATGTTTGCAATTTTTACAGGGTATACAAGATTAATGTCTAAGACCAATTGTCCTGTCAACCTTCTATGCTTCCTTGATTTATAAGGGAACAAATGGAGAAACAAAGCAGCCTGAACACCTCACTGCCTGAGGGAGTGCATTGGTTTCTCAGGAACTGCTAGTGCATTGTGCTCCAGGATCCATGGGCTCTAACCTGAAAAACCTGTGCCTCAGCACAGCTAGGCCAAGCCAACTCCACGGTTCCCTGTGCATAGCGAGTTCCAGGACAGTCAGAGCTACATCATCTCAACAAAACAAAAAGATTAAACGTATTTAGTGTGAAATATAACATCTAGTATAATTTAATTAACCATGAGAACTTCTTTCTTTATAGTATATTCAACAGAACATAAGGGCAGACTGCTCCAATATTGACAAAATTCTTGAACCACCTGAAGGCCAAGATGAAGGTGTATGGAAGTATGAACATTTAAGGTAGGTTTTTATGAAATCTCAGGATAGTCCTAGCAGTTCTAGTAAGAACTGGTGCATGCCTGTAATCCCAGCACTCAGGAGGCAGAGGCAGGTGGATCTCGAGTTGGAGGCCAACCTGGTCTACAAAGTGAGTCCAGGACAGCCAAGGCTACACAGCGAAACCCTGTCTCAAAAAAAAAAAAAAAAAAAAAAAAAAAAAAAGCACACTAATAATTAGCTCCTAATGATAATTATGAATCAAATAAGATTTGTGTAAATCAGAACCCAATTTCTTTTGTGTCTTTTGGTTATTTTGAGATTTTGAGACAAGGTCTCATTTGGTAGCCCAGGCCTTGAACTCCACCTCCTAGGTGTTGTGGTTAATTTACCAGTATTGCCTAATAATGTTTATTATCAGGCCTATAATAATTATTAAGACAGTATTTTCTAACCCACTGGCAATCAATCAAGACACAGACACCTGTAAACATTTTAAAATGGCCTCAGTTACCTGGGGCAGGGCAGATACTATTCCCTTAAACTACTTCCCATAGTGGGGCAGGTAGCCCATACCTGCCCCAATCCCATGCCATCTGCTTCTAATAACTTCTATCAAGCTACCTCCCATCCATAATCCCATATACTTGCTAATGTTCTTCATCTGGGCCTGATCCTCCATCCACTCTGACCATGTGCTTCTTACTCCACCTATCCCATGATGGCGAGCCTCTTTCTCTCCCTTCTCCTCTGGTCTCTCTTCTTTCCAAAATTCTCCCTGTCTCCCCAAGCCTGAGAACCTTAGCCACACCTATCCCATTTGCCCTGCCCAGGTGTGATGGCTTTTTATTGGTCAAATAGATTAGGCTCTAGGCAAGGTACTGGCTGGTCACAGAGACTCCAAGCAGTAATTAGCATCAAAATGCATCAGACCAACCTCCAACACTTAGGTGCTAGGATTGAAGACAATCCCAGCTGGTTGTGGATCTCAAACTTTTTTTTTTTAATTTAAGTAATTTATTCAGATTACATCTCAGTTGTTATCCCCTCACTTGAATCTTCCCGTTCCCCCTCCCTCTTTCATCCTATTCCCCTCCCCTAGGTCTATGACAGAAGGGGACCTCCCACCATATGGTCACAGCCTGTCAGGTCTCATCCTGGTAGCCTGCTTACTTTTCTTCTGCGTGTCACCAGGTCTCTCCACCAAGGAGAAGTGGTCAAATAGGGTTCATATCAGAGTCAGTCCCTGCTCTCTACACAACTGTGAGAATGTGCTGTCCATTGGCTAGATCTGGATAGGGGTTCTAGGTTTATTGCATGCATTGTCCTTGGTTGGTACAGTAGTTTGAGCTGACACGCCTGGGTCTAGATCTGCCAGCCTTAATGATCTTGTAGGTTTCTAGGACCCTCTGGATCCTTCTGTTTCCCCACTCTCCTTTACCTCTCTCACCTAGAGTCCCAATAGGAAGTCTCAGTATCTATACCAATCTCCGGCTATGTGAAGACTTTCACACCACCAAACTAAATAACCCAACTAAGAAGTGAGGCTCAGAACTAAACAGAATTCTCAACAGAGGAATATTGAATGGCTGAGAAACACCTAAAGAAATGCTCAACATCCTTTGTCATCAGAGAAATGCAAATCAAAATGACTCTAAGATTCCATCTTACACCCATCAGAATGGCTAAGATCAAAAACTCAAGCATATGCTGGCGAGGATGTGGAGAAAGGGGAACACTCCTTCATTGGTGGTGGGAGTGCAAATTTGTACAGCCACTTTGGAAATCAGTCTGCCACTTTCTTAGAAACCTGGGAATAGGGCTTCCTCAAGACCCAGCTATTCCACTCCTTGGAATATACCCTGAAGGTGCTCCACCACACAACAAGGACATATGCTCAACCATGTTCATAGCAGCTTTATTTGTAATAGCCAGAACCTGGAAACAACCTAGATGTTCCTCAGCTGAAGAATGGATAAAGAAACTGTGGTACATTTACACTGTGGAATACTACTTAGCTATCAAAAAAAAAAAAAAAAAAGGAAATTCTTAAATTTGCAGGCAAATGGATGGAACTAGAAATGATCATCTTGAGTTAGTTAACCCAGACCCGCAAAGATACACATGGCATATACTCATTTATAATTGGACACTAGCCCAACAGGATCTCAAACTTTTAATCTTCTGCCTGAGTACTAGAATTACAAACATGCAATTGATAATTTTTTGTTTGTTTATTTTGTTTTTCTGAGATAGGGTTTCTGTGTATAGCCCTGGCTATCCTAGACTCACTTTGTAGACCAGGCTGGCCTCAAACTCACAGCAATCTGCCTGCCTCTGCCTCCAAATAGCTGGGGTTAAAGGCGTACATTACCATGCCTGGGTTTCCTTCCTTCCTTCCTTCCTTCCTTCCTTCCTTCCTTCCTTCCTTCCTTCCTTCCTCCCTGCATCCTTTCCTTTCCTTTTTCCTTTTCATTTCCCTTTCCTTTTTCCTCTTTCCTTTCCCCTTTCCTTTCCTTTGTGTGGGATGGGTTAGGGACAGGATCTTTCTCTATGTAACCGTGACCCTACTATGTAGAACAGATTTCCCTTGTACTCTCAGAGAGTCATCTGCCTTTGTCTTCTGGATTAAAGGTGCTCACCACCTACCTCACCTGGCCTGATTTAGTGTTTGTGGTGTTTTTTTGCTTGTTTTTTTTCCCCAAGACAGGGTTTGTCTGAACTCAAAAGATCTGCCTCCTGAGTGCGGGAATTAAAGGAATGAGCTACTATGTCTGGCTAAGTTTAAAAATTCAAGTCTATAAAAAAAAAAATGTTTAGTCAAAAAAAAAAAAAAGTAGCTGGGCATAGTGGAGCACGCCTTTAATTCCAGCTTGGGAAGCAGAGGCAGGTGGATCTCTGAGTTCAAGGTCAGCCTCGTCTACAAAGAGAGTTCCAGGACAGCCAGGGCTATTACACAGAGAAACCCTGTCTCAAAAAACCAAAACCAAAACCAAAACCAAAACCAAAACCAAAACCAAAACCAAAACCACACACACAAAAGGGCTAGAGATAGAGAAATGGCTCAGAGGTTAAGAGCACTGGCTGTTTTTCCAAAGGTCTCGAGTTCAATTCCCAGCAACCACATGGTGATTCACAACCATATGATATCTAGTGCCCTCTTCTGGTCTGTAGACAGAATACTATATAAATATTTTTTAAAAAAGTTTAGTCTTTTTTTGTGTGTGTCTAACTGTATATGAAAATAAATGTACATACGTTTTACATAACTGAACCGTCTTTCATGTTTTATTGTACATATCAACAACTTACCCTCCAGTTGTTGATCATAATCAGAAGTTTTCTTATGTGTACGTGGTTACTTGAACCATGTATATATCTTTGTAACATAACTGTATACAGTTACAACTGTTTTACAGTAGATTCTCAGAGGACTGACCTAGTCAAAAGGCATGTGTTTACCTAGAGTCTTGGTGAAATTTCTAAGCTACTTTCCAGAAATAGTAAATGCATTTTTAGGGTAACTAACTTGGCTGCTTATGAAATAAAAGAAGAAAATAAAGCCTGGATAATAAATGTGATTTTTACATTTTTAGGCAATTCTGCCTTGAACTAAATGGACTTGCTGTTAAACTTCAGGTAATATTTTCTTTATGTTAAAGCTGTAATTCAAAGTTAAGATTTTTACAAATAATTTTTTAGGCTTAGATTTATTCAAAGATTCTTATTTTCTTTTTAAATGTTATAGAGGCTGGGCGGTGGTGACGCATGCCTTTAATCCCAGCACTCGGGAGGCAGAGACAGGCGGATCACTGTGAGTTCAGGCCAGCCTGGTCTACAAAGTGAGTCCAGGACAGCCAAGGCTACACAGAGAGACCCTGTCTTGAAAAACCAAAAAAAAAAAAAAGTTATAAAGTAGTAACCCAAATGACATACCTTTTCATCACCATTCTACATATTAAAAAATACAATTATTTTTAACAGAGTGAATGCCATCCAGATACGTGTACTCAAATGACAGCAACTGAACAATGGATTTTTCTTTGTGCAGCTCATAAAACTCCAAAAGAGGTGAGAATTGGGAGGTTTCAGTGCATGGTCATGAGGCCCATTACTCTGGGCCTGAGGTGATGCCAAACATCCTAGAAGAGAGCATTTGGGGAAGGAGGTCTGCTCACATGACATCCAAGAAACAGAGAGTAAGGGCCCACAGTCCCAGTGTTCCTTTCAAGGACACTGTCCCATCACCTACTTCCTCCAACTGGGCCCCATCTCTCAAACTTTCTGCTACGCCCCTGAGAGACCTACCTGCTGGGAACTGCATTTTCAGCAGATAAGCCTTTGGGGTACATTCCACATCCATATTTAGACAGAAGCATTGTGGGATGTAGTAGGCATAGCTAGATAATGTTATAAATATACGAAACACTGCTGAATTTGTTTAATATTTGCCTGTGTGACATATACGCAGTTGTGTGTGTAAGTGTTTATATATGCGTGTGGAGACCAGAGGAGGCTATCACCTTACCTTACTGCCATGAGGCAGGCTTTCTCATTGAATCTGGAGATAAGCTGCAAGCCAGCAAACCCCAGAAACCCTTTCTCCTCCCACCACCCAAACTGTGCTTAAGTTCCAGGTGCTTCTGGTCATGGCAGCGTTTTACATGGGTGCTTGGGATTTGGACTCAGGTCCTCATGCTTACACTTAGCCACTGTTCATCTCCCTAGACTTCCAAAACTACTGAATGTAACCTAAAAATTTATGTGTGTGTGAGTGTGCATCTCTCTCTCTCTCTCTCTGCATGTGTATGTCTGTGTGTATGTGTACATGTGTGAGCGTGCCTATCACAGCGTAGATGTATGGAGGCTAGCCTTGCGCATAACGACTATAGCCTGTGTAAGTCACTCATCATTCAAAGATTCAGTTTGTCCAGTGTACCACAGGCTGGAGTAGATAATCCAGTGTTCTTCCTGCTCTCAGACATTGTTTTCTTTTAGGGTTGGTGCTGGGGATGAAATTGGGAAATTAATTACTGTATCTTTTGTAAGTCTGATATTATAATTTCCAGTGATAACAAAACTTCATTTATCAATGTGATTTTTTTTGTTTGTTTGTTTTTTTGTTTTTTTTTGTTTTTTTTTGAGACAGGGTCTCTCTGTGTAGCCCTGGCTGTCCTGGACTCACTTTGTAGACCAGGCTGGCCTCGAACTCACAGCGATCGCCTGCCTCTGCCTCCCGAGTGCTGGGATTAAAGGCGTGCGCCACCACCGCCCGGCTCAGTGTGATGTATTTTATAGTCACTTGGAAATCGGGAGCTTTTTCTTAGAACATGTTCATGTCTTTAGAATAAGATACATAAGGTGATTAGTTGTCTTCTTGATTGGATTGAGACGAGGTTAAGAGATGAATAAAGTCTAAGTAGGTATCTGGAAAGCATTTACAGATACTTACTTCATGACAGCCCTGGCCCAATAACTGCTTTATACCCTGATGAATATAAAAGTTGAACAGTGCAGGGCTGGAGAGATGGCTTGAAGGTTAAGAGCACTGGCTGCTCTTCCAGAGGACCTGGGCTAAATTCCCAGCAGCCACATGGCAGCTCACAACTGTCTAATTCCTATTCCAGGGCATCTGACTCCCTCACATATGCAGGCAAAGGACCAGGGTACATACCATAAAAATAAACATAGAAAAATGTGAACAGTGTTGAGAGATGGAGGAAGCGGGAAGGGTGAATTTGGTTAGAAAAAGCGGGACACCAGGAATTGCTCTCTGAAGGGCATTTTCTTAGGTGGCTCCTTCCTGCCTTGCTGTGCTTCCTGGCTGCCATGAGCTGATGATCCCCTACCACAGTCCTCCACCATGGTGGGCTAAACCTCTGAGCTGTGAAAAGAAACCCTCTTCCTTTACATTGCTTCTGTCGGGTATGGTAAGGAAAGCTAGTGGATGTAGACCTGAGGAAAGACTGACACCTTCTTGTTAACGCATTTACATTTTTCTCTTTTCTAGTGTCCTGCTATAGACTATACAAGACACACTCTTGATGGTGCTGCATGTCTCCTGAATAGCAATAAATATTTTCCCAGCAGGTAAACAAAACTTTCAAACATGATATTAAGCTTTTTGGATTTCATTTGAAAAGTAAAATTAGGGTTTTGTTTGTTTGTTTGTTTTGAGACAGGGTTTCTTTTTGTAGTCCTAGCTGTCCTGGACTCGCTTTGTAGACCAGGCTGTCCTTGAACTCACAGAGATCTGCCTGCCTCTGCCTCCCGAGTGCTAGGATTAAAGGAGGGTTTTGAGATACATACATACATACATATATATAATTTATTTATTTATTTTTTTAAAATATTTTAGGTTACTGGAAGCAGCATGGGAAGGGAGAGCACATGCTGTGTGGGGTGCATGGAGGTGGGAAAAGGGCAAGGGCTGGTTATACATTTTTAAAGTATATAGTTGACTTGTTCACATTATTTTAATTGGAAATTAAGGTTGTAGTTAAACATCAGAACTTGTCTCTGAAAGCTTAAAGACGCATTTAGTCAGTGCTAGTCTCCTATGTGTGCTCCTTCTCCAGGCCTCTCCTCACCAGGCATCAGCATCAGCCTCCTCTGGTAAAATAAAGAACAGACTCTCTTAAGGGAGACTGCTATTTTTCCTTATTTTGCCTATGGCTATCCTAAGCAAAGTTTTAGTATATTTAATTATAAATAACAGTGGACATCATTATGACATATATATATATATATGATATATATATATATATCATGCATTTTATCATATACATGATGTGTTTTCATCCTGTTCACGCCATTGCTCTTATGTTACCCCTTTCCTCCTCCCAACTAGCCTCTTCTATTTTCCTTGCTTTCTTCCTCTCCCTCTCTTCTCTCTTTCCTTCTTTCTCTCTCCCTCTCCCTGCAGTGTCCCCCCTCCATGTGCCCCAGTACATTCCACTAGGGTTATTTAGATAAATGGATGAAAGTTGGTGCACTTTAGCCTAGTGTGTTTTCTTCCTTATCAGTGGTTACCTGAATATATACATTGTTAGGGAGGAGTGGGGCTCTGGGAGCCCCTTCCCATCCCATGACAGGGGAAGGTGCCCTCTGCGTTCAAGAGTGCCTCACCCATGTCACACCTGGAAGTCAATATCCTATACCGCTTCCTCCTCTAACTCTGAAATTATTACTTATTCCATGAGTTTGAAGGAGGGTGATATGGATGTCTTACTAATAGCTGAGCATTCAGTAGTCACTTCTTTTCAGTGTTGTGACCTGCTGTCAGTGTCTGCAGTTACTCTTGACTACTGCAGAAGAGGTTGGCAGCATGAGCGGTTAGAAGCAGCTTGACAGGCATATCATCATACAGAGCCTTGTTGATAGATTTTTAAGATTTATTGTTTTACTGGTGAGATTTATGAGCCCTTCCCTTTTAAAATTGAGAATAGATCCCACCCATGGTTTAAAGAGTTCTTTTATTTATTTTCCCCTGAGACATGGTTTCTCGATGTAGCCCCGACTGTCCTAGAACTCTGACTGTAAACTTACAGGGATCCTCCTGCCTCTGCCTCCCGAGTGTTGGGATTAAAGGCGTATGCCATCACCAAGTTCTTTTTTTTTTTTTTTTAAGACAATATTTATTTATTATTGTATATACAGTGTCTACCTGAAGGCCAGAAGAGGGCATCAGATCACATTATAGATGGTTGTGAGCCACCATTGGTTGCTGGAAATAGAACTCAGTACATTTGGAAGAGCAGTTGGTGACCTTAATCTCTGCGCCATCTCTCCAGTACCCCACTGAGTTCTTAAAAAAATTACTTACTTACTGTTTTTGAGACTGAGTCCCAGTATATAGCTTGGGTAGCCTTGAACTCACTGTGTACGTCAGGCTGACCTTGAACTCACAGATCCACCTGTCTGTCAGTGCTGGGACTAAAGATTTGTGCAGCCATACTTAGAATAACTGGTGTCTGGAGACAGTCTTGTGTAGCCCATGGTAGCCTTGAACCTCGTCATCAAGCTCTTCTTGAACTTGAGCCATCTCCCTGGAAGTCCTTGTAATTATTGAGATTGCAAGTACCTGTCCTATATGGCTCGTGACTGGTCTTTTATTAGAATTTTGTATTTGTATTTGTTACAAAGTAGATGGAATTAGAGGTTTTTTTTTTCTCTCAAAAGTGTGATTAGCTCCAAATACCTCATCTAAAATTTGTGGGGGTAAAAACCACAGAAAACATCTAATTTTTTAGTTTTTTAGAATATAAAATACTTCTCAAAGAGAATCAGAACATGCATATTTTGATTTTCAGAATATAAGGAAGAACAAGCAGATTCTACAGGGTAAAACAGTGAATCCTCTTAGCAGTTTAATTACATGCAGTAGACAAAATGTTAATAGTGTAAAATATTTGTCAAAGTCTTGGTGTTTTAGGTTTCCTTTTAGTACATTATGTGTATTCTGCCTTAACACAATGTCAGAAGGTTTTCACTAAGATGCTGCGGTTGAGTAGAGAGGCCGCTGACCCAGGACCAAGGCTCGGTCTACTCTTGTCACTTACAGCTCTGTGCCGTGATCCTGATGCTTCTAGTCCTTGAGTGTTGGTTTCCATGCTTGGAAATTGACAAGATTGAACTGTATATTTCTAACATTTTGTCCAGCCTGTGAATCTCTGGTTTCTCTTCTGTTTTTAGGGTTAGCATAAAAGAATCATCTGTAGCAAAACTAGGATCAGTGTGCCGTAGGATTTATAGAATATTTTCACATGCCTATTTTCACCACCGGCAGATATTTGATGAATATGAAGTAAGTATATGTCTTAGCTTGCTTTCTGTTGCTGTGATAGAGACCGTGAGCAGAAGCAACTGAAAGAGCAAAGGGTTTATTGCTGCTTACAGCTCTTAGGTTACACTCCGTCATGAGGGACGTCAGGCCCGGCGCTGGAGTGGAGGCCATGGGGGAGCACTACTTACCCTCACGCTCTGATGGCTTGCTCAGCCTGCTTTCTGGTTGGTTTTGAGACAAGGTTTCACTATAGTCTTGACTGACATCGAGCTCATTATGCAGACTTAGAAATCCTCCTGTGAGCCTCTCAAGTGCTGAGGCTAAAGGCTCCGCCTGCTGTTTTATATCCTAGGAACGTCTGCCCAGGGATGGCACTGAGCACATCAGTCAAGAATATAGCCCCGTAGGCTTTGTCACAGGCCAGTCTGGTGGGGCATTAGTTGAGGTTCCCTTGTCCAAGATGACCCTAGCTTGTTTGAAGGTGACGGAAACTAACCAGTAATTACTGTAATACATTCTTGTCAGGATGGCAATAATGTGTGTTGATATTATTTCTAGTCTTTTAATTTTGGATAGCAAAATGACTTTTTTTTCTTCCTTTTTACAGAATGAAACATTTTTATGTCATCGGTTTACTAAATTTGTGATGAAATATAATTTGATGTCGAAGGATAACCTGATTGTACCAATTTTAGAAGAGGAAGTTCAGAATTCAGTTTCTGGGGAAAGTGAAGCATGAAGGGAATCGTGTAGAACAATGTACCGATCACATAATTAACAATTATGTACTGTATATATATATCATTTTAGACACATCAATCATGTATCCATATTATAGCTTATTTGTTTAGTATAGGTTTTGTGTGCTATGTGTTGCCTTTTAAAATGAGAAAAACATTTTAAGTTATTCATGAACTGTATATTCAATGGTGTGACACTCATGGTTTTTAAATAAGTTTAGTATTATCTGTTTATAATGCCTGTTAATAAAAGAATTTACAGTTTGGTAAAATTGCTGCTAAACAATCATTGGATCGCAATCCTCTCAAACCTATAAAAGAATGAGCTTGTGTTTCCCACAAGCCACTTACTAAAGAGATAATATTTTCTTTGGTTTCACCCCTAGGTTTTGATATTTTAGAAAATTCAGTAGTATTCCATCTGTACTGTTAACTTCTCCAAAATGAGAAAAAAGTGTTTAAAAGTTCTGTTTATAGCTTTGATATGCATAGCTGATTATGTGTATGTTCAGAGGAATTTGAGGAGGTGTTACTAATACTTAAATAATCTCACTCTGCTACGGAAAGTCTGCTCTAGGTCAGTGTACTTGGAAACATTGCCTTTCTCGTGACAGTGGATTATTAACTGTGTGCTGGTGATGATAAGGCACATCCGTGGTGCTCCCATGGACACCTGCCCCTTGTTTCCCCTAGTGCTCTCCCAAACTACAGTAGTCAAGCAGTGGTTAGTGGTGGCTTGTCCCTGTTTATATTTGTGTTAATTGCTTACGGAGCATCTCTCAGACTAGCAGCGATGTTACACTACAGAAGTCAACTGTGCAGCAAACTGTACTGCCTACCTTTGTTTGGGAAGTTGTTGTAACTACTTAGAAATTGTCCTCCTTACGATGGTTTCATTCTTCCTGTTAGTAATATTAATCTTTTCACCTGACCCTAGGCAGCATTGAATAGACATGAAAGAGACAGTGTATTTATTTTATTCTCTTCCTCAAAAGCTTACTGTTTGAATTGTATGCACATATACGACTATTTACAATAATTCACAGGTTCCAGTGCTGTTGTTGAGTGGTCATCCTTTGGGTTCTTATTTCAGTGTCTAAAGAATTTAAGTGCAGACTTATATTTGGTGGGGTTTCTCATACATAAAATGCTGGCGTCTCTGTGCCACGCTCCAAGAAGGCACGAAGACTGGCGGGAACTGTACCTGCAGCTGGGACAGTTGAAGCCTCCTCTACTGACTTAACAAACATGAGGAACTTCTTTTTTATTTAAGAGTTATTTTTAAATGACATTGAAACATGCATTCATCTTGTTTTTCAACTTATTTGAGGAAATGATTTGTATTGTATTATGAGACAAGTATGCACAGAAAAGTTGGAAATGACAGTGCCCTCAGAGTGTGTATAGTTGCCGCCTGCCCAAGCCTGCCCTGTGCCAGCAGTCATGGTCGTCACTGGACCGGAGCCCACACTACCTTTTAAGAAGTTTCATGTTCGCAATGAATAGAACATTGACTGAAATTAGGTGTTTATATTACTGTTACCATAAACCACTGGAGCTAGTAATTTTTAAATAAACTTGGTAAATATGCGAGACTAACCTACTAAGTTCATACATTATACATAGCATAGCCATGTTCAATAGGTAGAGTCTCACAGTGGATTCTGTCACTTGACTATTTCTCAGTGAACACTGAAGGTAGTGACTGGGGTTGTAGAGCTGACTAATTGGAACACTTTGTGAATATATGCCTTAGTGTTACAGGAAATAAAGTCTGCTTTTCTTTTTCTACTCCACCCTCCCTGTAGTATGTTTCAAATTGATCATGAAAGAAAAGTCTACAAAAGCGTGGTTTGTAGTCTGGCTTTTGTGTCCATGCTGACACCTCACTGATTTGCCGCCTGGGAAGCTGCTTGGTTAACAGTAGTGGGAGCTCAGTGGAGCAGTTTGTGTTTTAGTGCTGCGTACATAGTTTGAAAGTGCACATTGTATGAGTAGTCGTTTAAAAAGTAGCTGGAGCCAGAGTGGTGGGGCATACCTGGGTAGTCCTGGCACTTGGGAGGCAGAGGCAGATAGTCTCTGAGCTTGAGGCTAGCCTGGGCTATATGAGACCCTGTCTCAAAAATGAGGGCTGGCAGGATAGCTCAGCAGGTAAGAGTGGTTGCTGCCAAGCTTGGTCTTGGGGTTGATTTCCAGAACCCACGAGGGATAACTCCTGCAAGCTGACCTCTGGTCTCAGTGCATGCCATGGCATGCATGCTTGTGCCTACACACCTCCACAAGATACAAGCTTTTCAAAATTAAAACCTTTAATGAGGCTAAATGTCAGAAAGAAAAGCGTAGGAATGGAGGGAGAGATGGGTGAGATGACTCAGTGGGTAGCGGAGCTTCTCTCAGGCCTGATGACCTGGATTTAGTCCCTAGAACCCACATGCTAGGTAGAAGGAGAAAACTGACTCCTGTGGATTGTCCTCTAGTTTACACTGTCATGTTCTAGTCCCCAGATAAGTGAAAGAAAATTTAAATGTTTGAAAAGATTATTAAAAAATTGAGAAGGTTCTGTTGGTAAAAGTACTTGCCTTGCAAGCATGAAGACCTGAGCAGGGTTCCCTGCACCCATGGTGGTGTGCTTGCAAACCTGTAGTGGAGGAGGCAGGCCTGAGCTGGGTGGGTGGGCCTGCTGTCTAGACAGGCCTAGCTACTTGGCAAGTTTCAGGCCGGTAATAAACACTGACCAAAAAACAACTCCCCTCCCCAAAGATGGCATAGAAACAGCACAGACATGCACATGCACACAGAATGCTACTGAAGAACGGTACCGAGACATCTTCTGACCTTCATAAGCACACGTCAGGTTATCAAGCCTGGGTCTGCCAAATGGTCTTACAGAGTAAGTGTCCTAAGGGAAATGCAATGTCACCATTACATGAGGGGAGTCAGGCTCAGTTAAGGTTGGACTCTCCTGCCAGTTGTGATGGCTCAGTGCCTGTAATCTCAGAACTTGAGAGGCTGAGGCAGGAAGATGGCTCAAAATTCAAGTACAGCCTTGACTCTATGTGTTCCAGGCTAGCCTGGTTTGCAGAGGAAACTGTCTAGAAAATTAAAAGCCTTATATATTATCTTTCTTTTTTTCAAAGATTATTTTATGTTCACTGCTGTTTTGCCTGCATGTGTATCTGTGAAGGTGCCAGATATCCTGGAATTGGAGTTACGGTTGTGAGCTGTCATGTAGGTGCTGGGAGTTGAACCCAGGTTCTCTGGAAGAGCAGCCAGGGCTCTTAACCTCTGAGCCATTTCTCCAAGCCTCCTATATATTCTTTTTCAGATAGACCATATTGATAGGGCTGGAGAAGTGGCTCAGCAGTTAAGAGCACTTAACTGTTCTTACAGAGGACCCAAGTTGATTCCCAGCACCTACACTGTGAATCAAAACCATCCAGAGTACCAGTTCCAAGGGACAGAACCTCTTCCAGTCTGTGCTGGCAACAAGCACACACATGACACACATACTTGTATGCATGCAAGAAAACAGCCAAGCATAAGAGGTACCGACAATTCACCCTTTCCCCTCTGGGAAGGCAGTGGATTGAACCTTTTATCTTCCCATATGCCACATGCCATTGGATGTGTCCATTTTGTTTTAACTGGCTTCAGATGTTAAATTTTCACTTCTAGAACAGTCTCTTGGTTACGTTCTTGGGGGGAGGTGGGAACTGAGATAGATTTCATGTAGTACAGACTGGCCTTGAGTTTCTTAGCATCTTGCCTCTGCTTCCCAAGTGCTGGCATTGTATGATACCACGGTGTTCGGCAATTTTGTATTTCTCTTGCTCTTTAGACCACCCTGGCTCTGAACTTACGTAGATCTGCCTGTCTCTGCCTCTGAGTGCTGGGAGGCACACACCACTGTGCCCAGCTTTCTCAGTTAAATCCCCCGAGACAGGGTTTCTCTGTGTAGCCTTGGCTGTCCTCGACTCGCTTTTTAGACCAGGCTGGCATCGAACTCACAGCGATCCTCCTGCCTCTGCCTCCCGAGTGCTGGGATTAAAGGCATGCGCCACCACGCCCAGCCCTCTTATTTTTAAATTTATGTATTTTATGCGTATGGATATTCTATCTGCATGTATGCCTGCATGGCAGAAGAGGGCATCAGATTCCATTATAGATGGTTGTATGCCACCAGGTAGTTGCTGGGAACTGAACTTAAGACCTTTGGAAGAGCAGCCAGTGCTCTTAACTGCTGAGCCATCTCTCCAGTCCCTCAGTTAAGTTCTTAATGATTTAATATCTAAATAAAATTAGAAACCCATGATTGTATTGTTAGTGATACTGTATTATAGAGACATAGAGTGACTATTGTCAACTTAATTTTACAATGGAACCGACCCCTCAGCTCCCCCATGATTGAACTTTCTTTTATTAAGCCAGGATACGATGGCACACGCCTGTAATCCTCGCACTCAGGAGCCTGAAGATGAGAGCTCTAGGCCTCCTGGGGGCTTCGTGGCAAGCAGCAGTCGCCAAAGCGAGGGGTGAGGGGAGCTGGGAGTGCTTCAGGGGTAAAGTGTGTGCTGTGCAGACATGACCTGAGTTCAGATCCCCAGTACTCACAGAAAATCTAGGTTTAGTGTCACACAGCTGTGATCCCCATCATGGGAGGCAGAGGTGGCACAACCGTAGACAGTTCACTGCAGCTCAAGTGCCAAGATGCAGGTTCAGAGACCCTATCTCAAGAAAAGGTGAGGAGCCCCCGTGCTCAGATGCAGTCAGTAGGCAGCGCAGTCTCCTTGTGGTCCCATAACATGGAGGGTAGGGACTACTTCTGACGTGGACTCTGTCCCCACACCTTGTCACTTCCCCCTGGCTGGGCAGCCTTGCCACAGAGCAAGAGGATGCAGGCAGTCCAGATGAGTCTTGCTAGGCTCAGGTCAGATGCTAGGGGAGAAGAGCTCCCCCTTTCTAAGGACTTGGGGAGGGAGGGAAGGAGTCTGAGGGAAGGAGGGAGAGATTAGGAGGCCATGAGTGAGGGGGCTACAGTCAGGATGTAAAATGAACAAATGAAAAATCCTTATGGAGATGGTTTCAAATGTGGCAAACCACTGGGTAAAATGTCCTCATTTCAATCACAGACAGAATTCTGCCCTAAAATGGGCACGCTTGGATGCAGGCATAGTTGATGGCCGAACTCTGCCAAGACAGGGTAAGCAAGTCCTCAATAGTTCCTGCCTCACAAATATGTCTGTCAGATATACTGGGCCAGAACACTGAAGATGATGCTCCAACATTGTAGAGAATTTTGGGTGACTGTTTAGGCAGCAAACTGTTGTCATTTATTTTTTCACTTTGGAAGCTGCTAACGTGCACTTCCTATTTACTCAGCTAATTAATTTAGTTCCTTCTCAAGTCCCTGATGGGGTTGAAGACCACATATAGTTTAATTTTACAATTAAGCTTAGTTGTTTACAGGTTAAGATGTCTCTAGGTCTAGATAGATGTTTTAAGTTGATAATGATGAGATATGATAGATACTGATTTACATGCAGAATTTTAGACTTACCAAGATAGAAAAGGTGTTTTCTTCAAGGTTGCCAAATACAAATAGCCAAAACACTATGAATGTAACATTAATATAATTCCTGATTGTTTCATGGTGGTTCTTGCTGTATATAGCTTATTTTATATATGTGCAATAATGTGTGTACATGTAAAAAATAAAAAAATATCGAAAAATAAAATAAGGTGAACACTGGGCGTAGTGGCACAGGCCTTTAATCCCAGCGCTCAGGAGGCAGAAGCAGGCGGATCTCTGAGCTCAAGACCAGCCTGGTCTCTATAGAGACTTTCAGGACAATCTGGGGTACCTAGTGAGATCCTGCCTCAGCCCCCTAAAGGTGAAGCAATGATACAGACACCTGGCATACCCATGTGCGTATACACACACTGACACCACACACACACCATATATACACCATGTGTACGCGTATGGAGGATGTTTTGTTTTTGCGTTTGTGTGTGTGTGTGCGCGTGTGCGCAGATGTGCATGCTAGAGGACAACTTTCACAAGTTGGTGTCTCTCAAAGTAGGTCCCAGGGATTGAACTGAAGTCCTTGGGCTTGGGGACAAATGCCTTCACCTGCTGAACCATCTTGCGAACCCTTATTTTAAAAAATGTATTATCTCTAGCTGCTTCCGCGTTGTTTCCTGATCCAAAGTCAGCATGCCTGGACGACACCGTGACCCAGCCAGTTAGAGGTTTGAGCTCAAAGGGCCTTGGGCATTAGTAGCAACATTTAAGCAATCTCCCAAAACAGTGAAAGAAATTGGCCACGTCCCTCCAACTGTTAGCTGAACTTTATGACTTGGCTTTCCTGCTCTAGCGAGACCTCAGTAAAGAATCCATGCTTTCTGGCTGTCTAGAGGATTGGTTGCAGATCTGTTTCCATAAGAAATGCTATGGACTGGTGGGCCTAGCGCTGTGGAATCTGTACTGACCCTGACTCAGAATGATTTGGCCATTCCCAGTTCAGTGGGGAGAAGCGAAACTTTGAAGTATATAACGCGATGGTTGTAGGTGCGCTGCAGGGTAATAGGCCTCTGTGTAACGCGATGGTTGTATGTGCGCTGCAGGGTAATAGGCCTCTGTAGCTTATTCATCTCATGTGACTGAACTTTGTCAACTGGCTCGTCATAACTTCGGTTCCTCTTCCCCATCTCTTGCTCTTGGTAACCACCATTTACTCTGATTCTGCCTAGTTTAGATACCTCATACCAGAGTGAGGTGTCTTCATGAAATTAAGCAGCATTTGGGACTAGTTTCTTTCAGCAAACATTGCATCCTTCAAGCTCATCAATGTTACTGTCTACTGGAGAATTTCCCCTTGTCTTTTTTTGTTTTTTTTCTTTCCCTTTATTTTATGTGTGAATATTTTATGTCTGTGCACCGTGTGAATGCAGTGTCTGTGGAGGCCAGAGGAGGGCATTAGATCCCTTGGGCCTGGAGTTTGGGGTGGTTTTTACAAACTGTGGGTGGCTTGAACCCAGCCCCACCCTCTGGAAGAGCAGTCAGAGTGCTTTCCTGCTGAGCCATCTCTTCTGCCCTTCTCTTCAAGATCTTCATTTCAGTTGTTTTAACAAAATGCCAGAAGTGGGAATGTTGAATCATGTGGTGCTACATTTTTAATTTTTGAGGAATCTCCATATTATTTTCATAGCTGCTACAGCATTTTGCATCCCAACCTGCTGGGTAAAGGCTCTATTTTCTCCACATTATCTCCATTTTGTGGACAGCAGCCATCCCTGCAAGTGTGAGCAACCATCCCTGCAGGTGTGAAGCAGCCATCCCTGCAGGTGTAAGTAGCCATGCCTGCAAGGTGTGAGCAACCATCCCTGCAGGTGTGAAGCAGCCATCCCTGCAAGTGTGAGCAACCATCCCTGCAAGTGTGAGCGGCCATCCCTGCAGGTGTGAGCAACCATCCCTGCAGGTGTGAGCAACCATCCCTGCAGGTGTGAGCAACCATCCCTACAGGTGTGAAACAGCCATCCTGCAGATGTGAAGCAGCCATCCCTGCAGGTGTAAGCAGCCATCCCTGCAGGTGTGAGCGGCCATCCCTGCAGGTGTGAGCAACCATCCCTGCAGGTGTGAAGCTGCCATCCCTGCAGGTGTTAGCAACCATCCCTGCAGGTATGAGCCCTATTTTCCTGATGACAGGGAACAGTTTCTTACATACCTGCTGGGTGCTTTTATGTTGTCTGTGCATAAATGTCTGTTGAGCTCTTTAGCTCATTTTTAAATTGGGGTTTTGTTTTGTTTTGCTTTTTTTGCCATTGCATTGCATTACTTTTGTTTGTTTGTTTGTTTTTTCGTTTTTTGAGACAGGGTTCCTTGGCTGTCCTGGACTTGCTTTGTAGACCAGGCTGGCCTCAAACTCACAGTGATCCGCCTTCCTCTGCCTCCCAAGTGCTGGGATTAAAGGTGTGCGCCACCACCGCCCAGCAGCATTACTTTTCTACTTTGGAGATTAACCTGTTAGCAGATGTGAGTTTGAAAATATTTTTTGCCACTCTAGGTTGTTGTCTTATTCTTCTTTGCTGTACAGAAGCTTTCCTTTAAAAAATAAAAACAGCCTTTGTTAGAGAGATGGCTCAATGATTAAGAGCACTTGCTGCTATCCCAGAGGACCTGGGTCCGATTCCTAGCACCCACATGGTGGCTCACAACTCCAGTCCCAGGGGACCTAACACTCTTTTCTGCTCTCTGTGGGTACCAGTCATAGACATGGTGCACAGACATACATACCAACAAAACACACATATACATAAAATAATTTTATTTTTCTCTCAAGATAGGGTTTCCTTGTGTAGTGTTGGCTGTCCTGGACTCCCTTTGTAGACCAGGGTGACCTTGAATTCACAGAGATCCATCTGCCTCTGCCTCCGTGTGTGTGTGTGTGTGTGTGTGTGTGTGTGTGTGTGTGTGTGTGCCACCACATCCAGCTACAATAAGAAAAATGTAAACAGAAACATACTATTTTACGTGTGTGAATGGATGTGTGCATGCCACCATGCACGCGTGCAACTCAGGAAACAAGTGCTGGGACCGTGAGGTCACCAGGCTTAGCAGCATGCACAAATACCCACAAAGTGCTCTTACCAGCCCAGATTTGCCTGTTGGGGACAAATTGAACCTAAAACAGAAGTCAGTACTGGGAGTAGTGGCTCATGCCTGGAGCCCGGCTCTTGGGAGGCAGAGGCAGGAGCATCACCTGAGCATGGGAGCCTAAGACTGGCTGCAGCAGCATGGGGTGACCTCACCTTGTCCCCCAAAACAAGGAAGCAGGTGTTCCCTTGTGCATTGGTAACTTTTAGTGCAGCTAAAGGACTTCGTGCTACTGGTACCCAGAAACCCTAAGGGAGATCTCAGAAAACGGGAGAGAGAGTGTTGATGAGCTTTTTTCTTCTTTGTTTTTTGAGACGGTGTCTCATGTAGCCCAGGCTGGCCGGGATGAAGGTGACTTTGAACTTCTGCTCCTTCTGCTTCCACTTCCTGGATGCTGAGGCTACTCTTCGACTACATCTGAGGTCTCCTTGTTAGATGAGAACTCCCGGACCAGCTGCATCCTCAGCCCCTCAGCCCCCTCTTCTCTTCTCCTCAGAAGTCATTTACTATCGGAGACAGAATCTCTGTGTAGCCCTGGCCGGCCTGGAACGCACCATGTAGCCCAGGCTGCCCCACAGGAGCAGCAGAGCTGGATCTGCAGATTCCTGAAATGCATGGGTGTTTCTGAGGTTCCAACCCCATCAGAATCAGAAGTGATCTCAGATCTTAAGCAGGCCCAGGCAGGTGGCCTTTTTGCAGGATGCTGAGATCCCAACAGGGAACAGCACCCTAGTGGAGCCCCATGTGTTGCTTGAGGCCACAGTGTAACTGAGCTGGGAGTAGGGTAGCAGCTCTTGGCAGTGTCGGCCCAGCAGAGGGATGGGTGTGCAGGACTTGCAGAGCGCCTGATTTACCTCCAGGGCGCATCTCAATCATACTGTGATTTTGGCTGATTATAAACAGCCCCTTTCTCTTGCTTACAATTCTAAATTAAAAATAGGTCAGTCCACAACTGGCTATAGTCCCATGTGCCTTTAGCTCACACTAGCTGGTTTCTGAGTGTGCCAGGAGCTTCACAATGCAGCCATTCTTCCACGGGCTCCCTACACAGGCAAGCACTAATGTGGTGATTCCTTAAGTTGGACCCAAATGTGCCTCTGTGAGTCACAGTTGGCATGGGAGTTGTGCATGGCTTGCCCTTGGCCTGCTCTTTATGCCTTGATTTAATGGGAAGATGAAACCTTAGCTCACTGCCCAGCAGAAATCCAGTCTGTCATAGTCCATATCCGACTGAGGGAGTGAATCAAGCCATTGTAAACTCAGTGTGGGAGCATTGCATTCTGTGAATGATTTCTCATGGCAGAAGCTTTTCTCTGGCCAGAAATATCCATCAGGACAGGGAAGTGAACGAAACATCATAAAGACTAGATTTGTGATTTCAGGAGCAAATCTGAAAATAAGTTTCAGATAACAGCTATGCGCAAATGACATAGCAATCTTTTTTTTTCCCTTTCTTTTTTCCCTTCTTGACCCTACAACCTTGACTTATGGGAAAGGAATAGAATACCATGTTTGTGACTTCAAAAGAATAAAGTAGGGCTGGGAGTGATGGCTCATGTCTTTAATCCAAGCACATGGAGGCAGAAGCAGGTGGATTGCTATGAGTTCAAGGCCAGCCTGGTCTACAAAGCAAGTTTAGGACAGCCAAGGCTATACAGAGAAACCCTGTCTTGAAATATCAAAAAAAAAAAAAAAAAAAAAAAAAAAAAAAAGAATAGGAGTCAGATGCAATGGTAAATGCCTGTCATCCCAGCATTTGAGAACAAAGGTGGAGAACAAAGGCTTGCAGGTTCAAGTTGAGACCCTTTCTTTAAAAAACAACAATGGTAGCCAAGCATGGTGGCATGCCTGTAATGTAATCCCAGCACTGGGGAGGCAGAGGCAGGGGGGTCTCTGTGAATTTGAAGCCAGCCAGGTCTACAAATTGAGTCCTGGATAGCCAAAGGAAACACAAACAAAAAACAACAAAAAAAGCCCCAAACCAAACCAGCAGTGCCTCAGTGGCTAAAGGTGCCTCCTGCCAAAGCTGATGACCCAAGTTCAATCCCTAAGACGCATATGGTGGAAGGAAAGAACTGACCCCAGGGATTTATATACTGACTTCCACTCACACATACATGTACACTCTCACAAAATAAAATTTTATACACACACTCACACACCCCTCATAAATATGTTTTTCGAGACAGGGTTTCTCTGTGTAGCCCTAGCTGTCCGAGAACTCCCTTTGTAGACCAAGCTGGTCTTGAACTCACAGAGATCCGCCTGCCTCTGCCTCCCTTGGAGGCTGGGATTAAATGGCATGTGCCACCACCATGCCTGGCATAAAATTACTAAAACCAAGAAGAAAGGCATTAGAGAAATGGTTTAAAGGTATTAAGAATGTTTGCTGCTCTTCCAGAGGAAGGTTCCCAGAACCACTTCAGGTGGCCCACAGCCACCTGCAACTCCAGCTTGAGGGGTGTGACATCCTCTTCTGGACTCTTGAGGGCCTCTGCTCACATGTGCACATACCCCACTCACCATGTTCACATAATTAAAGCATAAATCATGAGCCGGGCATGGTCACAGATGTCTGTAGTCCCCGCACTCAGGGAGGCAGAGGCAGGCAGATCTCTGAGTTCGAGGCCAGCCTGGTCTACAAAGCAAGTCAAGGACAGCCAGGGCTACACAGAGAAACCCTATCTCAAAAAGACAAAATCCCCACCCCCCAAATCATATAAAAACTCCAAGAAGAGGGATTGGAGAGATGGCTCAGCGGTTAAGAGCACTGTGTGCTCTTCCAGAGGTCCTGAGTTCAATTCCCAGCAACCACATGGTGGCTCACAACCATCTATAGTAAGATCTGGTGCCCTCTTCTGGTGTGCAGGTGTACATGCAGGATACTGTATACATAATAAATAAATCTTAAAAAAAAAAAACTCCAAGAAGAATGTGTACTTGTTTATTTATTGTACGTGGAGGGTGAGCATACACATGCCATGGACACACGTGGAGGTCAGAGGTTAGCTTTCAAGAGTTGATTTTTTCCTTCTACCATGTAGGTCTTGGGGATTAAACTCAGGCTTGGTGGCAAATACTTTACCCCCTAAGTCATCTCACTGGCTCTGATTTACTCCTTCCTTTCTTTTTCCCTCCCTCCCTCCCTCCCTCCCTCCCTCCCTCCTTCCCTCCTTCCCTCCCTCCCTCCCTTCCTTTCCTTTCCTTTCCTTTTGATGATTTTGAATTTGAGACACTTGAATCATCTGTTTAGCTCCCAATCAAACCTTTTTGATGCATCACATTAGTCACTTTTGTCTATAAAGCTAGGAAGTTTCATTGACTAGCATGTAAGTTGTATTTATAGTATAATGATGGCTTATGTTACTATATTATGCCAAGAGATAAAGAGCTGTAACCCTTGGCAGTACTCTGTAATAAACCCTTTTCAGGGCTGGGGTTGTGGCTCAGGCAGTATTTATCTGGGTTTGATCTTTTGCTCCACAAAAAGCCTTTGCTGGAATCTCAGCAGGAGGAGTGTCTCTGAACCCAGCCTGGGCTAAATAGTGAGACCCTGTCTTGATGAACAAAACAAAGGTGTTTTTAAGCCTGGTGTTGCATTGGTCTGTAGTGTCTGTAGTTCTGGCTCCCTGAGAGGCTGAGCAGGGGCGGAGGGTCATTAAACTGGCAATAAAACAGTGACTCAAAAAAAAAAAAAAAAAAGGTTTTCCATGGACTTATTCACAATTTGACTATTGAGAAGTCAATGAAGGCTTTTAAAAAATAGTGAATTTGTTGTTTGTTTTTACACAGGTCTTACTAGGCAGCCTGTAATGCCCAAGTTGTGAAACCCCCAAACCCACCAAGAATCAGTAGGAGACAAATCACATAGGGTCTCGTTTATTAGTGAAGCTCGGACCGTCAGCACCCTCGTGAGGAAGGGAGATGGTGGCCCTAGTGCTAGGGGAACAGGGTTTTTAAAGGAAAAAACTAAAAGGGGAGTTTCCAAGCCTTGCTGTTACATGATAGGTTAGAGGGGTACAGGAAAGTTGTCCTTTAAGCTGATTGGCTGGGGGACAAGGGCTAAGTGAGAGAGAGGACCACGGCCAGACCGCAGGGTGGAGTTTTTCATTTGTTCTGTCACTGTGACCTGAGGCTCTGATTGGTTGGCCCCAGGTGTAAGCTCCTAGGAACGGTTAATAGCTGTATGTGTGTGGCTCTTCCTGGAAACTTGGGGTGTGTGTATGTCAAGTTCTCAGGCTGTGAACACAAAATGGCGTTGGTTTGGTTTCTCCAAGCCCTGGCTGTCCTGGAACTCAAGAACTCAGTGTGTAGAGGAGGCTAGCCTTAAAAACATAGAGATCCACCTGCCTCTGCCTCCTGAGTGTTGGGATTAAAGGTATGTGCCAACCATGCCTGACTTTGTTTCGTGTGTGTGTGTGTGTGTGTGTGTGTGTGTGTGTGTGTGTGTGTATGTATGTGTGTGTGAGACAGTTTCCCACTTTAGCCCAGTCTGCCCTTGAACTTGAAGCAATTCTTTCTCAACTTCTCAAGTCCTGGGATTATAGGCTAGCACCATCATACTTAGTTTAATACTGTATTTATGTGTGGTTATTTTGTATAACTGAACATAGTTAAATATATTAATTCAAATGATTTCAAGTAATTAACAATCATCGGAGGAATTAGGAGAGTTTTTTTTTCTGTGTCTTCCTTTCTTCCTCTTCTCTTTCCCTCCCTTCCCCAGTCCCTTCCTCCTTTTTCCCCCCTGAGGCAATGTCTTTGCTATGTATCCAAGGCTGGCTTTGACTGTCAGAGCTTCTTCACTCACCACCAAAGTGCAAGAAGTGTAAGTAACTTACCTGGCCGAAAAGGTTTTTATTTATTTATTTATTTATTTATTTATTTATTTATTTATTTATTTATTTTTTTGGTTTTTCGAGACAGGGTTTCTCTGTGTAGCCTTGGCTGTCCTGGACTCACTTTGTAGACCAGGCTGGCCTCGAACTCACAGCGATCCGCCCACCTCTGCCTCCCGAGTGCTGGGATTAAAGGCGTGCACCACCATGCCCAGGGGGTCTGGGGTTCCTGAGTAAAATGTCACATTTTAGGGCAGGGTAGACACTACATCCTTATTGTTTCAACTAAATTACCAGACATGGAGAGACACCTTGATACAGAGCCATCAGTCCAAAGTATTGCAGGATGGCCAGAAGCAGAATGGGACTGCTGTCAGATCTAAGACCTTTGCAGGGGCCACAGCCTGGGAAGCAGATTATCAGGAGACGCCCCCCCCTTTTTTAAAGACAGAGTTCTATGTAGATTAGGCTGGCCTTTAACTTGCTATGTAGCCAAGGTGGCCCTAAAGCCAGGATTCTGCTCTCTATTTCCCCATGGAGATTGCCTGCTTCTCCATGGCGCTGGGCAAGCACTCGCCAACCGAGCCCTAGCCCCAGCCCCTATCTCTGTACTTAAAATCACAAAACTTTTAATGACGTGTCTGAGTTGGGGCACGTGCTTGTGCCATGTCAGGTGCCTGATTCCCTGGACTTACAGGTGGTTGGGAGCCGCCTGATGTGGGTGCTGGGAATAGAACTCTGGTCTGCTGCAAGGGCAGTGCATGCTTGTAACTGCCAAGGCATCTCTCCTACCTCCATCTCTGTTCTGTCTGTCTGTCTTTCTGTCTGTCTGTCTATTGCTTTGTCGTCTCCCACACTGCTCCCTGCATACTCTGTTCTTGATGTTTCGGGTCCTCCCTGTGCACCAGCATTAGTATAAGGCCTCTTTCCCCCACCTTGTCACCTTGTCACCCCTGTCTTTGTCAGCGTGCCCCCATGTTTCAGAACTTCAGGGCATGTTGCAGAGTTTTGCAGTAATTTTCTGTTTTCATCAGCGCTCCGCCAACTGTTTATTATAGCACAGGCTAGCCTCAGGCTTTGAGCTGTGTGGCTCTCTGAGTGCTGGGTTGCAGGTGTGCACCACTAATCCTACATATCAACTTGAACCCAGGTTCATCTGAACATCAAGTCCCGTGTCCCGCCCCACTCGCAGCACTGACAATATGTCTACAGAGACGTCTGAGTGGTGTGCACTGTGGACAGTGAGGCTTCAGCACAGCACACGTGGGGTATTGTTGTGATGTCACCAGAAACTCATGGGGAGTAGCTTAATTTGGGAACACTAAATATTTGATAACACACAATACATCTCTGTTCTGCACATATAGCATATGAAAGCCAGATATGGTGGCATAGTGCCTGTAATCCCAGCACTCAGGAAGTTGAGGCAGGAGGAGTGCTATGAGTTCCAGAGTTACATGCAGCAAAACAAAATGAGGGCTGGGTGATGGTGGTGGCACACCTTAAACCCCAGCACTCAGGAGGCAGG
>OU015743.1:50180076-50259134 GCA_907169655.1 Acomys percivali | reverse complement strand
TGTGTGTGTGTGTGTGTGTGTGTGTGTGTGTGTGTGTGTGTGTGTGTATGTGTGTGTGAGAGAGAGAGAGAGAGAGAGAGAGAGAGAGACAGAGAGACACAGAGAGAGAGAGACAGAGAGAGAGAGAGAGAGAACTTAAAAATGTTTTATGTGTCCAGCACTAGGGAGGCAGAGGCAGGCAGATCGCTGTGAGTTCAAGGCCAGCCTGGTCTATAAAGTGAGTCCAGGACAGCCAAGGCTACACAGAGAAACCCTGTCTCAAAATACAAAACAAAAAATGTATATATATTTTATATGACTGTATCATGTGCACACCTGGTACCTGAGGAGACAGGAGAGGGAGTCAGATCCTCTGAAACTGGAGTTAACAATGGTTGTGAGCCACCATGAGTGTGCTGGGAATTGAATCTGGGTCCTCTGGTAGAACAATCAGTGTTCTTAATTGCTGAGCCATTTTTCCAGCCCCAGAAACATTGAACATGATAGATTTTTTTTTTTTAGTTTTTTTTTGGGGGGGGCGGTGGACAGGGTTTCTCTGTGTAACAGATCTGGCTGTCCTAGACTGAATTTGTAGAGCAGGCTGGCCTTGAACTCACAGAGATCCGCCTGCCTCTGCCTTCTGAGTGCTGGGATTAAGGCATGCGCCATCACGCCTGGCTCTTGTTTTGTTTTTTTTGAGACAAGGTCTCACTATGTAGCCCTGGCTAACCTGGAACTCACTTTGAAGCCCAGGCTGGCCTCAAGCTCAGAGACCTACCTGCCTCTGTCTCCTGAGTGCTGAGATTAAAGGCGTGTGCCACCACAGAGAGCTAAATGATGGGTTTAAAAAAAAAATACTGTGAGATTTTCAAGGTTGTGCAGTATTTGATATTGTGATATCACTATTAACATGATCTTGAGGACAAACAAGAAGAGAAAGGTTATGGTTTAAAGTGACATGTTTGTGTGTCAAAACTGACAAGGAGTGGACTGTCACAGGTAGCGTCAGTTACCAACCTGACACACCTGGGACGAGGGACCCTCCACTGAGGAACTACCCTCCTGGGATTGGCTGTGGGTCTGCGAGGGGATTTCCTTAATTGTTAATTGATGTCGGAGCTACCGACACCACAGGCAAGTGGACCTGAGTCTTAGAACGAAGGCAGTTGAGCAAGGCAGAGGGAGCCAGTGCTCTGCCGTGGTCTCTACTTCAGCCCCCACCTCCAGGCTCCTGTTTCAGCTCCTGTAGGGACTTTCCCCCGCTGATGGCCTGGTTCACGTAAGTGTAAACCATATAAACACTTTCCTTCTTCAGGTATCTTCCCCGACAGAAACAGAAAGCAAAGCAGGACACCGGGGCTACAGGCACATGCCGTAATGTCCAGTGTGGAGTTTTATTTTATTTATGTGTGTGCGTACCTTTGCATATACGCCATGGTATTTGACTGAAGGTCAACTTTTGGGGGTCAGCGCTCTTCTCATACCGTGTGGGTCCTGGGAAACCAAAGTCAGGTACTCTGTTGGACTTGGAGGCAAGCACCGGCATTTGCTAAGCCATCTCACTGGGTCTGGAATTTTATTTTTTAGAGTGCCTATACTGGGAAACTGGCATCTGACTATGCACTTCCATGGGCTCTAACAAGCACTACAGCAGTTGCTGCATCTCCCAGTTTCCTGTACATCCCCCTGTCACATGGTTCGCCTAATCTAGGCTACCACTGCCCTGTCCCTACATCACAGTAGAGGCTGTGATGGAAATGAACTAATATCATCTGTAACCTTTGGACACTGGCTTTTCTTCCCCCCTCCGAGACAGGGTTTCTCTGTGTAGCCTTGGCTGTCCTGGACTCGCTTTGTAGAGCAGGCTGGCTTTGAACTCACAGCAATCCGCCTGCCTCTGCCTCCCGAGTGCTGAGATTAAAGGCCTGTGCCACCACTGCCTGACTAATTTATGAACTTTTAATGGATCATGGCTTTGCTACTGTGCCTGAGATCTTCCCTAACTTCACGGGCATTTCCCCTAATGTCTATCCTAGATATTTTCCAGTTTTACTAGTACAAATAAATTCTGGTGTCTTGAAGAAAAATGGGGCTGGGGCTGCAGCTCAGGTGGCAGATGCGTGGCTGGCTGCAGTGGCAGGCACTCCCAGCACTCCTGCGGGAGAGGCAGGAGGGTGAGGATTGCACGGTTTGAGACTGATGTTTCAGTCATTCTGGGCTGGTGAGATGCTTGAGCTGCTGACTGCTGAGACCCAGCCCTGGCCTCCCGTGTCACACTTTCTCTGTAGCTTCAACAGAAAGTGCCACACTGAGCCCACTCACTTTATCTGGCTCTTGGTTCCAGCAGTATCTGGGGCCAGGAAACGCTAGAAAGACTGTCATCCCTACAGACTCCAGTGGTGGGTCAGTGTGACTCACCAAGTGGCAGCCACGCTCAGGGCCTCTTCCGGGGAGGATTCTGTAAATCTCAGCCTGGCTCTTCTTTTCTCTGTTCCATCCTCCCGTCCACACTTTCCAGTTGTCCTTGCTCCCCTGTGAGTTCTGCATACTCTCCTTCTCCCTCTCTCTTTGGAGCGGAGTCTTGTTCTGACTTTTCCTTTGCTGCATCACATAGGAGCAACTTCACATCCGCCATATTACCCAGAGGCTTGTTTCCCTTTTTTTTTTTTTTTTTTTTTTTTTTTTAACATGTGGGACTGAGTCTGGAGCCTCGTGTGCACTAGCTGAAAGCTCTGCCGTTGAGACCCATCTCAGCTCTGGAATTTCAAGCTGAAGGAGCCTAAAGATTTTCAAGAAATCAAGACACTGCTCTCAGCTCTAAGTGGAAAAGGCTGTGAAGTTGCTGACTGGGACTGAAACGCAATGCACGGCCCTCCATTGATCCAAGTCCCATGTGCTGTGAGTGAGTGCGGCTCGTCCTAAAAGCAGGATGACCATTTGGAGAATGTTAAAAATGGAAAGGAAAGAACGTTTGTTACTTAATGATAAGGTCACTGTGTGGAAGAAAGAAGAGTCGAAAGCTTCTGCACTTGCTAGGTTTCTGTCAACTTGACACAAGCTAGAGTCATCTGACAGGAGGAAGCCTCAATTAGGGAAATGCTTCCATGAGATCTGGCTGCAGGCAAGCCTGTAGAGCATTTTCTTAATTAGTGGCAGATGGGGGGCAGGCAGCCCGCTGCAGGTGGGGACACACCTGGGCTGGTGGTCCTGCGCTCTATAAGAAAGCAGAGTGAGCAAGCCAGCAAGCAGCACCCTCCATGGCCCCTCCAGCAGTTCCTGCCTCCAGGTTCCTGTCCTGTTTGAGTTCCTGTCCTGGTTTCCTTTCAATGACAGTGATGTGGAAATATAAGCGAAATAAACCCTTTCTTCACTAACTTGGCTTTTGGTCATGGTGTTTCATCACAGCAATAGTAACCTTAACTAGGACACAATCTGTCCATTCTTTCAGAGCTAGCCTTGCTGTTTCTCAACAGAATATTCCATTGAAAACGCACGAGCTAGTGTTACCCTCCCTGAGGTGAGGGGCACCGTGTTTACATGTGGGTGCTAAGTCAGCCTTTCTAGATGGTGACTCTCCTCCCCTGCCTCCCCATCTTCCTGGCCCGTTCCCTTCCTCTCAGCCTACTTATTTATGCAGCCAGTCAACCTTGCTGCAAATCTACCTGAAATTATCATAGCATGGCTGAACTGCATGCACTGTTGGTGTGTGTGGGCCCTATCACAAGTTAGGCATTTTCAGTACAGTCTTCCCCCAATCAAAAACATTGTTCTAGCTTCAAAACACAAGAGTAAGGCACCCTCTGCTCAGTATCCAACCTCAGGGAAAAGCAGGACATCAGCCAGACATGGTGGCGCACACCTTTAATCCCAGCACTCGGGAGGCAGAGGCAGGCAGACCTCTCTGAGTTCAAGGCCAGCCCAATCTACAAAGTGAGTTCCAGGACAGCCAGGGCTATATAAAAAGACCCTGTTTCCACAACCCCTTCAAAAAGAAAAGGCTGGCCTGTGTCAGCTTGGGACAATAGAGAAGTGTTGGGTTGTAGTCAGAGGTCAAGATACCCGAAATTGTGCGGAGTTTTGCAAACACAGACACTTTGATTCACAAAACTTAGACAAAGAACGGAGAAAACCCACTTCTTTCTACCCTGTTAGGATTGGTAGCCAAGGCCTGGGAACTACAGTGGAAGAGGACCGATCAGCAGCACGGATTTATTTTGTATGCACACAGGGACTTTGTAGAAGCAACAACTCAAGGAAATGGCTTGGCGTAGAAGACTTTGAGCAGAGCACAGCTTTTACAGAGGCTGACAGACTGTGGACAAGTGACTGGCCAAGGAAAGGCAGTGTGAGCTTCCAGGGAAGGGGCGTGCATGGGAAAATAGTGGAGGATGAGTTATAGATTCAAGTCAGAAAGAGTCATCCGCAGTACCAGTCCCTTCTGACAAGGGAGAGCAGATGTGTACGAAGATTGGGAACCCGCTACCTCTGTAAGGTGAGGTACACACCATTCTACGGCAGACACGAAGGGACAGCAGAGGGCGCGTCCTGTGTCCGCTCTTTCTTAACTGCTTGCAGCTCAAATGGTCCCTATGCCAATGTGCTGTAGGTTCAAAGAGCATATTTTAATAGCCTTCACAACTGTGGCGTGTTTTGGGAGGGCTGGCGTATGTCCTTTCTTTTTAAAAACAAATTATAATTTTTATTTTATTATTAGTTAATGTATGTGAGTACATGTGTGGTGTGAGTGAGTGTAGGTGCATGCAGACCAATAGCATGTCTGCGGGTCAGAGGACAATTTTTGGGAGTCAGTTTTCTCCCTTCTACAGCGGGTTCTGGGGGAACCAGTCAGTTTCTCCTACATTCTTCTTTAGGGGACTGTTTCTGTGGGGAGCCCCCACCCCATCCTATTCTGTACTTGGGTTTAGAATGATACAGAGAGCTTAAGGATAGAATGTTTTACTATCTTGTCTTATTCATAACATCAAACTTGGTGACTTTTACTCACTTCTGGGGTTTGAGCAGCTGAGCTCCACGTTGCTGGCCTCTGGAGAAACACGACCTGCTTTGTAGCCAAATTCCCTTCACTGGAAGTTAAAATAGTGACATTAGTGTTTGTGAATTAAGAATCTTTTTTAATCCTAGAGATCTTTTATTTACTTTTAAAAGTTAGGTACCAACAAATGGATTTCATTATGGAATTTTCATATACTTGTCATATATTTTTTCTTGGTTTTTCGAGACAGGGTTTCTCTGTGTAGCCTTGGCTGTCTTGGACTTGCTTTGTAGACCAGGCTGGCCTTGAACTCACAGCGATCTGCCTTCCGCTGCCTCCCAAGTTCTGGGATTAAAAGCATACACCACTACTTCCCGGCTACTTGTCATATTTTGTTTTAGTAAATTAATAATTTTCTCTATATTTGATTAGTTGGTCTTCATATATCTTTTGTGGGGTAATCTTCTGATCCCCAAATAGTTACACAATATGATCTACAAATTGCATTGGAAAACAAAAAGACAAAACCCTTCTATTAAAAAAATTAATTGGGGGGGGGGCAGAGAGATCACTCTGTGTTCTTCCAGAGGACCTAGGTTCGATTCTCAGCACCCACATGGTGGCTCATGACTGGCTGTAACTCCAGTGCCAGGGGATCCAATGCCCTCCTTTGGTCTCCATTGGCATCTGCCAGGCACACGGTGCACAGACAAAGATGCAGGCAGAACATCCAGACACATAAAAGTTAACTAAGTAAGAAGCTGGAGAGTTGACCCAGTAATACTGCTGGGGCCGGAGAGATGGCCGAGCGGTTAAAAGCACTGGCTGCTCTTTCAGAGGATCAGGTTCAATTCCCAACATGGACACAACAGCTTACAACTGCCTCTAACTTGAGTTCCAGAGGATCTGATGCCCTCTTCTGGCCTCTGAGGGAATGCATGTGCACGATGCACATAAATGCAGGGAAAACACTCACACACCTTAAAATAAATCTAAAAGAATTGTTTAGAAGGTCCTTTGCAAGGGGACCTGAGCTCACTTCCCAGCACCCACAGCAGGTGGCTAAAAATCGCCTGTGCCTCCAGCCCGATAGATCTGACACCCTCTTTTCTCCCCCACAGGCATTTGCACACACGGGGCATTCATTCATACAGACATACACATACATAAAATAAAATGATTTACAGTAATTAAAAATCCTCTTAACACAATATAGTGATCACAACCACCCCCCAAAACAAAACCCCCACCTTTGATTATAATCTCACCAGTTTTGCAAAAATTATTTTCATGTTTTGTTTCCTCTCTGGTTCTTCTCAGAACCTGCCTATGTTCATACCTGTGACCAGCGTGTATTTATGTTTCCTTGCATTCCTTCTATATGTGATGGTATTTTTAATGGATATCTAAGATCTTCAAAAAGTGAAGGTACCAGAATGTACTATTTTCCCTTATGTTTTGGAAAGTAAGTTTCCTGCTAGTTCTAAATCATGCTGTTATTACATATATATGTATATATGTATACACATATACATTACACACACACACACACACACACACACACACACAGAGTCTTCCTCTTACAAATTATTTTCCTCAAGATGAATTCTCAGAAATGAGATTTAAGGCCTTTGGCACGCACCGTCAGAGACTAATTTGGGGAGCCTGTGGGACACTTTATATGTGTTTCCCACTGAGATAGCCAAAGCCCGTTCCATTCTTCTCACATGCCTCTTTGTAGCCAGCCACTCTGTCCCTCTAACTTAGCTTTAGCTGTCATCATGGCAGAGCCCCCCTCACCAGAGCCACTCAGGGCGGGAGCCTCTGGAGTGCTTCCCAGGCTGCCTGGGTTCATGGGGAGGAGTGTTCGCAGCAGCTACAGTTGCTCAGTAACCATGTCTATCATGCCAAGAGCCTGAGGCCCTGGGACACAAAGACAGACAGATAGACAGACAGAGACAGACCATGGAGAGAGCAGGGAGTAAAAAGACAAGTTACAGACATGGTGAAAGTTGCAATATTTAACTAAACTAATAAGAGATTCTCATCGATTATATTTAAATAATTTATATATACAATCTTAAGTGTGAGCAAAAGACTCAGTTACTTGATCAAAAAATTCAGGTGACTCATGAAAGGAAAACTTATTCAACCTCATTCATAAGGAAAACAATTACTAAAAGCTTGGAGAGATGGCTCAGGCGTTAGAAGCACTTGCTGCTCAGCCAGAGCACATGGGTTGGATTCCCAGCACCCAGAGCATGGGTAGCAACTGCCGAACTCCAGTTCCAGGTGGTCCCACACCTTTTCCTGGCTTCTGTGGGAGTCTGCACTCACGTGGTGCATAGATACATATTAAGGCGCACACGCACGCACACACACACACACACACACACACACACACACACACATACACAAGCTAAAAACAAAAACAAAAGTCACATGGGGGCCACAGAGATCACCACACACCACACAACGTGCCATTTAGAAGTACAGCAATAGCTTATGCTTGAGGAAAAGGAATGCTCCCACCTGGCTGCAAGTGAAAGCAGAAGCAGCCTACTTGGGTCAGTGACGACAATGTTTATGTAGCCGAACTAAACAAAGAATGCCCAATGTCCCAGCACTTTGACTTACAGAGTGCCCACAGGTGCACCCCAGGGTTCCTATGAGCTGGGAGGGACTGGCCACAACCACCAACAGAAGGATAGATACTGTGGAGGAGGACGAGCGCCCTCATTGCTACACACAGACAAAACTCATGAGTGAAAGCAACACGGAGAAAAGAGCTTCACAGCACGTAGGTCCACTTCCTGGCTGGCAGTGAGTGACCGCTTAAAGCGTGAGTTCATGTACTTTGTGCTTAATATATTTTCTATGTGTTTCATTTGCAGTAACTGTTTCTTCTGAGATTTTGTTATTTATTTTTATTTTATGTGTGTAGGTGTTTTGGCGGTTGTATGGTCTGAATGTGGGTGCTGGGAGCTAAACCCCAGTCCTCGGGAAGAACAGTCAGTGCTCTTAACCACAGAGCCATCTCTCCAGCACCCACAACTGTTTTAAGGGCGCACATTAATAGTTAATTTATTCCTGGTGCTGTAAATTACTTAAATGCCCATGGGTGAGAGTGTTCAGATGGGAATCTGCAACTGTCATTGGCTGGGTAGACATGAGGTGCCTGTCAGAGAGAATCTTTATGCCCACAGCCCGGGGCTGCTGTCAGCTTTGGGGAGAGGAGTGTCTTTTTGCACTCAGCAGCTGTTACTGTTCTGACTCCTAACTGGCGAAGAGCTGAGAAAGTGACTAGTGGACACTCAGCCTCACACAGGACATCCACACAACCCGCTCGAGCCTAAGGGAGCATGGCAGAGTGGTGGGCTGGAGAAGGGGTACGGTGCCTGCGCCGTGGGGTGCTGCCTGCTGGGCACAGCATGGCTATGACCTCTCTCTCTGTGTTGTGATAAATTGCGGGCAGAAGCCCCACAGGTTGGCAGCATCAACATCCTCTGTGGAGGGGGATGGGATCGACGGGCAGTAATAGTTGCCGGGAGAGGAAGGAACGTTTTTGGCAGTGATGTGGCTACTGGAAAGGTACCCACGTGCCTGGAAGTGAACCCTGATCCTTTTCCCGTAAGTAACCCAAAGTAAACTTATTGGTTCACCCAAATCAACCAAACAAAAAGAATGGATTCGTCTCTTGACCATTTAGTCACATGTACACGTGAGGTAAAAGGTCTTAAAAGGCACGCAGCCTGGTGTGGGGCATTCCCTGTGACCGCAGCACTAAGGAGACCGAGGCTATGTGTTAACACGACATGAGAGGTACACTTGGCTGTCTTGTAAATGACTTCAGGACCAGGCGCCATGGCTGCTTCTGCATCTTTTCATGGGTAGGTTGACCTTTTCTTTCTTTCTTTCTTTCTTTCTTTCTTTCTTTCTTTCTTTCTTTCTTTCTTTCTTTCTTTCTTTCTTTTTATCTGTGATAGGGTTTTTCTGTGTAGCCTTGGCTGTCCTGGACTCACTTTGTAGACCAGGCTGGCCTCGAACTCACAGTGATCCACCTGCCTCTGCCTCCCGAGTGCTGGAATTAAAGGCGTGTGCCACATACCACACCTTTTGTTTCTTAATTTCACTTAACAATGTTCGGAGAGTGTCGATTTATTATAAAATATCAAATAATAACAACTGAACAGAAGCAAAGACGTGCCCTTTTCCCATTATAGTCTCGAGACATGCATCTATTCTAGAAGCACCGTGGAGCTGGTCCGAGGGTTGCTAGACACTTTCAAAACCTACAGAGTTGGATTATTCCCTAATACTGTTCTGAAACTTACCTTAAAAAACCCTTAACAAATGAAAAAAAATTTAAAAATTACTTTATGTTTATGGGTGTTTTATCTGTATGTAAATGTACCACATGCCTGCAGTGCTTCAGGAAGCCAGAAAAGGGTATGGGATCCTCCTGAGACTGGAGCCACCGATGGCTGTGAGCCACCGTGTGGATGCTAGGAATCAAACCCGGGGCCTCTGGAAGAGCAGCAGCATCCTAACCACTGAGCCACCTCTCCAGGCCCCCAGTCCTTAACAGTTACTACAGAAAGGACCCCTGGCAATGCACACTCAGTGGGCAGCCAGCCCCTTGCCATTCTATTAGCACAGAAAGACAAGCCCTCACAGGGACGGGGGAAGAGGGCCGCCTCCATGGTTCCATAATGCCTGGAGGATCTGGGGTGCAGTAGAAATGTGCACGGTGCGCTCACGAGGGAGTCTCCAAAGCACGGGCTGCAGGTTAGGACCTCACAGTTTGTCCCAAGATGGCTGAGCCTGGCTTCATGTCTTACAGCCTTACTCCCACTTTCAGGTCTACAGGGATCACAGCATACTTTAGTTCCACCCTGAGGCCTAGGCCTTCGTTCCCAAACAGATCCTGACCGGATACAGGAAATGCCACTGGAGCTCAGCAGAAGCGGGCTGGCTGCCAGACGCCCTGCCCTTTCATTCAGAGCACTGTGGGAAATGCTTAGCAGCGAGGCCAGCTGGGATCCCCAATGAATGGCAAGGCTAATAACTATACTTCTCCTCAGGGGAAGAGGAAGGGGACAGGTTCAGGGTTTATGCATTTTGGAAGGTCTGTAATTCTTCCTGTATCAGGCCAAATGACACCTAGGACAGCCATTGAAAAGAGACAAATACGTGGGACATGGTGGTGGCACACACCTTTAATCCCAGCCCTCAGGATGAAGAGGCAAGTAGATCTCTGTGAGTTTAGGGCCAGCCTGGTCTACCAAGTGAGTTCCAGGACAGCTAAGGCTACATGGAGAGACCTTGTCTCACAAACAAACAAACAAACAAAAAAGCAAACAAAGCAAGTTGAAGGCACAGGCACACAGGTTGTTCAGGCGGTGTGTATGGAATGGTGGGTACTGACCCATGGCTGAGGCAGAAGAGTTTCTCTGTGTTTCAGAAGCCCCTGCAAATTTCTCAAATGCCTGCATGTTTCAGGAACTTGGGCCAAGGCAAATGCCTGGGTCCCATCCTCTAAGTGTCTGCCTGTCCCACTGGGGTGGGTCTGCAGCATCTGTAAGCATCATGCGCTGGCTCACGTAGCCCACTGTGAAGACTGAGTGGTCCCTGCTGGACTGATGCTCCACAGGTATGGTAGATGGAGAAAGTTAGGAAATAATGTGCGAGGGAGTTGGCACTCAGAGAAGGAAAATGGACGAGCTGTTTGTTTGTCTCTCATTGCTCCTCTGAATGTCTTAGCGCGTCCTTGATACCTCTGCCCTTGAAAAAAAAGTGTGGCTTTATCCTAAAGCCATGTGAGGCACAGGTTTTTACAGTCTGCAAAGGCCAGAGGAGACAGGTGAGACCTGGAAGCGTGAGTTCTCACACCTGTGCCTAGTCACACACGATGGCCACCAGAAATAGGAAGCCATGATAATAAGGCCCCTGGAGGGCACTGTGCCACCCGAGGAAAGTAGACACTGGGTGGGGCAGCTGTGGCAGGCAGTGATGCTCAGGGTGACAGTCAGGGTAGAGGAGGCATCTCCGGGATGAAGAGATGGTGAAGCAGCTTACATGGAAGAATCAACCGGCTCCTTTAAAAATTATTTAATTGGATGGGCATGGTGGCGCATGCCTTTAATCTCAGTACTTAGGAGGCAGAGGCAGATGGATTGCTGTGAGTTCGAGGCTAGTCTGGTCTACAAAAAATGAGTCCAGGATAGTCAAGACTGTTACACAGAGAAACCCTGCTGTCTCGAAAAACCACACACACACACACACACACACACACACACACACACACACACACACACACACACAATTATTTAATTAATAAGATTTGGTGACCTACGCCCCCCTCTTAAGAAAGTCTGAGCAGAGAGAGGAAATGGAAGTGCACACTGTGAGATTCTGAGTCTGGTGTCAGTGTGGGCATCCGAACAAGCACTGCAGGGGACAGCTAACCTGTCACCTGGGAGCACGTGGAGGAGCAAGGCAGCCATGGATCTCTTCCTGCCTGCTCCCGCCCACAAGCCCTAAGCCTGGCTTGTGTGGGGACAGCTCTGCCCCCAGCATGAGGAGGTCAAGGGTTTGTAGGCCTGGACCACGAAGGGACTGGATTTGCTAACCTTCAAATCCATGGAATCACATTAGAAGCATTTCTCACAGGTTTTAAACAAGCATCGGTTAATTTATCTCACAAATGAACAGATTTTAGGATAAAATGTGTAGGCATTACCTGTCGTGTCTCAGTATGGGCGTAGGCAACACGCTTGTCAGAAGCCATCCAAACTCGGCCAGGGTGTGAAGCAGCGGGCCGTAATCAGTCTTGACTTCACAGCCCTGCGTGAGTAAGCATAAGCGCTGACAGTCTGGTGGCAAAGGCAGCTGGCACCTAGCAGCTGGAATGAGGGGTGGCAGGGGAGTGGGGGGGTGGAGAGGGGTGGGGGTGGGGCTCCAGTGCAGTTCTCTGTCTACTGGTCCAGGGCTACGGGGCCCATGCAGGCCCCAGAAGACCGCCTTCTGCCACTGCTCCCTTCCTCACACGCAGCAAGTGAACAGCGGCCATTCAGGCCTTTCTGCGATCCTGGGAAAGCCGTGGTTCTCAGACTCTAATGTGTAGAGCTGGGAATCTGCATTTTAAAAGCTCCCTAGGGCGTCAGCTCCGTGACTGCTTACAAAGTAGGTTGGTCTGGGCACTGGGCTGCGGGTGGGCAGCAGGGGACAGGGCCTGGGTGTGTAGCCTCTGTTCCTGCCTCACCGGAGCTCACTTGCAGCTTTACTTATGCCTCACACCTTCCCCAGCCCCCTCAGTGGGGTTTCCAGTTTCTGTGAGAATGAGCTCTGTCCTCTATGGCTTTGTAAGGCTAGAAAGTCAAAATGCTTTCTTGAAAGACCCCGTCTGTGAGGGCCCTCACAGGGGTCCCTGAAGGCATCTGTCCCCCTCAGAAGCAGTGGCTGTGGACATCTGAAGTTGGAACTGTACAACCCCAGTAGCAGTGTCACCTCTGATTAGGAAGGACAGTGCTGTGTGACACGTCTGTCCTGGCGCCTACACAGGCAAGAAAACCTTTGGCTGTTTTTACTTCAAAAATCACCTTGTATGGTTAAAGAAGGCGCAACATGTTGATTGCTCATTGGTTCAAGACTAGGTGATGACTGGACCAGTATTTCCAGCCAATTGCCAAGGCATTTTGTAGTGATGGTTTCAGTACCAGGGGATTTTGTTTGGGGCTAAAAATCTCAGGTTTAGGGGAACCTATTTTTTTTTTTTTAGGTGCAGACAACTGTTTTTGCTATTTTACTGAAATGTTTGAAAATGTGGGTAAAGCACATGGAAGAAATTCGTCCATCCTTTTCTGATGACATTTCGATGTGAGGGATCATCTGTGTTTAAGGATACCGCACTTACCGGGCAGCGATGACCTTTAGTGTGTAAAATCAAACACAAAAGGAAATCAGAACTGTCAGAAACTGCAGCTCACCTCAATGATGGTCCACTGTTCTACCACAATGGCATCGTTTCCTCTCCTGTTAGAACCGGGAACTCCAGAACCTTCTTCTTCATAGATAAAAAAGCCTTCCAGAGATTTAGGTGAATGGTCCCCTGTGGGGGGAAAAGATACAATTCAGTCATAATTAAACTATACCTGTTTCTAAGGATTGCCAAATCCTTAGGGTCACCGTGATAGCAAGCTGGAAGAAAAATTTGTCAACTGGAAGCTGTTTCCTTGGGCATGTACCCCAGGTTCCAGCCTGGCAACGCACAGAAGCTGGGTGAGGTGATTCGTAATTGTAATCCCAGGATTTGAGGAGAAGCAGAGATAGGAGGCCATCTTCGGCTACATAACAGGCTTGAGGCCAGCCTGGGCTACATGACATGCTGTTTTAGAACACAGGAATAGGATGGAGAGATAGCTTAGCACTGCGCTGGCTGTTCTTCCGGAGGATGGCGTTCAGTGCCAGTACACACATTGGGTAGCTCACAGCTGCCTTTAGCCTCAGCTTCAGGGAACCCCATGCCCTCTTTTGGACTCCAAGCCCCAGGTTCAGTGGGGGACCCTGCTCCTCAAAATAAGGTGCAGAGTGACAGGGAGAGATAGCTGGATGTTGACCTTTCTGGTCTCCACATTCATGCTCTTGGGCAAGTGCACACATGTATCACACACAACACACACACACACACACACACACACACACACACACACACACACACATACTATAGACACCGAACAATTTGTTACTTCAGTGCCTTAAAAAAATCCCAAGTCCCCACACAGTGACCGGAAGACGCTAGCAGAAGTCATTGTCCCAGAGCCCTGCTGGGAAGGAAGTTTAAAGGAAGTCCTCTCTGAGTTTTTCTTGAATAGTTGACAATAAGCATATGGCCTAACCTAAAGGGCTTAGTGGGAATTCTTTTGTCTCCTTTTTTGTAATAGAAGACATTATTTTCTCATGGTCGTGTGGTGGGTAAACATTGTGGGGTTTATGTAGCACATGTCACATCCAGTTTTCCCCTGTTTGCCACAGAGAACAGAATTGTTTTGTTACAATTATAACATGTACATACTAATTATAATGAAGACATTTGTGGTCTTCATCAGAAGTCTTAATAAGTATTTTCATTTCTCCAGCCCTCTAAAATAAGAGCCCATTAGTGTAATAAATGCCTTTAATCCCAGCACTCAGGAGACAGAGGCAGGCAGAGATCTGAGTTCGAGGCCGGCCTGGTCTATAGAGTGAGTCCAAGGCAATGATGGCTACACAGAGGTCTCTGTCTCAAAAAACCAAACCAAACCAAACCAAACCAAACCAAACCAAACCCAACAACCCCCCAGCTCCCCACTATTCCGATTACTTTACCTCGTGTTGTGCTGATATTCTGCCACCATGGTTGAATAAATTGCCTAGGATGCTCCGAGTATAATCTGTACTATATGTTTATATTTTATTAAGGAACATATTTTCTAATTTACCAGCACAATAATTTTTATTTTATTGTCACAATCTCCATTAAAAATGATTTGCTGTTCTAAAAAAATTCCCGTTTTGTTGGGAAATTCTGCTGCTAAGGGCACAGTCCACCATGATTGGAAAGCCCTGAGCTGTGTGCAAAATGCAGGATTCCTTTTGTCAGTGGGGTTCCTCTTTGCCTAGGGAGCCCAGATCCCCACACCTTCTACCTGAGGCATGTCATGAAATCCTAGGGAAATTACAGGTTCCACTCCTTTTCTCCTGATAAGAACCCATTCAGCCTCAGGAGGTAGAGGCAGGTGGATTGCTGTGAGTTCGAGGCCAGCCTGGTCTACAAAGTGAGTCCAGGACAGCCAAGGATACACAGGGAAACCCTGTCTCAAAACAAAACAAAACAAAACAAAACAAAACAAAACAAAACAAAACAAAAACCCCACAATCCTTTCTCCCCCTTAAAAAAGAACGGATTAAGCCTGGGATTCCTGGCATGCCTCTCCATATACATGAGGCATCTCAGCGCCTTCAGCAATAGTCTATACCCACCCTGAGGCCCGACCTCCTCTCCAAAGTTCTATATAACCCTCATTCACCCGGGATAAAAATTGAACTGCCTCCCGGAAGCTGGTCTTGGAAGTTGTCCCTGTTGGTCACCCCTGCTCCCTTTGCCCTCAGGGACCAACCATTACACTGATAATTTTCTGAATAAGAAAGGCTAACAAATTTTCACATGATATTTTAAGCTTAAAAAATAAGACAAAACTAATTTTAATGTAATTGTTTAGTTTTATATTTATTTAGATACTGAAATATGAGAGCAAATTGTTTTTTTTTTCTTTTTTTCTTTTTGAGACAGGGTTTCTTTGCAGCCCTGGGTATCCTGGACTTGCTTTTGTAGAACAGGACGGCTTCAAACTCACAGAGATCTGCCTGCCTCTGCCTCCTGAGGCAAATTGGTTAAATAAACCAGGCTGGCCTCAAACTTAGAGATCTGTCTGCCTCTGGGATAAACGGCATGTGCTACCAAGCTCGGGTATAAACTTTAATTTTTAAAAATTATGTCTGTCTGTCTGTGTAGTGTGTGTATCCAACTTATGGTGCTTGTGGAGGTCATAGGCCAACTTGCGGGAGCCAGCTCTCTTCTTCCCTGTGTGATCTCAGCCGGCAAGCGTGGCTGCAAACACCTTCACATGGAATCACCACAGCGACCCACTTATAAACCCCTCGGTTTAAAAGCAAGCACAATTTGTACACTCCAAACAATGCGGAGATAAAAATGAGGCTCACGGTAATGCAACACTGTTGGTGAATGCTGTAAAAGGAAGCCAGATACAAAAGACTACCAACAGCCTGGCCGAGCGCTAGCCAATGCCTGTAACCTCGGCACTTGGGAGGCTAAGGTGGGGGGATTTTGCTATGGAATGAAACCCTTTTCAAAAACCACGTGGGACAAAGTAGTATAATTTGTAGAATAAATTCTATCTTGGTGTAGTCCAAAACAGGCATCCCAGGGCAAGTGGTGAGGAGACAGCCAACACTGTCTGGCTGGAAGGCCACAGGAAGCCTTCTGGGATCCTCTCAAGTCCTGATTGCGAGTCTGTGTGTTTCCTTTAGCTACACATCGGACGAATGCTCTCCACCCTGTACGATGTACTTTAGTTACATACTGAACTCCTTGCTTTAGAGTTGCTAGTTGGCTCTCTCAGCGCTCACACGAGGGCCACTGATGCCTGCACTCACCGTTCTGGGAGGGGGTTCTTAGTTTTTGACACATTCTCTCAACAGCAGTGGCAGCGAGAATGAGCTGCGAGGACAGCTTGGAGAGGGGTTAAGTTCCCAGGTGCCGGGGGCACAGATCTTAAGGACAGCTTCCTCATCACTGTTCTGCTGGGAGCACTGCCCCTCAACATGGCAGAGCCCAGATAACACTGGATAGCCCAGAACTTTCCAACCGACGGGCCTCCACATTTCAGGTACGTCAAAATACAGGGCGCCCCCTCCTGCCCAGAGAAGTTTTATTCATACATTCTCCATGTCTGACAGTGGTAGCATGTTCTGTGTGCATGCTCTGACATTGTTATGAAGCCGGGCATGGCCCACTGTTCTCTCTCCCTCTCCTCCTCTCTCCTTCCAGCCTGTTCTCTCCTAAATACCAACACTAGCCAAATACATATGTGTCCTACTTCTGGACAGGGACAAAAGTGAGTCTCAGCACGCATAAGGTTTCTTTATTGTCAATGTTCTGTCTTAAACGCAAACTTTGCATTCTTCTTAAATATATTCACCTTATCCAGGCATGGTGGCACATTACTTTAATCCCACAACTGGGGAGGCAGATGGACTTCTGTGGATTCTAGGCCAGCCTTAGCCTACACAGTGAGCTCCAGGCCAGCTAGGGTCACATATAAACAGTTAAACTATATTCATCTTGACTGGTTGTGGGTAGTGCTACCTGTAATCTTAGTTACTTGGGAGGCTAAGGCAAGAGGATTGTAAATTTGAAGTCAGCCTGGGCAACTTAATGATACCCTTTTTCAGAGTGAAACACAACACAACACAACACACACACACACACACACACACACACACACACACACACTGAAACCCCAAAAGGCTGGGATTAGTTTAGTTGTACAGTGCTTGCCACACATTGGTGAGGTCCGGGGTTTGATGCCAGAACCACAAAAGAAAAACAAATATACTCATTGTATCTTTAAAAGAAATGCTTGCCCACCATTTCCCTTTCTTTAAAAAACAAAACAAAAACTAATTTGAGAAAGGACAAAACTCTTTGCTCAAGTTCCAGGAAGGTTATCCTACAAAACTGTGACCTTGTGACCTATACATTGCCTGGCTCAGGAGCAAATGTCCTAAGGGTACTTATGTGTGGGTCAAGGAGCACAAGGCTGAAGGATTCCCTAAGACTGAGCTACGTGTCTGGACATGTGACCTTACATATTCCTTTTAGCCATGACAACGACATTAATGTAAATGTGAGCATCGCCAACACCACATTTCTGGAACTTGTGGTCTACATGCCGTGTTGCTTATTAAGCTGTCCAGATGGGCAGGGGCCATCTGTGAAGTGGGGGCCAGTGTGCACGGTCACTGCTATTCTGTGTCTCTATCATGTACGCCCTATCAGAATGATCTCAACCTCTCTTTAGGGACTGCTAGAGTCATCAGCTGTGTTGGTTTGAATGAAAATAGCCTCCATAGGCTCATATAGTTGATACTTGGTCCCCAGTTGGGGGAACTGTTTGGGAAGGACTAGGAGGTGTGGCCTTATTGAAGGAAGTGTGGCCTTATTGGAGGAGGTGTGGCCTTATTGAAGGAGGTGTGGCCTTATTGAAGAAGGTGTGGCCTTATTGACGGAGGTGTGGCCTTATTGAAGGAGGTGTGGCCTTATTGAAGGAGGTGTGGCCTTATTGAAGGAGGTGTGGCCTTATTGAAGGAGGTGTGGCCTTATTGAAGGAGGTGTGGGCTTTGACGCCATTCCCTGTTAGTGCTCTCTCTCTCTCTCTGTAACCTACTTGCAGATAAGGATGTGTGCTCTTAGCTCCAGCTCCAGGGCCATGTGTGCCTGCCTGCTGCCTCGCTCTCTGACATCGTGGTCACAGACTCCAACCCCCTGCAACTGTGAGCCCCAAATTACAATTCTTTAATGAGTTGCCTTGTCATGGTGTTTGGTCATGGCAATAGGAAAGGAACTAAGACTCTGTCTCTTCCTTTATGGTCCATGTCCCCAAATGAAGCCAGAAAGGTCCTTTCAAAATGAAAACCAGATCATGGCTCCCTTGTAAAATATTTAGCTAATGAACTGAAATAAATATCCTACATGGCAGTTAGGATGACATACTCTGGCTTGGGAGATGGCTCAGCAGATAAAGACATTTGCAGCCAAGCCTGGTGATATGACTGCAAGGAGGGACCTGACCCCTCTAAGTTGTCCTTTGACCTCCACACATGCACTGTGGCAAGCACATACCCACACATCTACACAGAATTAGTTAAAAAATGAGCACACACTCCACCTTGTTGGCCACACTGCGTCCTAGTTGTGCAAGTGTGGGCATGGGGCTTAGTGGCTGTACCCATCAGTTTTCTCATAGGCTTGCTTGTGTGCATGGAATGAATTATTCCACGCAAGGTGTAGAATGGTGCTGGCAGAGAGCAAGAAAGCACACTGGCCAGCTCTTGCCAATGCTGCGTCGATGCACAGGACCCTGTATGACGGCCCTGCCCACCTCTCACACCTGGTCCAGAGCCATCTTTCCCTACAAGCTCTGCTCCTGCCACACAGATCTGCCAGGTTCTTCTCGCTTGCTCTGCACTCTTGCCTTGATGGGTCTGGCCCGATTCTTACATGCCTGCCTCCTATGGCCTCCTAGGTTATTACTGTCCTGTACATGTGTTTGTGTATGTGTGTGTACACATGTGAGTGTGTGCATGCTATGGCACATGTGTGGATATGGGGGGAGGTTTGTAGGAGTCAGCTCTCTCCTTCTGTCATGTGGGCTCTGGATAACCGAATTCAGGTGGCCAGGCTCAGAGTCAAGCATTTTACCTCGGAGCAAGTTACCACCTTGGCCCCAGGCCATCCTTTCTTGTACATTCTTCCCTGGTTCTCTTGTCACCATGTTCTGCTGGGTATTCTCTGAACATTTTTCTTTGTTTGTTTGTTTGTTTTGTTGTTGTTTTCGAGAGGGTTTCTTTTGTGGCCTTGGCTGTCCTGGACTCACCTGTAGACCAGGCTGGCCTCAGACTCACAGCCTCTCCCTGCTTATGCCTCCTCGAGTGCTGGGATTGCAGGCGTGCACCACCGCGCCCGGCTTATTTTTTTCTTACTTTTGAAATCGTGTGTATGAATGTATGGTTTCACACCTTCACGACCTGCTTTGTGGCCATGCTTGCTCATTATTGCAAACTCGGAACCTGAGCATATACATAGACGAGAAACAAGGACGCACACTTTCCAGCCTTGTCACCCTACTGCACTTCTTGAAGTACCTTGAAAGGAAGAGAATCTATAAAAAAAAAAAATCAAAAAGGAGCCGTAATATAGCATACAAAGTTGGTCTAGGGGGAGAGGGAGACTACACTTTGCGTTGAGGATGATCCTGTATGTGTGTGTGTGTGTGTGTGTGTGTGTGTGTGTGTGTGTGTATGTGTGTGTATGTAAGGGAATTCCAGAGATCTTACAATGTTAGGTCATGCTCTGCCAAGGTTAACTTTTCACTATATTTCCTCCTCTCCACAGCTGTCTCTAGAACATTTTCTCCAGTGTGGTGGGCAATATTGAGTTTTCCTCCCCCTCCTCCTTCTGTTTTTTTTTTTTTTTTTGAGACAGGGTTTCTCTGTGTAGCTTGGCTATCCTGGAGTCACTTTGTGAACCAGGCTGGCCTTGAACTCAGAGATCCACCTGCCTCTGCCTCCCGAGCGCTGGGATTAAAGGACTGTGCCATTGCTCCTGGCTAAGTTCTATACTTCTATTTCTCCATACTCAACTGATTTCTGACAGTATTTGGGATGTTTCCCTGTGTGTTTGGGATGGCAGGCATTAAACATTCAAACAAAGAGTCCAATCAACCCTGCTTCTTCTCACAGTGACACACACCCTGACCAGTCTCCCCTCTGCAGTGTCCTTAGGCACTCTCAGGAAAGTCCTAGTGACACACCAGTGCCCAGACCCCACAGACTGAGGTAGACAGTCGAGATCTGGCAAAAAACAGTGTCTGAAAAGACATTCCTGAGCTGTTGAAAGATGGACAGTCTCCCAGGGCTCTAAGAACTAAAGCCCCACATGGTTTCTGCCTAAGCAGCTGCTGTAGCTAATTTTACTTCCATCAGGCCAGGCCCAAGTCAGGAATGCCCAAGAGAGACTGCAAAGAGTATTTTTGCTTTTCCTTAGGCAGTTTTGTCACTAACCAAAACTTGAAATGTCACCAACTTAGACGCTGCAAAGAGAAGATGGAGAAGAAGAGAGGGAGAGAAATAGTGAAGTCAAAAACCAGCCTCCCGGAGGGAGCCTTGGGACCTCATCTGCCCTGTCCTCACTGGAGTCCCACAGCAGCAAAGAGGGAATTTCATTTCCCCACTAGGAAACAGCTCGCCTGCCCAGATCCCCAGACCACAGAGCTAGAAAGTTTCAGGAGAATTTAAACCCAGGTCCATTGGATTCCTAAGCCCTCTTTCTTTTCATCAAACCTTGTTATTTCTACACAAGACCAAATTGGAAGATGTTTCCAGCAACCAGAAGACGCGGAGGAATGTTTACTGAGCACCTGCTGTGTGCCAGGCATCTCTGCATGATGTTGCATGCTCAGGCACACCTTGGGCTCTGGTAAAAGGATCTCCCGGAGCCACAGGTTCTGTGCAGTCATCGGCTGCCCCAGGGAAGGCATTACACGGTTCCTTTTAGGACGGAGTGGTCTGATTTCTCCCCCACTCTTTGATCCAACCTCATTGAGCTTAAAATCATAGCAACCCCAGATCCCACCTTTCTGATGCATCCTCCCCAGTCTGCCCACACTTTTTTTCTTCCATTTCTTTGAACACTAATCTCTCTTAAAGTCCTTTTAAAGGAAAGTCTTTTGTTTGTTTTTGAGACAGATAAGACATTTTAACTCAATGAAAAAGATTAGAGAAAGAGAAACAACAATCAAACAAAACTCCCAAACAAAAAAATCATTGTATCTCTCTGTGTGTTTGCTGTGGCATATGGGCACATGTGAGCCACATGCATGCCTCTGCATTCATGTGGAGGCCAGAGCTCCCCTTGGGGAAGTTGGTTTTCTTCTATCTCGGGTCCTAGGCCTTGAACCCCGCTTGTGGGGGCCTGCTGCAGTTTCCTTTGCCTGCTGGTCAAAGCTTTTTTTTTTTTTTTAGACAGTTTCTCTGTGTAGCTTTGGCTGTCTTTGGCTGCCTTGAACTCACAGCGATCCACCTGCCTCTGCCTCCCAAGTTCTGGGATTAAAGGCGTGCACCACCATGCCCAGCTAGGCCAAAGCTTTTAAATCAAAGCTACAAATCTGTGCAGTGACTGGAATTTGTATTTAGAAGAATTCTACCCATCCTTATAGCCATATGACTCCAAAGGTAAAAATACTTTCATTGGTTTTGACATAAATCCAGATTATTTACATATAAATATATTCCTATTGTGAAACTCACCTTTAGGTGTCTCCCAGCATACAAAAGAGTCAATTAGAGACAAGCCTTGCTTATAATAAAATGTAGTTAATTCTAGCCAGTTGGCATCAAGTGTGCTGATGACAGCTCCTTTCCTTGTCACTTTCATGGACAGGACGCCTTCCTGATAGGTCCAGCAGGCTGAGTCCTCCTCAAAAGCATTGAAGACCATGTAGAGCTTGTTATCTGGAGCGAAGCGTTCACAGAGAAGGGAAAAACATAATCTTACCGTTCAAAATTCACAAACAGTTGTTCTTCATGAGACATTAAAAACATACAAATAAATATAGAAATAAGAAACATACCCACCACTCAATTAAAGAAATGTGTGTGTATATGTTGTGATGTGTGCCTAGGTGCATGCACACGTGGAGAGTGGAGGCTAATGTTGCGTGTCTTTCTCAGTCTTTCTCTGTCATAGGTTTTGAACCCAGAGCTTATGATCTGACCATCTTGTCGACCTGTCCAGTGCTGGGGTTACGCGCATGCACTTCACAGCTGCCCTTTATGGGGGAGCTGGGCAACAGGTTGATATTTGTGGAGCAAGTGCTTTCCTGACTGAGCCACCTCTACACCCTCCCTACCCCCACCTCAGCTTAATCAAATGCTAACATTATAGCACGTTGGCTTTGAATTATTTCCTAATAGAAATAAGACAATGGACACAGTGGAGGCTACTATGCAGTATTTACCCAGCAGTATATAGTCCCCAATCCCAGTCTCTAAAAATGCTAGAACGAATTTGGTACTTATTGTTTTCACAAAAGTTTTTAGTTTTTAAATGTTATTTACCATATAAATATTTTACTGTTTAAAAATAGCTTTAACAGGAGTTGAGGATTTAGCTCAGTGGTAGAGAACTTGCCTAGCAAGTGCAAGGTCCTGAGTTTGGTCCTCAGCAGAAAAAGAAAAGAAGGAGAAGGAGAAGGAGAAGGAGGAAGAGGAGGAGGAGGAGGAGGAGGAGAAGAAGAAGCCCAACCCCCAAACCCCAGCACAACTTTAACAGTTTACTGTTCCATATTCATCTCCTGGTTCTTTCTCTAGAAGATGGTGCTCAAATGATTCCCTGCCACGCACAGGACACTGGACACGTCCCAGAACCCGAGAGCCCGTAGTCCACTGCGCAGTCCAGGGCCAGAGCTCATACAAGGCTGGGAGCAGCTGTCAACTAGCGCCAGAGCTGCTGTCCAGACACTGGTCTGCTTCCCTTTACAGCCCCATGAGAGAGGCTCTGCAATGCCCCCTTTTAGACAGAAATCAAGGCATTTGTCTCCAGAGCCCATGTTAGCTCCACAGTTTACAGAGTCTTTAGTTTCCTTTGATGTTGCTTTGAAAAAAAAAACATTCCTGCAAAGATGTCAGGAAACTTTTACACAGTCAAAAAGAAAAGAGTAAATACTCTCCGATTTCTTGGGAAAACTTGAGACTTGACAGAGAAGAACAAAGCTATTGTCTATAGCTATTTCTGGCTGTGGGCAGCCCTGTTACAATATCTGACTCATCATAATGTTCCATTGTCATTTTCCAGTGATGATCAAAGCGCGTCCACTGAGCTCAGAGGTGGAAAGCGTGCGTGCAACAGGAAAGGCCTGCACCGAGGTTCTCACACCCTGCTTACTAGACACTTGTAAGCCAAGCTGCTGTCTTGGTCAAGTCAGTTCTTTCATTTTATTAGAGGGCTAAGGTGACTGACTGGCTCTCAGGGCCAGGAGGAGAAGCAACGTCTGGAACACTGCCCTGCCTTACTCCTGCCTATAATAACTTAAAAAACAATCCCACAAGTTTAGATTATTAGTTCATTGTCCTCAGAATTGGCAGCCACTTGCTTTGTCTTATTTTCTTTAAGATAAATGTGTAGTTTGGGGAACATAAGAATACACTCTCACTGGGCATGGTGGCGCACGCCTGTAATCCCAGCACTAGGGAGGCAGAGGCAGGCAGATCTCTGTGAGTTCAAGGCCAGCCTGGTCTACAAAGTGAGTCCAGGACAGCCAAAGCTACACAGAGAGACCCTGTCTTGAAACCCCTTCTCCCCACCAAATGAATACACCCTCTTTCCATGTGTGCCCTTACCTTCTCCCCACTTTGGTTTAGGGGTGCTGGGACTACTGCTTCCTTCTGTCGGATGCTCTCCACTTTCATGTTCCTCCTCCACTCCACTTTCAGATGAGTGTCCGCTGAAGGCTCCTTCGTTCCAGCTTTTGCAGTTGTCTTGGGAACTGTGTCTCATGTGCAGCCCCGGCTCTACAACGCCATCATGGCTGGCTCCATTACAGTGTTTAGATGGCAAGTGATACTGTGATACGAATCCGACAAATTTCATTCCTCTTTTAGCAGCAGCATTGATCTGAGGTTTAAAGAGATGGCAGGACCAAGGTTAACCCCATGTACGACCCAGTCCGCCACCCTTCAATTCCCGAGGAGGCCATCTGAAGACACAGGAAACTGGTAAGACACACCGCTCGGCCAGCTGAGAACTTCTAAAGCACACAGTCCCCCAAGACCATGTCTCAGTGCCAGCATGACTTGTCACACAGAACTAATCTGCTTGAGAAATTATAAAAACGGGACCATATTTTTCTCTGAAATTCTGCCACATGTGGCAAGAGCTAGTAAATTTATAGCATGATTTTTGGAGACTATTAACTATGATCTTTGCAGTTGGAGCAAAATTAAAGATGGCTTCAGAATACTCCCAAGGTAACTGAAACAAATACCGCCGCACGATTAAAGAAGGCATTGATTTAAAGACAAAATGCACTCAGCACTATTTGATGCTGATCAAGAAAGATGTTAAAAGATCATTCATGCACATATAAAGTATGAGTCCAGCTTGAGGCGGCTGAAATGAAGCTTTCCAATCTGTGAATGCGGGACGGCTGCCTCTGACCTGGGCCTGATACCCAGGATTAGCCTTGCTCCTGCCAGTCAGTAACCAGGCTCGGAAGCACATGCCATGTGCCATGTCAGAGAAATGGTTCGAGATCTTAGCCAAGGTGACTTTCTTGCTCGGTACCACTTCCATGGACATACTTGTGAGATTATCATCTTATTTCCTTTATACATGCAGTGCTTAAGACCCAAGCGCCTTCTTCTCTGCTCTGTGTGCGGCGCTGCTCTTCTGTGTGCAGCTGGCAACAGTGCCCAGGGTGAATGCTGTGTCTTCTCTGTCTTTGTATTGTATTGTTTGATAGGTGCACTGTAAACACTCATTAAATAAGCAAAAAGAAGGGACAGTGTAGAAATATAAGTTTTTTTTTTTTTTTTTTTTTTGAGACAGGACTTCTCTGTATAGCTCTAACTGTTCTGGACTTACTCTGTAGACCAGGCTGCCCTCTAACTCAGAAATCCACCTGCTTCTGCCTCTCATGGGCTGGGATTAAAGGCGAGCGCCACCACCCCTCGCTCAGCAGTGTTGGTTTTTCATCATCATCTTTTAAGCATCTAAACTAAAAGCCTTAAGTGTTATCTGGGAGAAACTATGATGGAGGCTGCAGGTGGAAACACTGACAGAATGAAGAAGTGAAGAAAACAAAGAGCAATGCAATCCAAGGGAGCATTGCAAGCCAGCCCGGACAAGGAGGGTGCCAGGAGCTACAGCTCCGGACTGTGGCGGCCCGGCCTCATTCACCTAAGAGTTACATTCTGAGAGGTAACTTGCAGAGACTTGGACATAACCACACAGTTTTCCTCTCCCAGATGTCCTGGGAGAAAAGAGGATGGTATGAGAGGGTTTGGCATTCTGTGAGTAGGAAGGGGTCAAGTTCTTGTCAGTGTCTCCCCTACATGTCAATTTCATGGAGACATTCCCAAATGTTTTTCTTCCTATAACATATTTTTTTTCCCTTCCTGGAAAAGTCTGTGAACAAATATACTGATTTCTTTTCCACTTTAACTTGGGAGATGATTCATTTTAATTACATTTATTTGTGTGTGTGTGTGTGTGTGTGTGTGTGTGTGTGTGTACATGCATGTGTCATGGTGTGATGCATTTGTAGTGGTCAGGGGACAGCTAGTAGGAGTTAGTCTCTTCTGCTGTCATGCGAGTCCCTGGTTTGAACTCAGGTCGTCAGCTTTGGTAGCCATGCCTTACCTCTTGGGCTGTCTTGTCAGTCTGGGAGGACTGATATTTTTAAATGCTGTGTTTTAAAACCCCGAGAGAAGAAAAAATGCAAACTAAATATTAAAAATAGAATGGCCAGGGGTGGAGATCCAGCTCAGAGTAGAATGCCAGCATGCATGAGGCATGTGTGGTCAACTCTCAGTACCACAAACAAGGAAACAAACTAAAAATAGAGGACACATTAATATACTGCTAAAGCCTGACCTGAAAACTAGCTGTTCAACAATAAAGCCTCCCACAAGGTGGCTGTGCAAAAATAATATTTGGCATTCGCCCATTGCTCTCGCTCATGCCCAGGGCAGTGTTGCATGTTTCCCATGTGTGTTTCCCAACGCTCCTCACTTAGAGAAGAATCCCATTACTCTAATTGCTGAAACAACAGCGCTTTCCTGTTGAGCAGGTCTTTAACTGTGTCCAGGAAGTTAGATTCAAAACAAGGGCCCTGATGGTCATCCATCAAGACTCAATCAGTAGCTACATTTTGGTTTTCTAAAGAAGCTGTCTGGAGTAGATTTATTTCCAGAAAAGGAAAACAAGACAAAACAAAAAACCCAAAAAACAAAACCCCAAACACCCCAGAATAGTAGCAGTAAACAGGGTGTGCATTTTGTAACGCATGGAATTTTCCTTCCAGCAGCTGAATGGCAGCTTTGTACCTAAAAGGGAAACATCATTAGCAGTTGTTACTGGCGGGACGCACACCACAGCGATGCTCCACAAGTGGGCAGCTGCTGCTTGGAACCACCCACAGACACAAACGTCATCATTTCTTTTTCGCTTTTCTTTGTAAACTCAGGGCCTCCCTGCCTCAGTTTGCTACGAGCTGGGATTACACCAGGCCTTCCTCAAAGGGCTGTAGATGCGACTCAGCAGCTTCACTCCAGTCTCACAGCCTCTAGCCGAAAGACAGCGCCTAGGGTTCTTGACTCTATATATTTAAAGTAAACAAAGGCTAGCTGGCTGTGGTGCTGTGTGATTTAATCCCAGCACCACAGAGGCAGCGCTAGGCTGACCTCTGTGAGTTCAAGGCCGGTTTGGTCTACAATCAGTGGTTTTCAACCTGTGGGTCTCCAATGGCAAACCTCTAACTCCAAAGATATTTACAATATGATTCATAGCAGTAATGAAGTTACAGTTATGAGGCAGCAACAAAAAGAATTTTATGTTTGGGGGTCACTACAACATGAGGAACTGCATTAAAGGGGTCACAGTGTTAGGAGAGTTGGGACTACTGGTCTACATGGAGAGTTCTAGGGCAGCCAAGGCTACATAGTAAAAGACTGTTTAAAAAACAAAACAATAAAAAGCACACAACAACAATAAGAAACAAATAAAAGCTAAGAACGTATAAGAATGCTAATGTAACTAAAATATCATAAAAAATTCCACCAATTTAATATATATGTTTTTCTTGGGTTAGTCAATCTACATTTAGTGTTCATTTTTTTTTTTTTGTTATGCAGCTTCCAAAGTACACATTGATTGTAAATTTTCCTTGATCTCTTTTGTTTTGTTTTATTTTATTAATTTATTTAGATTACATCTCAATTGTTATCCCATCACTTATATCCTCCCATTCCTCCCTCCCTTCCGCTTTCACCCTATTCCCCTCTTTTTTTGATTTTTCGAGATAAGGTTTCTCTATGTAGCCCTGGCTGTCCTGGAACTCACTTTGTAGATCAGGCTGACCTCGAACTCACAGAGATCTGCCTGCCTCTGGCTCCCAAGTGCTGGGACTAAAGGCGTGCGCCACCACTGCCCAGCCTTGATCTCTTTTCAAGTTAATTTATTTTCTTTTTTTAAAGATTTATTATTTATGCAGTATTCTGCCTGCATGTGTGTCTGCATGACAGAGAGGGCATCAGATCTCATTATAGATGATTGTGAGCCACCATGTAGTTGCTGGGAACTTAACTCAGGACCTTTGGAAGAACAGTGCTCTTAACCTCTGAACCATCTATCCAGTCCAAGTTAATTTTTCTTAAAAATAAACATGATATTTTTTATGCCAATACCTCCATTCACAACTGAATATGTTAATTTTTTGTTTTTTTATTCAGATTTTTTTTTTTCATATTTAAAAAACCCACCTCCTTATCCCATCTGAAGCTTTTGGAATCTCTTTTCCACAGAACGATTGCCGACTTCCCTAAGCACTGACTAAGTCAGTACTCTTACATTCTGTGTTGCTACATTTGTCATTAAGCCTTTTCTTTCTTTTTTATTGTTATTTTAAATTTTAATTTATTTTTAAATTTTTATTTTTTATTAAGCTTTTTCTCTGCAGCTGAATTGCCTTCTGCCAGGGCTGTGCTGCGTTTCTGGATCTTATGTTTTATGATGGCTGATCTTGGCTGTCAATAGGACATGGTCTGGGGTCAATCAGCAGGTGGGCTGATGGGCACACGTGCAGGAGTTTTCTCCTTCAGTTTAACTGACATGGGGAGGCCCACCCTAAATGTGAGCAGTGCTTCTGGTAGCAGCCCAGATAAAAGCGTTTTGCCTCCTTGCCATCGTGTGCTGCTAAGTCCATTTGTGCTGGCAGCAACTTGCTGCTGCTAGTTTTGGCTGACATTAAAACCCAGCTTCTTCAGCCTTCCAAAGTGGACTGAAGACCAGTGGGTTTCCAGAATCTTCCAGGTCTTCCGCATTTAACTGGGGCTGCTATGGCATATGGCCCTGTGGAAGGAGCAGCTCCTGGGGGTGAGGCAGCCTCAGCGGGAAGGTGGCATTGCCATCGTAGTTAGCCTGTGCTATGTCAACCTGCCTGACAGCCCTCTAACACACACCGGTTCTGTGTGATCTTCCCCCACAGGATGCCGGCCCATACAGTTTTAGACTCATGTGCTTTACAGTTTGAATTCTGTAGAATAAGTCATCACTGGTCTCCTAACCTGGGGTCCTACTCTGTGACTCAGGCTGCCTGGAATTCACTGTGTAGTCCAGGCTGGCTTTGAACTCACTATGTAGGCGAAGATGACCCTGCACTCACAGTTCTCCCGTGCACTGTGCCAGGATGACAGGCCTGCGTTCCCTATAGTGTTCAGGTAAGACAGGATGCTGTTCTTGGTGTACGTGAGGACTGCACACCCGGTACCTTTTCGAGGAGTTCCTCTGCGATGCCATTTGCTTGTGTCTCATACGTTAGTGGGCACTCCTCCATCACGAGTCTTGCACGCCTCTGCCCAGCGGGTGCTGCTGAGTTCCTGGGGCTGCAAAGGGAACAAGGGCAGACACAAACTACTGATGTCCAGCTGTGTCCATATGAAAGCCACGAGCCACTCAGAAGTGAGGTCATGGCTATCACTGTGTTATTTCAATCCCGGCGTTTGTCTCAAACAGAATGCCACAGTCACACAGTGATGATTTCTGTTAACTTACATTTCCATAATTTAAGGCTTCCAGCCATTTAATTCCTAACTTAAAGTGAATGAAAGAGGCTTTGTTGTTGGACAGAAGCACAAGTTAAGAAAAAAAAAAGATCCCACTTAAATGCAATAAATGTCTGTCTTTTCCCCCTTTACTGATCTCTAACTTTTGTCACGTTTTAGCCACTGCTAAGCCTATTTGACATGAAAGGCAGGCTTAAGTCCATACACACTCATATGTACGTGTGTGTGTGTGTACGTTGAGTGTGTGTGTGTGGTTGCAGTGTATGCACAGGCAATTATTGAATAGCAAGTTGTTGCTGCCCTTATAATCAAGACTAAAGGGGCCACACACATGGCTCAGTGGTACAGCACCTGCCTAGAAGGTGCAAGGTCCTGGATTTTATATTTAGCAGTGAACAATAAAACCTCTAATAAAACTTTCTGTTTTTTCTTCCCCAAGCAGGGTTTCTCTGTATAGCCCTGGCTGTCCTGGAGCTTGCTTTGTAGACCAGGCTGGGAACAAAGGTGTGCACTACCACTGCCCACCTTTTTATTTTTGTTTGTTTGTTTTCACTTAGGTAAATTCTTGTGTATCTCAGGCAGGTCTCAACCTTGACCTGTAGTAGAGAATTGTCACAACCCGTCCAGTGGAGTCTGTGTGACAAACATTACTGCAGAACCCGAGGCTGTGACCCCTACCCAAGGGAGAGCCTCCTGGAATGGGTCTGGTGTTCCTGACAGGAGTAAATGACTGCAGTTTTTCTTCTTACTCATCTGTTTTGGGTTTTGTTCTTCTGATCTACTATCATATCAAGAACTTTTCAAACTTAACTGTGTTGCTAGGGGATGCCTTGAGACTGCGGCCAAGGGTCATTCAGGCGGTTTTACCACCAAGTTCCGTTCCACTTGTTAATAAAAACATGGCTAAGAATTAATCATAGTTTATATTATGACTTACAGATAAAGTGTTTAAGAAAGCTCCAGATAGTGAAGGAAGAGCTAAGAAAAAAAGCCTGTCTTGACTCACAGATGTTTGGCATAATGAGAGAACATTGACCTTTGATAAAGAGGGCACATGTATACTAACACCAATCTATTGACTTAAGAATAGTGATTCAGGATTGATGACAGCATTATTACTCTGAATCCTGTATTTTGAATTGTGTCTGCCTAACTTCCTTGAATGAAAAATAATGTAACCACAGAAACACCCCCATTTCAAAAAATATATAAAAACCTAGCTTGCTTGTCTGCAAAATTCACTCAGATTCAAACACTACCCCTGGTTTGTCTCTGTTTGTCACTTGCCTGTCCTTGTCCACTGACACTTTGAGAACTTTCATTCCCAAGGACCTATACCCGACTGAGACAGTCCGTGGCAGACACTGACCTTCTTTTTTGACCCTCCTGACTGCAGGGATGGCAGGTGTGCGACCCCATATCTGGTTTATGTGGCACAGAAAATGAGCCCAGGGCTTCCCACATACTAGGCAAGTGCTCTACCAACTGAGCCGCAGCCCAGTCTGCTGCCTGGAGTTCTTAAGACCGCCTTCTTCCTTCCCTTTACAACTTCCCCATTCTCTCACCCCGTTCTCTTTTATTGTGACTTTCCTTAGCCTTTACATAGTGAGGTTGCTGTTCACCCCACTAGGAAGAGGAAACACAATGTTTGAGATAAAACAATATATCATTGTGTGTATGTATGAGTGTGTGTGTGTGTGCGCGCGTGTGTATGTGTGTGTGTGAGTATATGTGTTAACACACGCCTGTGTGTGAGACACATGCTCCACAGTGAGCATGTGGGTCAGAGGGCAACTCTGTGGAGCTGGCTCTCTCTCCTTCCCCCTTTATGTGTGTTCTGGGATGGAACTCAAGCTATTAGGCTTTTTAAGTGCCTTTTCTCACTGTACCTCTTCTCAGGCCGAAGGCGCTAAGATAGTGTTGATACAGATCAAGAGTTAAGAAGAAAAAATATATGTATGGTTTTTTGAGACAGGGTTCTCGGTGTGTATTCCTGGCTGTTGTACACCAGACTGGCCTTGAACTCACAGGATTCACCTCCCTCTGCCTCCCGAGTGCCATCACAGCTGGCAACTTTTTAATATATTAATTAAGACGATCTTATGGAAAGTCCCAGTTGCTGTTGTGGGTTGAATCAGAAGGCCCCTCAGAGGCTTATCTATTTGCCTGCGTAGTCCTTAGGTGACCAACTAGGAGGGGTCAGGAGGTGCGGCTGAGCCACGTCCTGTGTGTTTTAGAACCCCCCAGGCACTGTCTCCTTTTCTGCCTACTGCTCAGGATGTAAAGCTCTGGGCTCCAGCACCAGGATTATGTGCGGTCTGCCAGGATGATAATGAACTAAGCCTCTAAAATTGTAAGCAAACCCTCAAATAAGCAGTTTCTTTTTAAAGAGCTGCCTTGGCCATGCTGTCTCTTCACAGCAACAGAACAGCACCTAAGACAACTGTTTCCCTGTGGTGCTGAGACTCTAACCCAGGGCCTTGTTCCATGTTGTGCTCATCCCCCAAAGGGAGGACCTTCAGACCCCGTTTTGCATGTGAAAAGCCTAGGGTCCATCCCAAGAGTGCCTCCCCACTTCAGGCTTATTTAGGGAAACCATTGCCAATATGTCTAATTTATGAGAACTTGCATGGCAGTTCTTTCTGCTATGAAAGGTTTAGGATGCAGGCTAGTTTCAGCTGCCGATCTTACTGAGAACATAGGTAGGTGGAAGACTCTGTGAGAGGGGCTGCCTAGCTTTGGTCAGTACATTAGGCTCCTTATCCTCTGGTGGGTTCCACGGGAGTCACTGCACCCAGCTTTGCAGGGGTGTCTTGGGTCTACCTCCCTTTACTCTGTTTACTCACACCCTCGCTTAGTACAGTGAGGGCAAAGATGGGGGTGGTTGTTGTTTTCGCTCTCTTCTTTTGAGCTAGAATCTTCCTAGGTAGCCCACCCCAGTGCCAAACTTGAGGTACCTCACTCGTCCTCCTGAGTGCTGTGCTTACATGCATGTACCTCACACTTGGCTTAGATAGGAGTTTTATTTATTATTTAAAAATGTATATTTAATATTTATTTTACGTGCACAGGTGTGGAGGTGTGAGAGCCCCTGGAGCTAGAGTTACAGATAGTTGTGAGCTGTTATATGGGTGCTGGGAATTGAACCCAGGTCCTCTGGAAGAGCAGCCAGTGCTCTTAACCATGGAACCATCTCTCCAGCCCCATTAGTCAGGTGGTTTTTTTGTTTGTTTGTTTGGTTTTGGTTTTTTGAGACAAGGTTTCTCTGTGTAGTCATGGGTGTCCTAGACTCACTTTGTAGATCACACTGGTCTTGAACTTACAGAGCTCTGACTACATCTGCCTCTCAAGTGCTGGGGTTAAAGGCATTGTGCCACCACACCTGGCCAGGAGTTTTGTTTTGTTTTTAAAGATTTATTTACTTATTATTATGCATACAGTGCTCTGCCTGCATGTACACCTGCAGGCCAGAAGAGGGCACCAGATCACATTATAGATGGTTGTGAACCACCATGTGGTTGCTGGAAATTGAACTCAGGACCTTCCGAAGAGCAGTCAGTGCTCTTAACCTCTGAGCCATCTTTTCAGTCCTTAGTCAGGATTGGAGTTTCCTTATTCTAATTCAGTTTCAACTGCAAAAAATGGGCCTTGAATCAATTCCCCAATTTTTCTTTATTCTCCATCACTCTTTCAAAATGTCTTTTCTTTTAGACTAAAGAAAACCCACCCGGGGGTAGTGCTCCACACCTTTAATCCCAGCACTCAGGAGGCGAAGGCAGGCAGCTTTGTGAGTTCGAGACCAGCCTGGTCTACAAAGAGAGGCCAGGATAGCCAAGGCTACACGGAGAACCCTTGTCTTAAAAACAACAACAACAACAACAGTACATAAAAAGTTGATTAAAGAAAATGCCTTCTGATAGCAGGCTATCAAGAAGAGACTTGACACCCTATGAGCATATACAGGGGGATGAGGTCCCCCTCAGTCACAGTCATAGGGGAGGGGAGTAAGGGGAAAATGAGAGGGAGGGAGGATTAGGAGGATACAAGGGATGGGATAACAATTGGGATGTAATATGAATAAATTAATAAAATTTAAAAAAAAAGAAAGAAAATGCCTTCTGAGGTCACTTTTCTCAAGGCCGTGCTTACCTTAACTTCAGTCGAGACAGCACTACCCTGTACAGGTGGCTTGCCGGGAGGTGTTTTCGCTGCCCTACAGGTTGTATAACTGGGTGAATGGTTCCAACAACATAGCCCTTAAGATAATAGTCTTCCACTTTGGCAACTATATCCAGAACTGAATTTATCTTGATGACTTCTGGGTTTGTTGAAGCTGAAATACCAAGAAGGAAGAGAACTGTTCACATTGGTAATACTGAATTCTATTTTATTTCTATCTCTATGTGATAACATTAGTGAGTGGGAGAGACAGCCACATGGCTTAATTTTAAGTAAGACACACTAATATGTATTATTTCTATTTCAGATGAGATGAGATGTGTTCAGGGTGGTAGACTATTTTAGACAACAGCAAAGGTGATTTAACCAACCAAGAGATAAATACAGTTGCCAGCATGTCCTAAAGCAGAACAAGAATGTTCCTTTTCCAACAGAAGACCTTTACTATTTAGGGTTTTATTTAAGTGACTATATTGCTCTTAAAAGATATCAAAGACATACATTAAAAAAAAATAGCGCTGGGCATGGTGGCACACATATTTAATCCCAGCACTTGGGAGGCAGAGGCAGGCAAATCTTTGTGAGTTTGAGGCCAGCCTGGTTTACAAAGCGAGTCTAGGAGAGCCAAGGCTACACAGAGAAATCCTATCTCAAAAAACCCAAAATTAAATTAAATTAAAAAGGCAATAGTTTTTATAAGTAAGATGAGATGCATTTTTTGTTGTTGTTGTTTTTTTCAAGACAGGGTCTCTCTCTGTGTAGCCTTGGCTGTCCTGGACTCACTTTGTAGACCAGGCTGGCCTCGAACTCCCAGCAATCTGCCTGCCTTTGCCTCCTGAGTGCTGGGATTAAAGGTGTGTGCCACCACTGCCTGGCTGAGATGCATGATTTTTAAAAAAACAGTCTATGTAAGTTTAAAAACCAAAAAGGGGAGAGACTGTATTTGCTAGATAGAAATTATCAAGGAAGAGGAAGGAACTACATGTAGATTAAACAAAACGCAAAAGTGCCATGCTATTGAAGCGTGCCTCTAGGTCGGCACATCGAATGGAATCGTAAGAACATACTTGAGTCAGTAGAAGAGAAAAAAGGAAAACTGGTTCCCAGCTGGAGACGATGTCCTCAAAGTTCCACAAGAACTAATATAATAGCTTCATTTTGTTCTCATCTTATGGAGGCCAGTTAAGGATCATTAACCAGAAATAGACCAGGGATTGATTATCTTTTGAGTAAGAAAGCATGTGAAATGAACTCCAGGTATGTGCTGGCCTGGCTCTGCAGAGGCCATGCAGCCCAGCACGGATCGGTTGCTGCTGCCCGAGCACAGGAAGCAGATGAGGAAGAAGGGTCACAGGAAGTCCCTGTGCTCACACTAACACTCACGTGGTGGGACAGTTCCATGGCAGAGAGCACTCAGGCTGCTTCTCAAACGAAAATGAGGCCCTCTGCAGAGAGCGGGGCAGGCAACATGAATACGTCCTTCCCTTTGGGATTTAAACTAATAGCCTACGTCTAATATATTTTCTTCGTCAGTATGAATAGAAATGAAGACAAAGAGGGCAGTCCTGAACTTTGAAGAAACATCTGGTCTCCATGTGAACATCCCAGCCCTGTCTGTCTGTCTGTCTGTCTGTCTGTCTGTGTGGTAAGCATTTTGTTATTCATTTGGCTTTACTTTTTTTTTTTTTTAACATTTGGTCTACAAACCCTGACTTTTTAAAACAAAGCAGCTGAAAAACTACAATAATGTGAAACAAACTTTTAGAGGACTATGGGATAAAATACAATGTAAACTTATCTTTAGAACCATGTGCTAATTGTACACAATTTTAAAGAACACTAGAGCCATTTAATGGATCACACGGCGTGGGGTGGAAGCAGACAAGTTAGCACGACGCACACACTCTGCAGTCCTCATGGCAGCCTTGCACTTGTGCATCTTACTTACTGACATGTGACAGCCTGGAGTTCTGGACATGTCACTCTGTTTACCACGGCAAGTCTTCATCCCTGTCCCTGTCCCCAACTCCGAGTTACTCACCCCTTCCCCTGCCATGCCCATGGGCTGTGTTATGAGTAATTTGTTTATATGCTTGTCTGGGCTGTTCAACTGGGAATTTCTTAAGGACAAGAATCCTACCTTATTCATATTTTTCTTTACCTCACATGTTCCTTAGGTCATTATGTTAAACAGAATTACTGTTCATTAGGACAATAAAGAAGTAAAACTATTGTACAAAGATGGAAAACCAATCACCACCAGCTTAAGGATATAAACAAACAGTTGGTTAGTGTTGAAAGGCAAAGTGGGACCGAGGGACTGCCTTTCTTCAGTGTCTTGATGCTGAGAGTAAGGGCGGCCAAGAACACTGCACAGGGCTGGAGATGGCCCAGAAGTTAGAAGCTGCTCTTCCAGAGGACCCGGCTTCAATTCCCAGCACTCACATGGCAGCTCACAACTGTCTGTAACTCCAGTTCCAGGGGATCCAATTGCCTCACACTGATACATGTAGACAAAACACCCATGCACATAACAAATAAATTATTATTAAAAAGAAAGAAAGAAAGAAAAAAGAACATTGTGAGAATCCAGAGCAGAAAGTCGTGTTCTTCTGAGACGGCATGAGGCCACACATCATGTTAATGAGTTCAAACAAGAAAAGCCACATTGCAAACAAAGTAAAAAGTAATGAGATAAAGCTATGTCTGGTTTCATTGGTTTCATTTTTGGAGTGCAATGTGGAGAGACATTTGGGACAAAGTTTTACCCAAAGCAAAGAATCTTTTCTGGGCTGGAGAGGTGTCCCAGCAGTTAAGAGCACTGGCTGATCTCCCAGAGGACCTGGGTTTGGTTCCCAGCACCTACACGGCAGCTCACAACCATGTAACTGCAGTTCCATATTATCTGACACCCTCTTGTGGCCTCCTTGGGTACTATACACATGTGTCCAGGCATTCATGCCTGCAAAACACTTATACATGAAATGAAATAAGTGAGTATTTAAAAAAGAATAATTTGGAGGCTGGAGAGATGACTCAGCAGTTAAGAACACTGCTGCTCTTCCAAAGGTCCTGAATTCAATTCCCAGCAACCACATGGTGGCTTACAGCCATCTATAATGAGGTCTGGCGCCCTCTTCTGGTGTGCATGTGCAGGTGTACAAGCAAGCAGAATATTGCATGCATAATAAATAAGTAAATAAATCTTAAAAAAAAAAAAGAATAATTTATGCCATATGACTGTAGTCCCAGCACCTGGGATGCGGGGTGGGGAAGAAGGGGAGTTTGAAGTTAGTCTGAAAAATGACCTTGGAAGTCAACTTGACATGCAAGGGAAGAGGAGACCTCAACCCAGGAACTGCCTGTGTCAGACTGGCCTGTGAAGTGTCTGCAAACTTTTTCCTGGTTGCTGGCTAATTGCTGTGGGAGGCCCCGCCCACTGTGGGCGGCACCATCCCTTGGCAGGCAGGCCTGGACTACGTAAGAAAGCTAGCGGAGCTCGGGAAGAGAGAAAACCAGTAGGCATTTTCCTCTGTGGTTTCTGCTTCAAGCTCCTGCCTTGAGCTCTTGCTGGGGCTTCCTACAATGACGGATCACAACTGGGAGTGTAAGGGGAAGTAAACCCATTTCTTTCCATGTTTTAAAAAATCATGCTGTTTACTATTGCAACAGGGTGACAAACCAGGACCGCCTTTGAGGAAGACAAACAGTGTCACTTTTCTACAAAGGCTTTACTGAGCTTGCTTTGCTTCTCTGGCTGGCTTGGTAGGAGTCACTACTAGGTGTGTGTGTGTGTGTGTGTGTGTGTGTGTGTGTGTGTGTGCACATGTGTGTGTATGCACATGCATAAGCATATGTGTGTGTGTGTCTATGTGCTTATAGGTGTGTATATGCATATTTGTGTACGTGAATGTGTGGGTACATGGATATGTGTGTGTATGCATATGTGTGTGTGTGTGTGTGTGTGTGTGCATGTGTGTACATATGTATGTGTGTGTAGACCAGGGTCTTATTGTCAATCTCTACGTCGAATTTAAAAGTTTTGTGGAGAGTGTCTTCTCACATCGCCCCTCTTCTGAATGTTTCCCACATGCTGACAACTGTCAGGAATTCAAACCCACTTGTTCTCACTGGTGAGGAGGGCAGAGGAGTCCACACTCAGCAAGGACTTTTCCACCGCACTCAGAGTGGATAATTGCGAATCTGGGACAGGCCCAGCCTTCGAGGCCAAGCCTTTGATTTGATGCCCTTGCATAGGGCAGTAATATCAGAGGCCCGATTACCCTTTAAACACAGGAAATGAAGGCAGAGGCAGCAGTTGTTAGGGTAGCTTGTAAGCGCAGGCAGTAAGCGGCAGCTGTAAGCTTCTTGCTTGCCTGAGTGCTGGGCAAGTTCTTTGGAAGAAGGAACAAATGGTGTTTATAGCCTCGGTGGCCGTGGCTGGTTATTAGTAAGTTACTGCTATGTGATCTGTAAAAAAGCGTTGTTATATCTTACAGGGCTATCGTGAGGAGTCTGGAAGGAAGCAATCTGTAATTGCTTCGAAAACTAGACAAACGTTAAGTGAATTTTTCTCACTACAGGGTTGAACAAAGTGCTTTCTCCTCAACACTTCTAAATAAATACTCTGTCGATGCTTTTCACACTTCTACACTACAAAGCTTCAGAGGCTGAACCTTTAAACGCCAGTTAGTGGACATGGTGGCTTGGGTTTGTTGTCCCTACACTTGGGAGCCTCAAGCCGGATGAATGCCACACATTCTAAAGCCGCCTGTGTCACACAAGTGAGTTTCAGGCCAGGCTGGGCTACAGCATGAAGCCTTAAAACAACAACAACAACAACAACAACAAACACCACCACCAAAACAAATTACTAGAAAGATACAAAAAGTCCTGTTCCACCATAAAGCTGAGCACTCGTTAAACACTGAAAGCCTTTCTCTGATGACATAGTCCTATGAAAACTGCGCAAACCACACGTGTTATATCCACCAATTTGTCCCTGAAAAGCGGGTTGTATTTATGAAATGTATCTCAAATTGTTTTCTTAAGTAAAAACAAAATGTGCAAACTCCTGCAGGCAGCTTTACCACAGCTTTAAAGGGGAATGGCCTGGTGACTCGCATGGTCTCCCCAACAACTGTGGAACAGAGTAATAAGCAACCAACTCCACCAAGTGCCAAGGCCCGTGTGATCCGGCCACGCCCCACTCCTGAGCCATCCAAACCCTTCGAGGAAGGTACTGCGGTCTCATAAGGAAATCCGGGGAGAGATTAGGGAACTGATTTAAGTTAATACGTTCTGAGGCTGAGCTGGAACCCACACAGAAAGATGGGGCAACTGGGACACTCAGGTGCCCACAGCGAAGAAAACTTCATTGCTTTGAGCCACGGTTGTTAAAGATTTGTGCATACAGATGTGACATCAGTCAAACCATTGCTTCTCAGCCTTCCTAATGCTGCAATCCTTTCATGCGGTTCCTTCATGGTGCGGTGACACCACCATAGAAATGTTTTCATTGCCGCTTCATAACTGTAATTTTGCTACTGTTATGAACAGTAATGCAAACATGTGCTAAGCAGGATGTCTTATGTGTGACTCCTGTGAAAGGGTTGCTCAACCCTCCCAAAGGGGTCACGGCCCACAGGGTGAGAACCACTGGTTTAGACTATGACTGTCTGGTTTATTTTACTCATGAGAGGGTTTTTTTTTTTTTTTTAAAGGAATGGAAATTCAGGCTACTATGTAAATAACACTGCGACCTTTGTTTTTAATGAAACTGGCCACTGTTGCTGTCACTCAGCGTAGTTAATGAAGTAACACAGTGGCAGGTTTTCTCTTTCCTTCTTCTTGTCTTTTGAGATAGGGTCTTAGGGGCCCAGGCTGGTCATGAACTTGCAGCCGATTATCCCACAGGCTCCTGGGTGCTGGGGTCAGAGGCGTGTGGCACCCTGCCTGGCCCTGGACACGTGATGGGAGACTCACGGCAGTCTGAGACTCTTGAGACCGATCTCTGTCTGCTTTCTCCCTCATGTATGAATGCAGCCTCCCTCGGGTCACAGGATTCCTGTCACTCCTGCCCTTCGGTTGCCCTGTCTTTGCTCGATCCCCACCCATTCTTATTCGCCCATCTTTTCTCTGGAGCGTGGGTGTCACATACATAAGAACCAAACCAGCACAGAGCATAGTTCAAACTACCGACACTTGGGTGACCATCATTTAATGAGAAAATGGGTGTCCTGCTCCCCAGACCTCCCATCCTTTCCATCACGTCTAACCTTGACAGTCCAGTAACCACTCCTTGTTCTTCTCTTAGTGCTGGAGATGAGCAACACTGCCCCCATCTCTACAGGGCGGTGTCAAGCAGAGACTGTGTGCCAAAAGATCGGCTGGCCCCTGGGCTGGACTGCCAGGCCAACAGGTGGATGGTTTGAGCCTTATGAAATGGGATCGTACAGTGTCTACTTAGCCTGTGTCTTCACTCAACGCCATGCAGTGCTGGACTTGCCTGTGAGTGGTGCTTGCAGAGTTCTGCTTTCATTGCAGTGTGGCAGTAGTCAGCAAAGGTCAGCCACGGTGTTTAGCTGTGTATCCCTTTTGGCTGCCCTAGCGTTGTGTGCAGTGTTGAGCAGGTGTGGCTGAGGCCACAGGGCTCGCAAAGCCTACCATGCTTATATTCTGGCTGTCTGGGGTCCAGGGGTCTCTTGTGTGAGTGTGCTCTTGGCTTGGGAGTTCCCATTGCTTGACTTGGACGTTCATCCCACGGTGTGTGTAGACACTGGGTATTCTTTAGTTAAGTAGACGTGATAATTGTTTCTTTCAAACAATTATAACATTTAATCGACACTTGTCATTGACAATCTTTTAAAACTTTAGCTTTTCTGGGTGTTTTGTTTTGTTTTGTTTTTTTCTTTTTGGTTTTTTGAGACAGGGTTTCTCTGTGTAGCCTTGGCTGTCCTGGACTCATTTTGTAGACCAGGCTGGCCTTGAACTCACAGTGATCCACCTGTCTCTGCCTCCCAAGTGTTGGGATTAAAGATTTGTGCCACCACCGCCCGGCTTATTCTGGGTGTTTTGTACTAATGGTTTTAACATGCATGTTCTTGATGACCAATGACTGGAATACAGTTTCACATGTGTTTTGGCCACTTGGATTTCCAATTTTGTCTGTCCAGATTCTTGTCAGTTCTCTTATCGAGCTATCTCTCCCTTAATGTCTTGTAGTGGCCACTTAAATACTCTGGACAGAATCTTTTATCCGTGTCTCACCCACTTTTTGTTTTGTTTTGTTTTGTTTTTTTGAGTCAGGGTTTCTCTGTGTAGCCTTGGCTGTCCTGGACTTACTTTGTTGACCAGGCTGGCCTCGAACTCACAGAGATCCGCCTTCCTCTGCCTCCCTGAGTGCTGGGATTACAGAAGTGTGCCTGACTCATCTCACCTACTCTTTGTGTCTCAGATGAGGTGGCACTTCTGAGGAGCCTTTCCGGACCTGCCCACTTGGGTCAAGAGGCTCTTCTTGCATAGCCTTTGCAGTCCTCGGCTGCATCACTGGGTATAGTGTGCACAGTGTGGTTGCATGTCTCCTTCCCAGCTCCCTCCACAGGTGCTCAGGCTGATGTAGTTTGCTTACGTGCACAGAACCAGGCTATTTTATACTGTACAGGGAGATGCCTGGAGAGTGCTCCTTACGTGATACAAGGAGCATAGGTAGGAAAACAAGCCCTAGAGACAAAGCAGAGAGCAGGTGGGAATGCATACACACTGTCTCTTAACATTGACTGCTTTTTTGGGGGGCGTTGTTTTTGAGTCAGGGGCTCATGTAGCACAGGCTGGCCTCAAGCTTTGGGTCACGGAGCTTCCTGCCTCCACTTCTGCAGTGCTGGGGTTATAGCCCAGGTCTTCATGGTTTGTTTTATGCAGCATGGGGGGCGGGAGGAAGGTGAACCTGAAGCTTTGCACATGTTTACTAGGCAGACACTGCCCACTAAGCTACACTTCCATTTCTTGGCACTTTGAACAGTGGGTCAGCTGCACGCTATCACTAGAGAGGCCGCCTCCTCTGCTTCGGGATGGGATTCTTTCCCACAGTTGTCTGCACTCGTGAGACTTGTTACCCCCACGTGGACTATGTCACCATTTCAAACATAATGGAGCGCCTTCTGCAGTTTAGTAAAAAGAAAGAATGGATATTATATCAATACTTAAGAGAGCCCAGTCAGTTTTGTCACTATACCCTCACCCCCAGTAGCATTTTAACAATTAAAAATCCTTTGATTCCAAGGGAGAAGCGCCCTAGGACTTATTAGATCGACAGAGCTACACAAAAAGCAAGCCGAGCATGGTGGCGCACGCCTTTAATCCCAGCACTCAGGAGGCAGAGGCAGGTGGATCGCTGTGAGTTCGAGGCCAGCCTGGTCTACAAAATGAGTCCAGGACAGCCAAGGCTACACAGAGAAACCCTGTTTTGAAAAAAAGAACCCAAAAAACCAAACAACAACATCATCATCATCATCATAATCATCGTCATCATCAACAACAACAAACCCCCCAACCCAACCCAACCCAAACCAAACCAAAACCCCCAAAAGCAGCTGGACTTATTTCCCTTTGCCCTGTCTCCTCACTCCCCTTCCCCCCACTTCTTTATTTCTGACAGGTCTTGCTATGTAGCTCAGGCTGGCCCCAGCCTAGCAATCTTTCTGTCATGGCCTTTTAAGACCTGGGATTATGTTCCTTTAAGCTCCATTCCTGACCATGTGTTAATTCTCACTGACTTTTAGTACATTCTCTGTGGAGCTTCGCTCCTACTCTTCATGAATGTTCTCTAACCTGTAACACAAATGACCCCTTCTGTACGGAACCTGTGCTCTGCTCGCTGGCGTCACCCAGCTCTGGTCGTCACGCTCTCGTTGCTTTTGTTGAGTTGCTGTCTTTACACTTGTGCCCTAGGTCAGGCCAAGACACGCTTGCTGAGCCCATATTCCTTCTTTTGAAGACTGTATTTCAACTCCCCCTCAAGTCACCATTTCTAGCTGGGACCATCAAGCGGAGGAAGAGCTGGGGTTAAAGACAGAAAGGGACGTAGTGCACCCCCAGCTGTGGACATAGAGGTGTCCTCACAGTAGGTGAGTGCTTACTAACTGCAAGGTACCTGCCCCCCTAGTCGGCAGCCCTCTATTATTTCCTTTAATATCTAAAACAACTCTCTGATGTAAGCAGCTTTACAACCCCCATTTGCAGTTAAGGGATCAGATAGAGCAGTGGTTCTCAACCCGTGGGTCGAGGCCCCTTTGGGAGCCGCATATCAGATATACTGTATATCGTATGTTTACATTATGATTCATAACAGTAGCAAAATTACAGTTATTACATAGAAGCTAGAATGATTTTATGGTTGGGGGGGTCACCACAGCATGAAGAACTGTATTATAGGGTCACAGCATTAGGAAGGTTGAGGACCACTGGTCTAGAGGGTCTTGTATGCCTACTTATTATGCTAGATTTCCCTTGTTAATATGTAAGGAATTTGGGCGTGGTGGCACATGCCTGTAATCCCAGCACTCAGGAGGCAGAGGCATCTAGGCTCAATTTTCTTAACAAATATATTTTATTATGAACTTATTAACTGGGAGTAACTCACTTATAACCCGACTAACTGAAACAATAGGAAAAGAGGATTAAAGAATACAATAATGAAACCGTAAGGATATCAGTTCCAAGGAATGATTCTCGTGGCGTAATCAGCAGGATTTCTTCTGCTGGAACCTGGAGCAACCAGAACCTGGAACCTCAGTCAGAGCCCAGAGCCCCAAAGCCTTCCCTCCAGCGGGTCTCTCTAGGAGTGTCTCAAAGTGGAGCGGTGAACAGCCAAAACTATCCCAAGTCTCCAGAGGCCCCGCCTCTTGTTTTTGGCTCACATTTATACCACCTCTCAGAATTTGTTCAAGGATGTTTTTCAGCTGGTTAATAACCAATCTCCCCCACATGGTTCCACTTCTAAGGGGATAAACACCTGCTCTCTCACAAGCCTTTTCTCTTTACCCATTTATGATCTAAACAAACAAACAAACACCATGTTTATCTCTCCTTCAGAGGCAGGCAGATCTCTGTGAGCTCGAGGCTAGCCTGGTCTTTGTAAAAGCTGGACAACCAAGGCTACACAGAGAAACCTTGTCTAAAAAAAAACACCCCCCCACAAAAACAAACAAACAAACAAAACAACAACAACAACAACAAGAACAAAACAAAGCAAAACAAAACAAAGATGTCAGGAGTCACCGGAAGACCAACTAACCAACACATAAGCCCCCCAAACAAACAACCCTCCCCCCACAGACAGAGAGCGGGGAGAGCAGGGAGAGCAGGGAGAACAAGGAGTGAGCACGGAAAGTAATAAAGAGAACGGGAAGTTTAAATTGTTTGTTTTCTGGTTGGATTTGGTACACATCTGTGTGTGTGCACATGCGTGTGTGCATGAGTGCTTGTGTGTGTGTGCGCACATCATGTGGAGGGCAGAGGCCGTCGCTGGCTGTCCTCCACGGTCACTTTCTACCTTATTTTTTTTTGAGACAGGTGTCTCATTGGATTTGGAGCTCACGAATTGGCTAGGCTGACAGTGCTGTCCAAAGCTTCGCCTGCCTACCTCCCTGGTGCTGGGGTACGCTGGATACACCTGGCTTTTATAGGGGACCCCTTATGCTGTGAAGCAAGCATTTTATTGACTGAGTGCTCCCCAGCACCTGGCTAGATGTTTGATGGGGGGAGGTTGAGAGAAGAGGGTAGTGACAGGTGAGTCCACCCGTAACAGAGGGACACCTTTGAGCCGTCCATTCTCCTACAATACATACACTACCATGGAAGCTTGGGGCAACAGGACTTGCAATGAAATGACTGGGGAGGGGAGAAAGGTAGAATTGAAAGGTAAATAAAAAGCTTGTTCAAGATTAATTGCAACAAAACATAGGGACATGGAAGTCTCCTCCTCTTTAAACTTTATTCTCTGTTCTATGACTTCCATTTAGGAAAAGAAAGGAAAAAAGAAAAAAACAAAAAAACTGAGGAAAGTAAGGGACAGGCTCACTGGGACACACACAGCTGTCACCAGGCCATCTTGTTTCTGCCTAGGTTTCTCTCTGTGTGGTAAGTCTGGCAGCCAGGAGCAGCCACCATTCATTTGTCTTCCCAGCAATCCCAGGAAGGGATGGCCTGTGCCAAGCAGAAGGCTGGCATGTGTTAGCCCACCCAGACTCACTCTCATAGACACTGGAGTGGCAGGCAGGTGGCTGTCAAAGACTGGGAGGAGAGAGGCAGGGAAACTGCGCCTGGAAGAGGGGGCGGAGCCGGGCTGGTACACAGCATCCTGGCTTCTGAAGCAAAGGCGCAGGCAAGACCAAAACAAACGGTCGAACAAAAACCCCAAACAAGAACATGTGGGAGAACCGGGAAGAAATGGGGCCGGAGACCAGGCGCCTGCAGCAAATGGGGAGCAGATGCTGCGGAAAGACGCTGCGCTCGGAGTTAGGGGGCACACAGCAGAGGCGCTGTGCTTCACGGTGGGATTGCCCTTTGCAGCGTCTAGAGTGGAAGGTGGGAATTACATTCCTTTCACGGAGAAAAGGTTTCTGATAACAAAACCAAAATGACTGTTGAACAAAAGCTGCGCATAGTCCGATCCAAAGGTAATTGAATTTATACAAGTTTGTTGGAGGTGCTAACATTTTAGAACGGTCTGATTCAGAAAGCTTTGACAGCCCTTAAGGTTCTGCAGCCCTAAGGTGAGCGTGCTCAGATGAATTCAGTTCTGGCCTAAGCACCATGGATAGATTAGAAGGGCTTGTTTCTGCGCTCTGTGCATTTATCAGCAAGCCAATCTGTCCTGATAAGGAAAAGCAACAGAGTGAATCTCCACTGTAGAAGCACCCTGGCCCAAGGATTTTTTTCCTCAAATGACTTTTTTTTTTTTTTTAAAGGCACGTAAAAATTCATAATTATTTGGCTATTTTTCCACCAGCATTAACTTAATCCATTTTAAATTCACACAACAAAAAAGAAAATTGAGAACATTAACTTTTCTTCTTTTGGTAGCCTCATCATCACTTAGATCCTTAGATCAAAATAATTGGTGAATATGTTTGAGGCACAGGTATTGATCTTATGTGTCTCTGAATTTTGCTTGCTGGCCAGCTCCATTTTTAACAAAGAAAAAATGGGCTGCTCTTGCTTCCTGCACAAAGATGCACTGTTTTCAGAGCAAACCAAAAAAAAAAAAAAAAAAAGGGAGGGGGTGGAGATGGTGGAGAAGAATAAAAACAATATCTACTAGGAGAATTTAGTTTAGTTAGTATAATCTCTATTAAGTAATGAAATGTATGACTTGAGAGAATTAAAATTATGCTTTGCAATTAGAACTTAAGACTAGTATTTGGAAAACTCAGCAAGCAAGTTTCTTTGAATTTCAGTTCTTTCTCTTGTTTTAACACATCATAATTAAAGATGCAGTACGTTTTAAACACTGTTCTGTGCCTGTGTGTGTTTCAAGGTCTGTGACAGTATTGAGAGGTTCCTGAGAAGGGAGGCAAAGCCTTGGGTCAGTCCCTTCCCAGAGCTGCCAGCTGGCCTTGTTTGTTTGTGTTTCCAACTTTTTTGGAACAGAGTTTCTCTGTCCGGGATAGAGCACCCAGCAGAGGCAGTGTCTTCCAGTAGGCTGCTTTCCCCCTTAAAACAAAAACAAAAACAACTACTTTTTTTCATCTTTAGTTTGGTTGAATGTATCATATGAACAACAGGACCACACAACTCAACACACTGGCCACCTCGGCTAAGTTTTCCACAATACATACAAGGAGCCCTGCCCATAGCCTGCAGCCCCTGCCTTTCAAATTTTTTCAAGACACAAGCTGTCATTAAGGCTACAGACATTTGGCCTAGAAATCAATCATTTGTCCTATTTGCTTTAAAAATGAAAGGAACATTTATAAGAATATTACTAATTTTGTATTATTATACACATGAGCCAAGTATAAAAAAAAACAACCAAAACAAACAACAAAACAAAAATCTCTCCAAATATAACTAAGAAACAAAGCGTCATTGTTAGACGGACCAAGCAATTTCATTATGAAAAAAAAAAAAAAAAGCTTAAGAATCCACAGGTCCACACTTCAAAACATTAGCATCCCCTTATTTTGGAAACAGATAATAACTACAACAGAAATACGCAGTACCTTGTAAAGTAAAATCCAGCAGTGCATACTCATAAGCAATTTCCGTCTTTGTCTCCACTTGCGGTCTCTTCAGGGTAGAAAATATTTTTCCAGGGCTGCTTTCGTCCGGGTCTTCCAGCTTCCTCAGTCCGCACCCCATGGCAAAGTCTGCAAGGAGTTAGATCGCAGGGAAGAGCCGGAGGAGCGACAGCAGCCACTCCTGTTGTTTAAGCTGCGAAAGCAAAGTTTAGACTTAACTTCTTCGATTCGGTTTTCAGCAAAATGATAAATAGCCAGCAAGAAAGCGGCGGGTCCAAGGAGAGACGCTGGGGACTTCATCCATTCTTCTGTAAGGCCACGGAGCCCATGGTTTAGCTCCAGCTTCGGGAGGCTGGGCTGGAGCTTCAAGGAGCCTCGTCGCAAGCTGCTGCAACTTAGCGGAGAATTTCCATGCCACGTCAATTTACAGCCAGCCAGCCCCCTACCAGAGTTCTGCTGCTCGGGGCACCGACAAGGCTTTGTCTCACCCAGTTGGCTGAATGGAGAAGGGCTGTCCAGAGACGGAATTAAGGCAAAAGTGCAACTCGGGTGTAAATTAGCTACAGATAGAAGATAGAGTCAGTCAAAGTGATGCGGTTCGTTCTGTTTTCTCTGTTCTGTCCAGTGTGGGAGCTCTCTCTTCCCTGCTTCTAGTATGGGAGCAAAAGGGAGGGGGGAGGAGAGAGGAAGGGAGGGAGGAAGAGGGGGTGGAGAAAGAGAGAGAGAGAGACAGAGAGAGAGAGACAGAGAGAGAGACAGAAAGACAGAGACAGAGAGAGAGAGAGAGAGAGAGAGAGACAGACAGACAGACAGACAGACAGAGAGACAGAGACAGACAGAGAGACAGAGACAGACAGAGACTGAGAGATTGATTCTCAACGTGGCTGGAAACACAATTAGTTCCAGAGAGGAAGTGAGCTTTCTGAGGAAACTCTGGAATCCAACAGAAAAGTGGAAAGAAGGAGGGAAAAGAAAGCAAGCCCAGGAAAGTACCTTAGACCTAGGTGGAACTTTTGAACATTTCTTTCCGCATAGAGTTTCTTGGAAAAATGTGCTGATTAAAACCAAGGGGAAAAAGCATAAAAAATAAGACATTTTCATAAGAAGATTTGAGGAAGAGGGTAACAGAGTGAATATGGTCAAAGTATGTTGTATATATGTATAGAAATGTTACTATCATTTATTTTTAATTTTATTTTATTCAATTATCAATCACCAATAAAAAAGAAAAAATAGTTAACAAGAAAAAAATCTTTACATAATTGAAGAGAGGAGGCAGTTACAGGAGGGATTAGTTGTTCCAACATTCTTGGTTTATTATTTTACTTACTTTTGGGCATGTGTGTGGTTCCCTACATGTGGGCAGGGGTCCTTGGCCACCAGAAGAGGGTCAGATCCTTTGGACCCAGAGTAACAAATGGTTGTCAAGCACCATGTGAATGCTGGGACCATAGCTTAGGAGCAGCCAGCGTCCTCAGGTCTGTCCAGCTCAGCACCCATGGTTTGAAAGGCCTGTATCAGAGGACTTACGGTTTGAAAGGCCTGTATCAGAGGACTTACGGTAGTCACTGACTGCACTACAGGTCTCAAAAAGCCTTAGTTAAAAAAAAAAAAATTAAATGTAGATAACTTGACTCATTTAGTCTTATAGTTTACCCAAGGTCAAGAATAATTTTTGAGGAGCCATTGCAATGCATGTTTGCTGTGCTGTGTCACGCCCAACTCCACATTGTCGTGTGCTTCTGAGTTCTGAAAGCGGGCTGCTTGGGTGCAGACTTTTCCTGCTCACCACAGCCATGCTCTCGCAAGTTACTTTCTTTGATCACCAGTTTCTTTCCCTCTTAAAACGTCCCTAGTGTTCTTCTGCCACAGGATGGTTTCGAAGGCCGAGAGATAACCTCGTATTCTGTCCCAGCGCTCTGCCTGCAGAGAGCAATGCATTTGTCAACATGTGCACCTAGGAGACAGGGCTGGCAGCCGTGATAGGAAAGAAGTGATTTTGGCGCCATTCTCACTACTTGCAAAAATAAATCCTCATCTTTGAGAACCTGAAGAATGCCAGTCTGCAGAAAAATTTCAGTCCAATTCAGTGCGCACACACAGGAAAACCCATAAGGGAGCATGTGCGGATTGTTTAGCTGGCAGCCAGATCGCTGTCCTCTTCCGTCTCTTCCCTCTGTCTACTTCCCTTTAAGAATCTTACTTCTCAAAAATGCTTTGTATAGGAGACCATCCCGTAGTCTTCATGTTCAAAGATGGCCATAGTCAGGGGAAGGGAATTCTGGGTAAGTTAGATGAATCACACAGTAGGCCGAGCGAGGGACTCATCTTGCTATTTACAGAGATTCCTGCTTACCACGGTTCACGTGCTCTTTGTAGAATGTTGTGCTATCACAGAGCGACAGTGGCATCTCCGCTGGTCAGCAGTGCCAGTCACAGTGCCTGGAAAATCGTTTATTAAATACCCATCAAGCTCATCAAGTGCCACCATTTGCAGGCACTCAAAAACCAGTGGGGGCTGGAGAGATGGCTCAGTGGTTAAGAGCACTGGCTGCTCTTCCAGAGGTCATGAGTTCAATTCCCAGCAACCACATGGTGGCTCACAACCATCTATAATGTGAACTGACGCCCTCCTCTGGGTGCAGGTGTACATGCAGGCAGAGCATTGTATACATAATAATAAATAAATAAATCTTTAAAAGAAACCCAGTGGGTGCAAAGATGACTAAACAGGGTCTGTCCCCTAGCGGAGCATATGGGGCCACACCCTGCTGTTCTCAAGGACGAGTGCATATGGACTGGCACAGGGGCGAGGGAGCATGTGCCTGGAGAAGGGAAGCACATAGCTAAGGCCAGAGTTGTCAAACAGCATTGCACACGCGAGCAACACGAGCCGTTGATTAACAGAACATAAAACATGAAAGAAGAAAACCTAAGCTGGGAGTGAGGAAAGGGACATGCTGTAGTGGGCGCTGGGTGCTAATCAAATAGAACTTAGATTTTACTTTGTTGGTGATAAACAAATAACCAAATGGGATCAAAGGACATCCATTTTCATATCAGATACATCACTGGTACAGCCTGTGGAAGATGCTTTAAATAGCGCCATTTTACCATAATGTATAGTTACTATTATGTATTATTTTGCAATAATATGCTATCATTATGTATATAGTAGTATTGTTACTGTGTGTGTGTGTGTGTGTTTGTGTGCGTGTATGTGTGTTTGAGACAGGGCTTCTCTGTGCATCCCTGCCTGTCCTGGAACTCACTCTGTAGGCCAGGCTGGTCTTGAACTTGGAGATCCACCTGCCTCTGCCTTCTGAGTGCTGGGATCAAGAGTGTGTGCTACTACCACTGTCTGGCTGACAATACGGTTCCTTAAACAAGACCTGAACAAAGAGGCCAATGTCTGGCATATCAGTGTTTGGGGAATCTCATGGGGTCCCACCTCTAGATGAGGAGCCACAGGCAACTGAACTGCTGAAAGAGGAAGAGTTAAGTCTTCCCCAGGGATGAGCCCCTAAATGGTTACCCAATGCCCAAGTGACCAATGCTGAAAACATCCATGCAGGCAACACTCAATGGACAAAATGGGTTATGTGTACTATATATATAATATAATGTAATATAGTATAATACATTACACATACATGCTTACGCACACATGTGTGTAACAGCAATATGAAGAAAGATTCCATAAACTTGAGAGGGATTGAGAGAGACATGGGAAGGGTTGGAGGGAAGAGAAGGAGCGGGGAATGATATAATTATATTTTAATAAAAAATAAAATAGAGCAAAAAAGCAGGAACCACCTCAGGGATGCTTCAACATATGCACATCAATAAATGTTATGAATCTGATAAATGTGCTCAAGGACAGAAATCATATGATCATTTTGATAGATGCAGAAAAGGGTTTTGATAAGATCCATCACCCCTCCATGTTAAAAGTCCTGAAGAGAGGGAGGTGGGGCTGGGAGGAGAGGAGGGAGAGGGGTTATGATCAGGATGTAAAGTGAACAAATATATAAATAAAAATTTAAAAAGTCCCGAAGAAACTAGGAATAGAAGGGACATAGCTCAACATAATAAAGGCTACATATGATAAACCTCTGGTGAATATTATATCAAATGAGGAAAAATTAAAACATTCCTATTACAATCATGCTGAGATATTCACTTTCTCCACCCTTACTCAACATAACACCGAATGCTTAGCTAGAGTGATAAGACAAAACACAATAAAAAATAAGCTGGCCTAGAGAGATGGCTCAGCGGCTAAGACTTGCTCTTCCAGAGGACCCAGGCTTGATTCCCAGCACCCACATAGCAGGTGACAACCAAAGCCTGTAACTCCAATATCTGATACCCTCACACAGACATATGTGCAGGCAAAACACCAATGCACATAAAACAAATTATTAAAAAAAAAAGAGATACCAATATGAAAGGAAGAAGTCAAAGTATCTCTAACTTACAGATAACATGATTCAATACATCAGAAACTCTAAACACTCTAGCTAGTGTGGTGGAGCACACTTTTAATCCCAGCACTCAGGAGGCAGAGGCAGGGAGATCTCTCTAAGTTTGAGGCTAGCCTGGTCTACAGAACAAGTTCCAGGACAGCCAGGGTTACACAGAGAAACACAGTTTCAAGGAAAAACAAAACAAAACAAAAACCCAAAACCACTTTCAGTAGAGTGGCCAAGAAGAAAATCAACACAGACACAAACCAGGAGCTGCCATCTATGCCCATGACAAACGTATTGAGAAAGCGATTGGGAAAGCAATAGGTGCATGTCTTCCCTTGAATTAAATAAACCTAAGCAAGGATAAAGAAGACGGTGACAATAAAAACTTTAAAGCACTGAAGAAAGAAACTGAGATGGAAAAATATGGGCTGGGACAGCTAACCTTGGACACACAATATTTAATTACTCATTTGATGATGTGCTCTGGAGTGTTTTCGCATTTTTGGATATTGTGAACGTTAGTGATGGAACTCTGTGACCATTTGACTGGCCAAAATGAAAACATATAACACGAAATACTGAATTCTTTCAAGGAAATCTTGCTTATAAGAGTGTAAACTTGGGCTGGAAAGATGGCTCACAGGTTAAGAGCACTGACTGCTCTTCCAGAGGTCCTGAGTTCAATTCCCAGCTACCACATGGTGGCTCACAACCAGCTATAATGTGATCTCATGCTCTCTTCTGGCCTGCAGGAGCACAAGCAGGCAGAGCACGGTATACATGATAAATAAATAAATCTCTTAAAAAAAAAAAAAGAGTGTAAATGTATTTATTTACGTGTGATGGAAGAAACTTGGCATTCTCTTGTGAAGTGGAACATTGGCATCTCTTTATGATCCAGCAGTTTCATTCCCAGCTACACAGGAAGAGAGACTCCAGGTAGCAACAGACATCTCAGCATGCAAATAGTGATGCTGTTCTGACAGCCCCAACCCTGAGCTGCTTGTGCACGTGAACTGTTTACCTCATGGAATGCTGTTACCCCTCGAAGGAGAGCCTCAGGGCATCTGGTTATTTCATTTACAAGACCGGAGAAGAGAAGTGTGCTGCATAGGTTGTTGTCAATCTGATATAAGCTAGAGTCATGTAGGAAGAGGGAATGCCAATTCAGAAAATGCTTCCATCAGATTGTAGGCAAGTCTGCTGGCCATTTTCTTAATTAGTGATTGTTGTGGGAGGGCCCAGGCCATCGTGGCCAGTGTCGCCCTGGGCAAGCCATGACACCAAGCCAGGGAGCAGCGCTCCACCACGGCTTCTGCTTCAGTGCCGGCCTCCATGTCCCTGCCTTGAGCTCCTTCATGATGGACTATAAAGAGTAGTCTATAATAAATCCTTTCCTTCCCAAGGTTTTTTTTTTTTTTTTTTTTTTTTTGGTCATCATGACAATAGAAAACAGACCAGGACAAGTAGCATGCTCCTGTGCGGAAGCACTGACTTGCTGGCAATGCAAACTATAGACAGAGTTGATGGAGAACCTGATTTGTCAGTTGGGTTTGTCTTATTCAATTCCCCATGTTTTCTATTTTTTCCTTTCTATTTTATTGGAAACAACGTTTTCATATTGTACATTCTGATCACAGTTTTCCCTCCCTTACCTTCTCCCAACCTCCCATCTATTCAATTTCACCCTTCTTTCTTTTTAGAAAGCAAACATGCTATTTAGCAGCCCGAATAAAACAAAGGAAACAGACAGAAAAAAAAAAAAAAAAAAACAAAACCAAATCAGGATACACACACACACACACACACACACACACACACACACACCCATAAAACACAAAATTGGAAACTATAATAAATAGTAAAAAAAAAAAAAACACAAAACAAACAAAAAAGTAAGGTAAAAATGAGCAAACAAGGCCGGCGGTGGTGGTGCACGCCTTTAATCCCAGCACTCGGGAGGCAGAGGCAGGTGGATCACTGTGAGTTCGAGGCCAGCCTGGTCTACAAAGCAAGTCCAGGACAGTCAGGGCTACACAGAGAAATCCTATCTCAGAAAAAACAAACAAACAAACAAAAAACAGAAAACAAAAATCGAGCAAAGAAAGCATAGTGAGACACAACATCTCTGAGACTATTACTGAGCTTGTTTTGTGTTGGCCATCTATTGCTGAGCACGGGGCCTCCCCTAAGTGTAATTTATATATCTAGTAAGACTCCATTAGAGCCCATTGGTTACCAACCAGAGATAGCATATGGGTTATGGATGTGAGCTTGTGTCCATGTCCCCTCTCAAGACTGGGATCCCATCAGGTCCCTATTTGTGTAGGCTCTGTGCATGCTGCCTCAGTCTCTGTGAGTTCATACACGCACCAGTCCTGACCTGTCTGGAAGGCTCTGTTTTCTTGGTGTCTCCCACCCCTACTGGCTCTTACCATCTTTTTGCTTTCTTTTCCACATAGTTCCCCAAGGCCCGATGGGAGGAGGCAGATGAAGACATCCCCTTTAGGACTGAGTGCTCCACAGTCCGTCAGTCTCTGCACGTTATCTAGGTGTGAGTCTCTGTATTAGCTCTCATCTCCTGCAGGATATAGCTTAGCTGGTGGTGGCTGATGGTGGCTGAGTGAGACACCGACCTATGTGGAGAGCAGAATGTTGTTAGGAGTCATTTTATTGTTATTGTTCGTTTAGCAGAACAATAGTATTTGGTTTCCTCGTCGGTCCATGGCCTGTCTAGGCTCAGGGTCTTGGCCCTCTGAGAAGCGGGGTTCATTTCATAGGGTGGTTTCTAAATCCAACCAGGTAGTGATTGGTTACTCCCACAACTTTTGTGCCGTTATTTCACCAGGGTATCACACAGACAGGTCATCGCTGTCGATGGAAGGGTTGGGAGCCGTGTTGGTGTTTAGCTTTCTCTTTAGTAGCATGCAGACTTACCTTCTAGTACCATGAACACTAGCGAGTCCTAACCCCTGATGTTTAACTTTTATCTGCTTTTACTCGCCTTTTGCCAACCGGTGGACCAACCAGAGCATGCAGACAGACTACTCAGTTGATGCCTGCCTCCCTTTGGCTACTCCTCTAGAGAATTCCATCAGTACAGGTTCTCAGTCATCACAGAAAGCACATCCAACTCACCTCCTGTCTTCACACACCTTGCAGAAGTCTGAATGAATCAACAACGTGGCTGAATCTTAGGAACACAACGTTGAATCAAAAAGGTAAGATGAAGACTAAAAGTAGCAATGACCTTAAAAAAAAAAAAAGGTGGCTAAGCGTAAGCCAACAATGTTACCCAAGTGCACGGTTGCTATACAGAAATTCCAATGTGCAAGTGAAAGCTCAGGGCAGGAATACTCATGGGAGGAAGAGAGGGGGAAGGGAACAGCACACACATCTAAACTGCAGGGCAATCTTTAACTTTCTTAAATGTTGGTGTGCACTGGAGAGCTCAGTAAGGCTGAGATGGTTTGACTGGGGCCCCAGTTCCAGCCCTAGCACGTAGGGAAAGGGCCTCAGAGTACGTGTGTCTAACAAAGTTCCTGGTGTGTCTCATGCTGCTTTGGGGACCACCCTAACTCAAACAGCAGGTCAATGCATGTGACAAAAATTTATTGTAATCAAGCCTCTGATCGGTCAGGGCCGCAGAACAGCCTTGGGAGCTGAGCTACATTGCTGGAGGGAGGTTGTACAGCATATTTCGAGGATGAGATCATAAAGCGAGGGGGAGCAGGGTGGGCTACAGCATTGTCCAATCATATCTGCCATGAGGGGTTGAGCAAGGGAGTTTCCATCAATCAGGGCAGGAGTAGGTCCTGTGTTGTCCCCCTGCCCCCTACTCCGGGTTGAGAACAGTAACTTAGTTGATTCCGCCCCTAAGATGGAGAAGTTGTCCTTGAGATGTCTGGACTCAGACAACATCTCCTTACAACAAGAGCTGTTCAGCTATTGGGGAAGTCCTCAGCTCCCCTAGAGCCTGGGACCTTGAACTTAGTTCTCCCTGTGATTAAATGGAGTCTGAAGACAAAATGGTCATATTTAGAATTACCTTTCTTTTGCTTGTTCCCAACAATCCTTTGCGAACCATCAACAATACCCAGGGTGGGTGAGGGTTTACAGGTGTTCCTCCCATTTTATTATATGTGTGTATACATTGTTTATATTAAATGGGGGCAGGGAGGCCAGTTGTAGATGAGAAAATATGCTGGGAGCCAAAGAGCAATAATGCAATTTTGGGTTCCCAAATTCTCTCCCGCTAAAAATTATAAATCCACACTAAAATCTCTGTCCTGGGAAACCATCAAGTCTATTTGAGGAGAAAATTGTAACTGGTTTTGTACAATAAACCTGAAAGTTAACGTTTCCTTATCTGCCCCCAAAGTCACACCGCACTGCAGTCCCTGGATCAGTTCTCAAATCAGTCCTTAAGGTTAGCAAAAACGTTCAGATAAGGCATTTCCTTTTTTCTATTGCTTCTCCTTCCCTAAAGTGCTCTAGGAAATTATTTTCCTTTCTTTCAGATTTATTAAAATTCTGATAAAACTTAAATGGTTTTTCAGACTTGACTATCGTCTACGGAGAGGCTGGATTTGTGTCCTGCAATATGCCGGTTAGGGAAAATGCCTCAATTAAAAAAAAAAATCTTGCCAACAAGCTCAGTCCAGATCCAGAGCAGATACCAACGTGTAAAACTGCGACCCAGAGCACAAGACACTTCTCCCTTCATCCGCCTTGACACGTAACCCGAGAGTCAACCACTCAAAATCTCCCGCCGGCTTTGCGCGCCTTGGGAAGCCGGCGGAGGAGGTGCTGTGGGCGGGACCGCAGAAGCCAGCGCTCGTCGGTCATTGGCTTCCTGGCCGGAAGCTGCGGTGCGGTCCAGCTGCGCATGCGCTCTCTCACGTGCTCCGGACACCGCCTCCTGGGTCAGGGCGGGCTGCCACCATGCTGCGGCACTGCGCTCTCCGGGTGCTGACACGCGCCCGCGCCGGCCACGGCTGTCGCCGCTACGGTTCGTGCTCACCGAGCGCCAGCGGCGACGCTCGAGAAGCGCGGGCCTACTTCACCACACCCATTTTCTACGTGAACGCCGCGCCGCACATCGGGCACCTGTACTCTGCGCTGCTGGCCGACGCCCTCTGCCGCCACCGTCGACTCTGTGTTCCCGGCTCTGGGTCCACGCGGTTTTCTACCGGCACGGACGAGCACGGCCTAAAGATCCAGCAGGCGGCAGCCACCGCGGGCCTGGCCCCAATCGAGCTGTGCGATCGAGTGTCCGCCCAGTTCCAGCAGCTTTTCCGGGAGGCTGGAATCTCCTCCACAGACTTCATCCGCACCACGGAGGCTCGGCACCGGGTGGCGGTGCAGCATTTCTGGGGTGTGCTGGAGGCCCGGGGTCTGCTTTACAAGGGAATCTATGAAGGGTGGTATTGCGCCTCGGAGGAGTGCTTCCTGCCGGAGGCCAAGGTCACTCGACAGGTGGGTCCGTCTGGGGATCTGCGTACTGTCTCTCTCGAGAGCGGACATCCTGTCTCCTGGACCAAGGAAGAAAATTACATTTTCAGGCTTTCCCAGTTTCGGGAACCACTCCAGCAGTGGCTTCGAAACAACCCTCAGGCGATCACCCCGGAGCCGTTCCACCAGGCAGTCCTTCAGTGGCTGGAGGAGGAGCTGCCGGATTTGTCCGTTTCTCGAAGGAGTAGCCACTTGCCCTGGGGGATTCCGGTTCCCGGGGACGACTCGCAGACTATCTACGTGTGGCTGGATGCCCTGGTCAACTACCTTACAGTAGTTGGTTACCCAGATGCAGATTTCAAGTGTTGGTGGCCAGCCGCATCTCATATCATAGGTAAGGACATTCTCAAATTTCATGCGATATACTGGCCTGCCCTTCTCCTAGGGGCCGGATTGAGGCCACCACATCGCATTTATGTCCACTCGCACTGGACGGTGAGTGGCCAAAAGATGTCCAAGAGCTTGGGCAACGTGGTGGATCCCAGGACTTGCCTTGATCGGTATACTGTGGATGGCTTTCGCTACTTTCTGCTTCGGCAGGGAGTTCCCAACTGGGACTGCGACTACTATGATGAAAAGGTGGTTAAATTGCTGGACTCCGAGCTGGCAGATGCCTTAGGAGGGCTGTTAAACCGGTGCACTGCCCACAGAATAAATCCTTCTGGGACCTACCCATCTTTCTGTGCTGCCTGTTTCCCCAGGGAGCCAGGGTTAACAGGGCCAACAGTTCGTGTGCAGGCAGAAGACTATGCACTCGTAAGCGCGGTGGCCACTTTGCCCAAGCAGGTATTGGGCTACTATGCTGACTTCCAGATCTATAAGGCTCTGGAGGCGGTATCCAGCTGTGTTCGGCAAACCAATGGCTTCATCCAAAGGCACGCACCGTGGAAACTGACCTGGGAGAGCCCTGCGGATGCTCCCTGGCTGGGTACCGTGCTTCATATAGCCCTGGAGTGTTTGCGAGTGTTTGGAACTTTGCTTCAGCCTGTTACTCCAAACTTATCGGATAAGCTGCTGTCAAGACTGGGGGTCTCTGCCACAGAGAGAGGCCTTGGAGAGCTCTACTTCCTACCTCGATTCTATGGACACCCATGTCCCTTTGAAGGGAGAAAGTTGGGACCTGACACTGGGCTTTTGTTTCCAAGGCTGGACCAATCCAGGACTTGGCTAATGAAAGCCCATAGGACTTAGGAAACTCAGTTCTTACTGGCTGATGGTGAAAGAGCACATGTATTTTTTGCATTTTCAGGAAAGTTAAGGTCGTGTTTATTTAGAAAGTGTTGTATCAGAGATGAGCATTGTGTCTGTCCTTAAGCAAAGAGCGATGCAGCTGACTAGCCCACCCCTTTTCATTTCTCTGTGCCATTAACCACTGTTCTTTGTTCACCAAGAGAAGGACTGTTGAGGGCAGGACCGAGTTGATTACACTGTTCCTTCCTATTGTACCTTCTTCCAAACCGTGGTCCAGGCTACCTCTCATGGCGTTCTGCTCCTCAGGCTAATTTAATTCAGCATGGCCCCTCCTCCAACTGAAATCACGGTTGGAAGTCCCTGACCCGTTTTTTTACAGGTTAGCCCTACTTTAACACAGCGAGTCTCCTGTTAAAGAAACTTTTTTTTTTACTTACCAGTCAGTCCAGCAGTTGTGCCTTGTAATACTGCACTCCATCCAGTAGGTGGTTCTGCTCTCACACATTCAGCTTAAGAGGCTTAGAAGATGGAGAATTACTATCAGCCTTCAAAATTAAGACCTTTATTATTTTTTTATTTATTTTTTTGGTTTTTCGAGACAGGGTTTAGAATTTTATGTTTTGTTTTCTTTTTTGGTTTTTCGAGACAGGGTTTCTCTGTGTGTAGCACTTGCTGTCCTGGAACTCACTTTGTAGACCAGGCTGGTCTCGAACTCACAGAGATCCCCCTGCCTTTGCCTGTCAAGTGCTGAGATTAAAAGTGTGTTTCACCACACTGGGCATTTTCTTTCATAAAGGATAACTTTAGAACCACTGCTATTTTAACAACACACAGAGATACTAGAATTGTCATTTTAAAACTATTAAAAATAACTTGTACAATAAGCTAACAAGTAAATGTAACAGGTTGTTTATATGATAAACTATAGAGTTCTTGAGGTACACTGTATTACAAATATTAAATTTCAGCAGCAGTTAGATGTATAATTCATCTATAAAGCCCTCAAAAGGGTAGTAGTCTATATTTATTTTTGATTTATCCATATATATAATTTACCTTATGATTATTTTTGGTCAATCAGGATAGATAATACATATAAAAATTATATAATATTGTTATTAGTATATTTATCTCGAAGTAAATTTTGTTGGTTACTTCTCTTTGAGACAAGACTTCAGTATGTAGTTCAAACTTGCCTCAAATTCCTCAGTCTCTTGCTTCAGCCTTTCAGGGGCTGGTATTACAGGTTGTGCCACCATGCCTGTCTTCTTTTAATTTGTTATTAAAGTTTGGTTGTAAGTACCTTATTTAGATCGCTTTGGTTAAATTTATTGAAGGTGATGTTGAAGGGAGGAAATTGTCAGTGTTGCAGACTGTCAAGGATTCAGGGCTCTCTCCAAGGCTCCACAAAAGAGCACCCAGGGAAGGTGCTAAAGTAACAATTAGTGCAGTGATTAGAACAGAGCAGGCCAGTGTTATCTCATGTTAATGGAACAGCTAGGCCACAGTTTGGAATGAGCTTGCTTTGGAACATCCATTCTAAGTATGGTATCAAGCAGAAAGGGCTTGCCACGGGGTGAACAGTTGTCCTGGCAGTTTCTCCAGACGTATTCTAAGTGCCAGCGTTCAGCTCTAGTGTCTGTTAGTTAGCCTAGTGACAGATTGTAGGTTGCTAGGAAACACTGCTTGGTAAGATGGAGGATCATTTCCACAAGTGTTCCTTTGGACTCCTTGTATCATTTTGTGTCTTCAGTCATCCCAGGCCTCCACTTTGGCATGTTCTAGTTACCTGCTGGGATTAGTAGGGTAGACTTAAGGGGACAGTCTCTCAGGACTGCGTCGTGGTACAAGGTAGTGTGTTTTCCCTGAAAGGAAGATGTTTAGAAAACCAGTGAGAGTCTAACCTCCTCTGCTGAGCCCTTCCTGCAGGGCTGTGTTTGTGCCATGGACCCACAGTGTCGTCCATAGGTGACCCTCTTGTGCCCAGTGGAGCTTGGCTTGCTGTCGGCGTTTTTGCGCACTGCCGTTTGAAGGCATTTAACTAGCTGCTGTTAGACACGAGGAGGCTGGAGACCAGAAAGATGGCCTAGCAGCCAGGGTATTCTGAGCAGAAGAGTATGGTAAATTGGGCCCTCCTCCTGTGGTGATGAGGAAGCTCTAACAGATTTCTATAAGAAGTAAAGTAGGTAAAACAAACAGCCTTTGTTGTACACAGCTGTGCCTGGCTGGACACAGCAGTTCAGAATTGCCCAGCGCAGAGTTAAATTTAACTGGATGGTTTGCACTTCCAAGGTGAGGGGTTGGGGGGCCTTGTCCACTTCCGGAGGAAGGGAACAAATGCGGAGGAGATGTGTAAGAGTCCCTATTCCAGAAATGTTAGTACTCTATGTGACATCTTATAGAACCTTTTGCTATAAGCACCACCCCCTCCCCGCCCCAAATACTCCTGTGATTCTCAGATACTCAGGCGGTCAGCATTACAGTACAGTGCAGGGGAGGGTTCAAGGGCTGTCACAGTAAGAAGCAATGAAAATGGAGGCTGGAGTGAGAGCTTAGTGGTGGAGCACTTACAGACACGGAGGGTACCAGAGCCAGTCCTAAGTACTGCCAAACAAACAACAGGTCTCCCCTCTCCAGGCTCCTGCCCTCTAGCTGTGAAGTCACAGAAGTGGCAGGTAATGTTATAGTAAATGGTAATATTGTGTACTTCAAGGCGTCTTCTACTAACAAACTGATAGATTAGGCTTTACAAATTGGAAAAACCTGTGGCTGTAGAAGCAGCGAGTAGACACAGCTTTGATTGATTTTAAATAGACACTTTTCTTGAGAACTTATGAGCTTTAATAGGTGCAGGCGGGCTAACAGACCATGAAGTTGATGTCAGAGTGTGTAAATGCATAGGCTGCAAGTTGCGCCCTTGAGCATCAATTTGTTTAATGGGTTTTGGTTTGGTCGAGGTTCTGCCTGCTACTGCAACAGTTCTTTAGACCTAGGAGGTCTGACACTGGAGTGGGTATCAGCTGATCACGCTGTAGGCTTCAAAAAAGCACGACTCAGGTGAGAGACAAGGCTACAGGGGGGACGGCTTTGTGGATCTCTGACTGCCCTGCCTCTGCCAGCTATGTAGTGGCAATGCACTCCACTGGTGTCGCCTTGAGCTGTGGGGGTGGCTAGGCTCCTGAGATAAGACGTGGCTAGTGAACACTGCTGCTTTATAATTGATAATTGCCTCCTCAAGGCAGTTTCCCATTGTCCGTAGTTCAGCTGAAGAAACTTCTTATGGTAGGTCTGGGTGTTAGAAACTTCGGTGGGTCCTTAGCTTGTCTTTTACCTGAGTTATCTGAAGATAGATGCAGTCTTGACTATAGCCACACATGTTTTGCAGCAAAGTTTCACTAGTTTGAGGGCAGGGGAGGAACTAGGGTCAGACTGGGGTACCCAAGAGCAGAGATTGTAGAAAAAAAGCCTTCAATTTCCCCTAAAACGTTGAGCAAGCACAGGTGGTCCTGTCCCTGCTTCTGGAGCTTTGGATAGGGCTGGTAACCTTAAACGTGTGTTTTAAAATTTATTTATTTTTGTGTCTCTGTGTGTTAGAATGAAAGCAGGAGTGTGTGGGGTGGTTGGGAGTGGGGGGACGGGTGGGTGTGACTTTGTACTCATGGGTGTAGGTCTATGTACTACAGAGGCAAGACGATGGGTGAGGTGTGTGTCCTGACCTTCCTACCTCCTTTGAGTCAGTCTCTTGACTGACTAGGCGAGCTAGCCTTCACATTTTCTGGAGATTCTCCTGTTTGCACTCCCTGCCTCCTCCTGGGCCTGCGGGGTTTATAGGTATTGGCACTACTTTTGTCTGGGATCTGGGCATCAACTTGGATGGTCAGGCTCGCAGGGCAAGCACTTTTACTTACTGAGTCATCTCTTTAGGCCCAGGATTGCTGAGCTCCTAACAAGGGACACAGTACTTTAGGTAACAGTTAAGAGCTGGAACAGTTAATCACATTTTAAACTTACATGTTTTGTGTCTTATTTCTGTAGACAGGACCAAAGCCCCCAAGCTTAACCTGCCAATAATTATTTTGAGTACAGAAAAAGACTAACCAGAGTAAAGGTGAAACTGGCTTCTTTTTCTTAGCTTTTGTGTAGTCTTGGGCTGCCCAAAATGCTGCCTTGAATTCAAGGAGCAACCTAATAGGAAAGAGCTGACCACACTTAAACAGTGTCAACTCATAGCTCATGATAAGGGACGAGACCACACTGTAGGGCTGAGAACTGGGGACCATTTGCTGCTTCTCTGTGTGCGTTGCTACCGGGAGGCTTAGCCAGCTATACCTGGGTTGTCATCAGTAGGCAATAGATGCTCCATCCCCAGTGAACTCACCAGTGTACAGTAGATACCATGGGTTTAAATATCTAGGCTGTTGAGAGGTGTGAGGATGTTTCAGCAAAGTCTGCCAAGTGCAAGTAGAAAACGGAAACTCCCAATGCGTTCTGCCTGGTCATTATTAATTCTGCAGAGGCATGAAGAAGACTCAAGTGGGTAACTGGAGGGAAGTGCTAGGAATAACTGGGGATGGAAGATGCCGCTTTTCTCAGTACACAGTGTGGGGAAATGCAACAGTCATTCCATTTTACACGAGCAGTCTGTAGCCAGTGTTAGTTCAGAATCACCAAGATATAATACCCATCCTCCCACCTGTCTCACTGTCTAGCCCTGGCTGTCTTGGTACCCACTACTTAGACCAGGCTGGCCTTCAACTCACAGAGATTCACCTGCCTCTGCCAAATGCTGGGATTAAAGGCGTGTGCCAATAGGCCTGGCCAGTGCCTGATGAAAATATTTTTAAAGAGGCAGTTAAGTTTTTGTTTGGACAACTAAGTAAGATAATTTCAGTAGTTTAGTTTCGTTTGAACCATTCTAGAAGATTCTACTGGTTACAGTCTATAGTCAGACATACAAAGTTCACAAGCTAATCAGCAAAATAATACAAACAATATTTCTAGCCAGATGAACAGGGAAGAAAACTCAACCCAGAAAATGGGAAAGAAGATTAAAAGGACAAAGTAAAAGCAAAACAGTCTAAGTAGGAAACCTGTAAGATAATAAATACAAATGAGTAATTGTAATAGTACAACATTTTATAACCTCTGAAGAGATGAGATTAAACAAAAGATAGCTGGCATAGCAATATGTAATGCTAGACAATTCAGGCTTAGGTAAAAATTAGTAAGAACACAAAGGACATAGTATAAAAGAAATGATGCACCAAGATCTATCACTTAGCAATTTATATGATCTAACAACACGGCCTTAAAGATAAGAAAAGCTAAAACTCCACTTAGGAGTTCAGGGAAATCATGCAGTGAGAAGTGAAAAAGACAGCAACTCAGTAACTGTTAGCATTTGAATCTTTAATGCTTCTTGCACAATTTATCATTACTACTAAGTGAAGGGAAAGGAATCTGTAGCAGCCAAGTTTTGTGACTTTAAGTTTTCTTTTTTCATACAAGCCTCTATTAAAATAAGTGGAACTGTTAGTCAAATATACTTGACTCAGTAAGTTCTCTCAATTGCCGCCCCGCTAACCCCCAGCTGGGTGTGGTACACACCTTTAATCACAGCACTCCGGAGGTAGAGGCAGGGGGATCTCTTAATTTTGAGGCCTGCCTGGTCTATGTAGCTTTCCAAGCCAGCCAGGGTTGCATAGTGAGAGAGAACCTGTCTGTAAGATGATGGTGGGAGAAAACCAATAGCTCCTTTGTGTTTTGTTTTTTTCCCACTGACCTAGTAAGCTGGTGAGAAATGGAGGCACAGAAGACAGTAATTTGCGTAGGATTATAGTTTGTAAAACAGCAGGGCCTAGACTCAAAGGGCTTCTGCTGAGCCTTAGCACACCATAGCATGAGCACAGCTGTAAATGCTGTCAAGAGCATACTGGATCCAAACATCAGAGATGGAAAGTAAATAAGACCCTTTCACTGGAATACATCAGTGTTTGAAGCTTAGGGGAGTTAGTGGGACAGATTATGACAGTGCCTATAGAAACTTGCAAAACACCCCCTGCAGTGCCCACAAAGGCTGCCAGATTTGGCTTGGGAGAGAAATGTTCCCTATAGTTGGTGATGCTGTTTGGGGACAGGGTTGGTGGAGCGTCGCTGGCAAAGGCATGTGGGGGAGGCTTTGGTATTGTTTCTTTTCCCTACTTCAGTTTGCTGGCTTATGTTTGTGTGTGAAGATGAGCCCTCCACTTCCTGTTCTGCTAAGCCTGCCACCTGCTGCTACTCTAGCCCTCTAGAACAAGTCACAACAAGCTCTTCGTAAGTTGCTTTTGGCTATGGTATTCGTCACAGCAACAGAGAGCAGAGCAGGATGCTGACACCCCAGAGTTCAGATGCAAAACTAGGTATGTTAGGAACTGCTGTATAATTACTATACACAGTGGTTTTTTTTTTTCTCCCTTCGTGCTTATGGGAATATAATACTTTAAATATGGAGAAAAAATCCTTAATATTTTCCAGCAATCATTTCTTAGCACTTAAGGATCAAATCTGCATATTATTGGGTTGTATTGGATCAGAGTATTTGAGTAAAAAAATCGAGGTAGAAAAAGGATCATGAGAAGGGAAGAAAGGATGTAAGGGAGACACGAAATAAAGAAATGGAGTACATGTGACAAGAAAGCAGAAGCGGGTTAGTGAGGGGAAGGAAGGAAATGTGGATGCAAAAGGGAGAGCGCAAATGTGGATGCTAAAGGGAGAGCGCGACAGGGGAGGCAGTGAGGGAGGAACTACAAGGACACATGCATGAGGATGTTGGTGATGTAACTAGTTACTTCCTATGCTAACCTGAAACATTAGATAAATAAATAGCTAGAGAGATGACTGAGTAGTTAAGAACACTTACTGTTCCTCCAGAGGAACTTCAGATCTGGGCGGGGGTGGGGGTGGGGGGAGGGATATCTGAAGCCCTTTTCTGGCCTCCACGGGTATCAGACATGTACCTGGTGCACATACATACACGTGGGCAAAGCTTTAAAACATTTTTTTCTTTGGTATATTGCTGTTTTGTCAGCTCCCCTGGAATTGGAGTTACAGACAGTTGTGAGCTGCCATGTGGATGCTGGGAATTGAACACAAGTACTCTGAAAGAGCAACCAGTACTTTTAACCGCTGAGCCATCTCTCCAGCACCTCTTTTTACTTAACAAAACAAAACAAAACAACAACAACAAAAACCAAAACTCCAACTCAGCCTAATCTGGAACTCACTTTGTAGCCAGACCAGTGAACCTGGAAGAGAGTCCAGACCAACCTCGGCCCCGACCCCCAGGCTTCCTCTGTATAGCCCTGGCTGTCCTGGGACTCACTCTGTAGACGAGGCTGGTCTCCATCTCACAGAGCTCCACCTGCCTCTGCCTCCCTGAGTCCTGAGTGCTGGGATTATACATGTGTTGCCACCTTGCTAGACTGGCAAAACTCTTGCATAAAAAATAAGTAAATCTTTAGTGGTTTGAATGAGAATGGGACCCTTTGGGAACGATTAGGTGTGGTCTTGTTGGAGGAAAAATGTCACTGGGGGTGAGTGGTGAGATTTCAAAAATCTCCTACCACTCCCAGTGTGCTCCTGCCTCCTGCTGGTGGATCAGATGTGCGCTTTCACCTGCTGCTCCATGCCTTTCCAACCCTCTGAAAAGCTAAGCCCAATCAAATACTTTCTGTCATAAGTTGCCTTGGTCATGGTGTCTTATCACAGCAATAGACGAGTAAAAACAACATATAAAAATAAAAATTGCTGTTTGAGTCACTGACTTGAGTTAAAAATTTTTAAAAAAAATATATTTTGGCTTGGGATTAGGTCAGAATTTCTAATAACTTCTGAAATAACCCTTAACATTTTTCTGCCATCTTATATTGCCCCCCCCCCCCAGGTTTCTCTCTGTCACCTTGGCTGTCTGGACTCACTCTGTAGACCAGGCTGGCCTTGAACTCACAGCGATCCTCCTGCCTCTGAGTGCTGGGATTAAAGGCGTGCGCCACCATGCCAGGCTTATGTATTTTTTAAAAAGCAGCATTTTTAGCATTGGAGATTATGAAATCAAAATATTGATTCTATAATACGAAAAATGTTTAAAGATGTTTTATGTGTTTTAGTGTTCAGCCAAGAATCAGCTCCTAAAGATCTAACCATGTTTCCTGCTGGCACGTGTCTGGGCACGTGTGCCGTGTGCAGGTGTTAGCCGAGAACCCGTGAAGCTGCTTTTCTCCTTCTGCCTTTACAGGGCACTCAGGACTGAGCGCAGGCCCAGTGCACACAGAAGGCACCTTTGCCTGCAAGCTGTCTCACTGCATCAATTCTTTATGTACAGATCAATAAGCACATTCATCAGTATATACATGTGTTTTAGGCTTTAGTAAATGGTATGATATGTGTACAAAAGGATTGTTTTAAAATAAATTTTTGATTATCAGTAAATGTTTGGCTTGTATATACTATTCTATGTATATACTAGTCATATAAAAATATCTTAGGTGACAAAGGAGTCACAAATGGAGTAAGTTAAGAATCTGCTAAAAATGAAAGTATCTTGTCATAAAGTCATGAGGCTAAGTATTTTGAAATGACATTTTCTCAACATTTTATACATTTATCTTTAGACAAACATCAATATTCAGGTTTATTTGAATGAACTATTCTAGTAACAAAGCTAGAGAGTTTATTAGAGGCCACAAACACTGAAACTTTATTTCAAACATACAGTTTAATACAAATGAACATATTAATAAAACTCATCTACTTACTAACAGTTTAAGTTCTATGACTTTTTTTTTCCTAAAAAGATTGCAGAAACCAGGTCTTTTGGCTGTGGTTATTACCCATTCTAAATGCCACATATTAGATAATTCTTGATAATTTTTATTTCCTAGCATAATCATTATGTTCTCATTTCTTTATATTGTGAGCTGCAAAAATAAATAGTGTCAATTTTACATTTTAAAAGGAAGGTAGCTGTTTTGTTAGATAAGAGTTTCACTTCAAGGAAGTGGGGTGAGACCATCTTTATTTAGGTCCCAGCTCTTATGTAAAACACATTTTAAGGAATCAAATGTTTTTAAATCCTTGTTAACTAGGAAGGCCAGGAATTACTTTTGGGTTTAAGATGACTTCTTTAGGATCCAATTTGAATGCAGACTGACCTTAGCAGGGCATGACGCTGTTCAGTTTTTAAAAAAATGCACAATAGGTAATGAATGACCTGTTGACAGACGCTTTTATATGGTAGTTACTAGAGGAATATGTAAAGGCTTTCATGAGGTACAGATCTTCAATCTTAGTAAACTATAATTTGTGATTGACATTTTATACTTAAATTCCTATAAAGCTCATTTTACAGAAAGTCCCTGTGTTGTATATAAAAGCAAACTTTTTTAGTATTAAATTCTGTTCTAGTTTCATTGTGGATGTCTGTCTGTCTGTCTGTCTGTGTCTCTCTTCCTCTCCTTCTCTACCTCCCACCCCCATGCACATGCTGCAGACTGAGCCATGGTCTTGTGCATGTTAGGTAAGCATTCTTCCACTGATCTATCTTGCCAGCAGGTGTTTATTTTTAACTCATTATTGGAATCTAATTAACACAAGCTTACTTTGACATAACAGAAGAAGTTTGTAAGTACAAGGTTAGTTACTGAAAATGTGTGTATAGTGGCATGAAAGATGGTCAGTTGGAGTTTCATGCCACATTAAGAAGGAATTTTATTTGGATGCAAAGGAAACATTTTAAACATTTATTGTGACATTGTTTTGACCTAGTATGAAATATAAAAAAGCTAGTGTTCAAGGGAATCTTTTTAGTTAAATAAACCATTGTTCACCTAAAATCAGTCACATTAAATTTTGAATAAAATATTTTTGGATGTAACTGATGCCATATATTAGTTTTTTAGCCTAAGATTTTCTGTAACTCATGGACATTATATCCACAGCTACTAACTCCGACATGAACAGACTGTGTAAGCATACAGTGGTAGTTCAGTGTAAATTTATTAGGAAACCACCGTGATTTTAGATAGACAGGCAGGAGTCAGAGGGAAAACTTGCTCCTTAAAACCAAGTAATGAGAAGGGGGTAGCCAGGTTAAACAAATTATCAGAAGTCATCATTGGTAAGTTTGCTGATGAATGTAAAGTATGGAAATATGTGTATGTCTGAGCTCAACAATTTAAAACAAATTCTGTAAGACTATATACGTAGCCAGGACAAGGGCTTAAACACCTCCTGTAAATATGGGATTTTTGCTGAGTTTATTTTCATTTTTCTTTTAACATCAGGATAGTAAATGTTATTTTAATTAAAAACAGCTTTTACAGTTTGGAGTAGTCTGAGCAAAATACTATTCCTAGTAGCACTTGGCTTTTTACAGAGGGCAGAAAAATATGCGCATTAGTATCTTTTAAAAATCTGTCTGCATGCTTTTATATGTGTTAAAAACCTATGGGTGTATACTATGTAGCTTTGTTTGTTTTGGTGCTGAAAACAAAGATCCTAATATGATTAACAAGAAACACATCATATTAAATCTTATCTCAAATTGTTAATGGGTACTAAAGTTACTCTTCTATCCCCAGAGGGAAGAGGATGGATTTCAGCGATACTTTTTATGCTGATTAGATATTTCCTATAGGTTTCCTTTAGCTACCTAGATAAAACATCAACTTCAACACTGATGTTTTATAGATATTACAGTTACTTTGGTTACACTTGTAAATAAGAGCAAGACCTTACAACTTAAGCAGAGTAGTATCTTTTGAGGGACTACATTACTATTTTCATGTTATCTCCATTTACTACTTTCCAGTCTATAGAGAGAAATATAGTAACAGATAATCTTTACAGAATAGAATGAAAATAATGTGGAAGTATAATATATTTTAGCAGAGAGCATAATTGCCTAAACTAAACTGGGTAACAAAAAACATTTCACTGTCAACTTTTTTTTTTTTAAGTGCAAAATACAATTACTTTCAGACTTTTGGAATTTATAAAGGTTTTAGAAAAATGCCTGTTATTCACTGAATAAGCTAAATAATAAACATGGGATTAAGCTGTATACTGAAAACAGGTAAGTTGAGTATCAAATACATTGTTTCATGATATTTTGGCTAGGGCTCTGGTAACATTACATATAGCATGTTACTTTGAAAGTAACTCTAGCAAAAGAAAATACTTTTAAGTATTTGCAATGGCCTTAGAATGTATGAAGATACTATCTAATACATATACTATTACATTTTATTCACAGACATGTATTTTAGCCCCCTAAATTAGGATTACATACACCAAATGTATATGTACATCCATGGGTATATATTCATCACCTTCATGAGATGAATATTATTAGGAGTCGCTTTTCTGATATAAGAACTCTTTATTTATAATACTTATTCTTTCTCAGCAGACGTTCAAGACAGTATTAATTCTTGGAGTAGATGTAACTTTAAAATACTGAAGTTCTAGTATTTCCTAGAAGTATTGTGCTATCAAATTTCATTAACTTCTAAAGTAACTTTCCATGTAGTCAATTGAAATATTGCTGATTTATATTACTTTATTGTTTTTACTAATCTAAGCTTCTGTCATAGGAATATATATATATATATATATATATATATATATTAATAGAGGTTACAACATTTGGTAAACAGAAAGCTTTGACTTAAAAGATTAGAGTTATTTAATTTTAAAAATTCTAATTATTATAACATTTTAAAATTTTTAAGAAATTTCTCTCATTCCCTAACAGCAGGCAATCATAGTTCTTTGCATTTAAAAATAAACTGTGTTATGGGTAAATTCTAATGTTTTAAAAGCCTATAAGCCTCACAAAGAACCAAATGAGTGAAAGATAAAAATATTGACAGTATCAAATCTGACATGATGTAATTATGAAAACTTATACTCCATAAGATGCTATGCCCTATGAACAAGTCTACTTCGTGTATAAATGACAGAAAAGGGCCAGAACAGGTAATCTTTAAGAACACTTAAGGGTAGTGCCACATTGGCCATAGTAACCACATACAATAAGTGGTTATAATATGACAAGAGTTATGGATATTTTATAACATATTTTTATATCAGTGTTTGTAAAAATTTGTAATGTGAGTTTGAAATGTTTTCTAACAAAATTACTTAATATAGGTAAAACACACATGAACACAAATATCGTGAAACCAGAATAATGTGAAAAGTAGAATTTGCACATCATCTCCCTAACAAGATGCAATTTGTTTAAATTAGACCATATTACAAAAAAGTGGTCTAGTGTTAAGTACTTTTTATGTATGCCATGAATTTGTCTACAAATATGAAACCTGGAATAAAACTGAAAATCTAAACATCAAAGATGTTTGTAAGTGGTTATGCATGATGATCATGCTGGTAAGACAGCCAGATGGTGACCTGTAAGAGAGTTGTCATCTTACAGAGACAACACTTGTTTGTTATGGCTTATAACTCTATATTACTTAAGTGTCTGAGTTAATAAAGGAAACCATGATTTAACTCTGCATCTCCAATATTCTGGCTACTAAGATTTAGAAATTTTCTTAAAAAAAAAAAAAAAGCAAAACCGTTTAACCATAAGCATACCCACAAACCCATCTGTTCCTAGGCCACGTAGGGTCTAGTTATTTCTACTTCTGGACAAAACAGTTCTCCAAGACTACTTAACAAAGTCAGTACAGGAAGGTGGAGTGGAAACTGAATCCTCTGCTCTGAAATCTTTTCTAGGATGAAAGTGTGGGCTTCGAGAATATCGAGGTTTCAAACCCACAGATGAAGGCTGAGAAAAGCGTCTTCTCACAGAATGTAACCATGGTTCCTATTAAGAGATTTAAAGAAAATTAAGGTTTTAATGCACTTTAAATGGCTCTCATTTTTATAATTACTTAAGGGAAAGATTTAAAAAACAAGACTAACTGGGTCTGGATTTTTATAAGATGGCATTGAGGATCTAACCTAGGCCTTGTGTGTGCTAGTCAAGCTTGGTCTACCACTGAGCTACACACATCCCCAGCCTGTGTCTAGATTTTGAGAAGAGTATTCTTCAGGAAATACCTGAAGAGTAGGTTAACATTCCAATCTACTGCTAGACAGGGAGGCAGCCTAGCTATAGAGAAATCATATATAAAGACCCAAGACTTGCCATACTCAATGAGATTTCTAAGTTACATTATACGTTTTTTGGGTCATCCCTAAACTTTGGCTAAATTTATTTTTGTTTTATAAAAGATTATGTGCTTACGATATGTAAGATTAGAATTAGATCTTAAGGATAAGAAAGCACTATCAAGAGACAAATCAGCCAATTATTAATATGCTACTTAATGTTAATAGATAAACATTTTATTTTACTTTTAAGCAAATCATTTAGTAGCTAAGTTTTGTTCCAACAAGTGACTTTTATTTAATCTCCTGCAAAATACAAAGATTGGTAGATATACCCCTGCTTAAGACATTGAAAAGAGTAAGTTTTACTACGGTATCTTTAATGACTAGATGCCTTTTTTTTTTTTTTTTTTTTTGGTTTTTCGAGACAGGGTTTCTCTGTGTAGCCTTGGCTGTCCTGGACTCACTTTGTAGACCAGGCTGGCCTTGAACTCACAGCGATCCGCCTGCTTCTGCCTCCCGAGTGCTGGGATTAAAGGCGTGCGCCACCACCGCCCGGCTACTAGATGTCTTTTTAAAGAGCATCTAGGGGGGAGGCAAATCCTGTTGCCTAGAAATCTCATCAATTGTTTTTCTTGCTTTAAGTGATCTGAGCTCAATATTGTGATTAAATAAAGCCACTGAAGAGGTAGTGACTGCCGTGTTGAATAAATCTTGAGTGGTATCTAGGCTTAATCAACCGCATTTGACTACTCTTCTAAAAATTCAATTAGCATCCTTATGTCTAATTAAGGGAAATGGATAAAAAAGCTTCTCTGAAGGGGAGTTTTCTAGATCTAGTTTTAGGTGCTATGGGCACAACAGAGCACTCTATTGATCTGCTAGAACGCTGAGCATATCCACCAGTAAAGAAGTGACATGCCAGTGCTAGACCAAGTAACTGTCAGGAGAAATTCATCAAAACAGCGAGTTATTTTTAAAGTGTAATAAGAGATCTGGATGCTTCCAGGGCTAAACAGACTTTAAGTGTGCAATTATAGATTATTAATAGCACTTTAAGATACTTGGCGATGTTATAAAATAGTGTCCCAACTTGAAAAGAATGTTGCAAGATATTATAATATTCATAAGTTAAAGAAAGCTTATTGAAATCAGTATTATAAGAAAATTAACTTCAATGACATTAGGCTGTATTGCCAGGTACTTTTTACAAATTTCTGAGTTAAAGAGACGTAAGGCAATTATGATAATGACGTTTATCTTAGAATTAGATCAAATTTGGGGCTGGAGAGATGGGTCAGTGGTTAGAATCATGTACTGCTCTCCCAGAGGACATGGGTTCTACTCCTAGCACCCACTTTAGGAGGCCCACAACCACCTGTATTTCCAGCTCCATGGGGTCTGGTACCTCTGGCCTCTGCAGGTACTTGCTTTCTCTCACATGTACATAACCAAACCCACGTACACAAATATACATAATTAAAACTATTAAAAAATTGAAAAAGAATTAGATTAAATTGAAAACTTTTCTTTTGAGTCTAATACCTGTCACCATGATGTAACAACAACCAGGCTTAAGTAACGGCAGCCCAACTAGCAGAGCTGGGGTGTAGTTCAGTGGTAGAGCTAAGGTAGCAAGTCTAGATGAAGGGATTACACTCCAAGAATGATGGATGCCTGCATTGTAGCTATTAGCAAGAATGGAGAGGAAGAAGGAGCCATGTTTTGGTGGTTATGGCACAGACTGTAGTTAACATCTGCTGTCTGAAGGCTAAAAGGTTCTTTGGGATGCCTTAGAGGCCCTTTCTTCTTTCCATGTGTTTCTTGTATTTCCCAGAATGCTAATTTGAACAATACTTTAAAACACTATTTTTAGTGAGCAATCTAAAAACTACTAGAACAACCATATTTCCACTATTTGGTTAGGAAACTGGTTTGTATACTTAGGTTGCTTGATAAAAGCATGTTGAAACAGAGTTGTGTTTCTCATGATTTATTTTGCTTTAGTGTTTATTTTCTGGTTACTCTCGTATCCTTAAGAAATTAGAACAGAATGTTTTTACTGATTAAATTAAAGATGGCTCATAATTCTTAGATGGGATAATGTCTCAAAAGTATTTTATGTTCTTTCTGGATTGTTCATTTGACCCTGCCCTATTTTCCAAAGATGATTAACTTTCTATTGACTTACTAATAATTAGTAATTTCTACCACTTAGAGTAATGTCATATTGAGTAATTCTTTGAACGTGTAGTATAAACTTTAGTACTTTCACAGAAAACTGCCTGATTATTTCACAAAAGTATGGAGTGGACAAAATGGGTTAATTTGTATGAAGTGCTTATAAATTATAAGGTTCTTTATAAATGTGAAGTTCTGTCCTTGCCTTGAAATGATAAAGCAAGCATGACTTTACAGTATACCATCAACAAAGTTAATTATTTACAGAGGGTGTTATGAACTTTTAAAGTTGATCTGTATAGCAATGGTCCAGCAGACTGGAGGATGATCTTGAGAATGGCCATCTTCACAGCCCATTACCGAGATCTTGAGACTGAGAACTTAGATTGGAGAGATGTCTTGATGAGTAAAGGTGCTTACTGCCAATGATTCTGAGTTGATTCCCTGGGACCAACCTGGTAGAAGGCGAGAACTGACTCCTGCGAGTTGTCCTCTGACTGCCACCTGTGTACTGTAGTGTGCACTTCTTCATATGTATTTGTACATGACACCACACCCACATGCCACACCACACTACAAAAACCCCTCATGCGTGGTACTGTTAACTGGGCCATAAACTTCTGACATGGTTACAGGCGCTAGGGGAGAACCCAGTCCTATTATTCTGGCGAGTGGCTCTAGTATTCAAGTGCCTTCCTAAATTAATTAAAACGAATCCCTAGATTAGTGCATCTTCCAGCCTTCATCAGAGAAGGCTGTTCTTGCAGTAAATGGAGATTAATAGAGACCCACCATGGGTATATATGTACAGAGAATAGGAGACTGTAAAGTTCACAGGTTTAGATGGACATCTGTATCAACTACACCCTTTCCCCAGGAGAGAGGTGGCAGAAAGACTGCAAGAGGGAGAGGAAAAGGTAGTGAGTGAGTGGCTTAGGTGCTCAGGACCAGCTCACAGTGGCTGTGACAGCATGCACGAGACTTGCATAAGGCCAAGATAGCCCACGTCCCCCTGAGATGCTCTTAGCTCCCATGGCTGCTGGGGGGGGGGGAGAGAGAGAGAGAGAGAGAGAGAGAGAGAGAGAGAGAGAGAGAGAGAGAGAGAGAGAGAGTTTTCTTAGGGGATGTGGCTCCTGAGAGGCTGGTTGCCCATGCTCTAGTACATGGTTCTAAACACATGAACATATAGGCAGCACAAAGTGTATGCACTCAGTGGGTTTAAGAAAACAGAGCACATGAAACTGGGATAAAAAATGGTGGTTAGGAGAGGGAGCAAACTGGATGGGGTAGAGTTAATAAAAAGGCATATACATATATGAAAATTTCAATAAAATATATAACACGAAAATAAGAATTTTGTAAATTTCTATCTAACACTCCCCAATCATTTTCCTAAGGTCAAAGCATGTGCTTAAGGTTGCATCCTGTTTTCAAAAGTTGCATTATGGGCCAGGTGTGGTGGCACCCACTTTTAATCCCAGAAATCAGGAGCCAGAGGCAGGCCAAGGTCTCTTGAGTTTGAGACCAGTCTGGTCTACATGTGAGTTCCAGGACAGCCAGGACTACATAGAATGCCCTTGTCTCAAAAAACCAAAACCTCTCCCAGCACCCACACGGCAGCTCACAATTGTCTGTAACTCTAGCCTCAGGGGAATCTGATGTACTCTTCTGACTTTTACTGGTGCTAAGCACTTAAGTGGTGTACATGACTATATGAAGGCCAAACACTGATACACATAAAATAACAATAAATATAATAAAATACAGAACAAAAAAGAGCAGATTTTAAAAGTTGAATTTTGCTTATGAAATGTGCTGCTTTAAGTTAGGCAATTGTGTAAGAACGCAAAACCAAACTCTGACTATTGAGAGTGAGGCACACACAGGTCCTGTTTACTTTAGGAATAAAAGCCCTGTTGGCAAGACCCACAAAGTAAAGGGCAGCCCATTCTGCTGAGGATGTGGAATAAGGGGGACACTCATCCATAGCTGGTGGGAGTGCAAACTTGTACAGATACTGTGGAAACCAATGTGGCAATTTCTTAGTGAGATGTGACTTGGTCTACCTCAAGATCTGGCTATACCATTCTTGGTCATATACCCAAAGGATTCTACATTTTACTACGGAGGCACCTGCTCAATTATGCCCATTTATTACCACTCTATTCATAATAGACAGAAACTGGAAACACACAATGTGACAGTCAACAAATGAATGGATAAAGAAAATGTGGTATAATTATACCATGGAATATTACTTAGTCATTAAAGAAGTGAAATAAGCTGGGCATGGTGGCACACGCCTTAATCCCAGACCTTAGGAGGTAGAGGCAGGCAGGTCTCTGAGTCTAATCACTCTGGTCTACAGAGAGTTCCAGGGTACCCAGGGCAGCACAGAGAGACCCTGTTTTGAAACAAGTAACAAAAAGTGAAATCACGAAATTCACAAGTAAATGGATGTTTCTAGAAAAAAATCCTGAGTGCGGTAACCCAGACCCCAAAAGACAAGTATGGTATACATTTGCTTACATGTGGATAAGCAGGCTATCATCCGCATAACCACAGAGGTTAGGTACTGTGTAAGTAAGGGGCTGTGGGAGGGCTGGGTCACCCTGGAAGGGGCTAATGAATAGCGTAGTTATGGATGGGTGTTGTGGGACTGGACTGGGAGGATCAAAGGAGGAGGAAGGAAGGAGGAAGTAAGAAAGGGAACATGGAGTGGGACAGCTAAAATTCAGGGCCATTTGAGAGTATAGTACAGCCTTCCTAAAATATATACATATATGTAGGTGATCGAAATGAAATTGCCATATAATGGGGGAGTCAGAGCCCCAACTGTACATCTTTTGTTGCCAAATAAAGACTCCAGTTCTGGGACTGAGTTACATCTATTGGCCAAAGGTACTCCCTGGGAGCACCCCCTCCTACAACCCAGGTTACTTACTGCCAAGTCTACTGCCTACCTATAGCCTTCCCCCCTGCTGACTATTGCTCAAGGCACCGGAAGGTGCTCTGTAGACTACCAAAGGAGAGAGGTAAGCACCAAGCTAGTTATAAGACATTTCATCTACGACATTCAACCTGCATGCAAACAGTGCTAGTGCAATAGTGGCACAAAGCTTGTGGGGCTACTCACCAACATTTGACTGGATTTAAGGCCTATTCCATAAAATGGAACCCACCCCTGACACTGCTTGGGTGGCCAAGAACCTAAGGCTACATAGGCCAAAGACCTAGGGGAAAACCAGATACTACTGTTGTGTTAAAGCAGATTCTCTTCTGTGGGTTGTGACTACTCTTTTCACAAGGGTCAAATATCAGATATCCTGTATATCAGATATTTACATTATGATCTATAACAGTAACAAAATTATAGTTATAAAATAGCAACAAAAATAGTTTTATGGTTGAGGTCATCACAACAATAAGGAACTGTGTTAAAGGGTTTCAGAATTAGGAAGTTTGAGAACCACTGTGTTAAAGGAATGTAGCAACAAAATGACTTCTAATAACATTCTGATATACTCATAGGTCAGTGTCTTGTTCAGCTCTCATCAGAGGAGCTTTCTTCTGCTGTAGATAGGAACAAATACAGAGAACCGCATCTATACAGTGTGCTAAGTGAGGGACCGTGAACATTCAGTTCTGTATGAGATGTCTCCTATCAATCCTCTCTCCTCACAGTTCAGGGAGCCCTGCAGAAAAAGTGTAAGAGCCAGATGGGATGGAGAACAGCAAGGATCAAGGTGTTCTTCTAAACACAGCAGGAACAATGCACATATGAGTGTCAGAGACAGAGACAGCATGCACAGGGCCTGCACAAGTCTGGGTCTAATGGAGTGCCAGTGCTGAGAGGGGACATGGTCACAAGGTCTCATCACTCTATCTCCAATTGATGACAATGCACAGTGGTGTCTCATTTTGTATACAAACCACTCTTGAGACCAGGCTCCACGCCCAACAGTAGATGGCCAAGACAAAATGAACTCATTGGTATTTTTGGAGGGATTTTTTTTGTCTCAAACTACATGTCTGGGCATTTTTTTCTTTTACCTTACAAGGCTTTTGCTTATGCATTATGGTTCCTGATTTTGCATTTTTATGGGATTTCTGTGTTTGCTAATGTGTGTGTCTCTGTGTCTATATCTGTTTCTTGTGCTGATTCTTTGGCTCTTTGTTTTTCTATTTGTTTGTTTTCTCTTGTACCATTTAGTTTTTTTCTTTTATATTATTATTATTATTATTATTATTATTATTAATTATTATTTTAGATGTCTGTTTTCTAATGTGAAAAAGCAAGAAAGGATGTGGATTTGGGTGTGTGGAGAGGTGGGGAGAACTGGTAGAAGTTAGGGCAGGGAACCATAATCAGAATTTATTATATGAAAAAAGAATCTATTTTCAGTAAAAACCAAAACACAGCTCTGTGGGGTGGGCCTGCTTGCTACTTACCCTTGTGTAGAAGTAAAACTTTCCCCCTCTAAGTATCATAGGAATGTTTCATAATTATAAAATGTTTTTTCAAGTATAGTAAAAGACACTAGGGTTTCTAAGATTCTACAATTTCAGGTTTATAACATGGAAAAGGGCTTTTCTCTAAACATGATTCATTCAGTTTAAATAGCACTGTATCAATGGTTAGAATATAAATAAAGAATAAAGTTACAAAAGTCTAAGTCTAGCCTTTGGGGCTCAATCTGCTTTCAGATGATGGCTTGAGTTGAATGTTACATTTCTAGACCTCCCTCAGAATTCACAAGGGACTGGCTTTTAGGACCCCCTAGAAGTAAATCAATTGGTTACTAATCAAATCCCGTATATAAAAAGGTATAATATTTGCATGTAATTTGCATATATCTCACATACTTAAGCCATCTCTAGATTACTTATAATACTTAGCACAATGTGAATATTATATAAATAATCGTAATATGGTATTCTTTAAGGGATATCAAGAAAAAGCATCAGTTCATGTACAATAGAGATACAATGAAATGTTCTTGATCTGCAGTTGATTGAATCTGCACATAAAGAAAGCCCCCACAGTTTCTAACATGCTCATATACTTAAATGTCAATTTCCATGAAAGTTGAGGTTTTATCAGCTACATTTCTAGAACTTCATTTTTGAAAAGTAGTTGTTGAATGCTTATTTTAGTTTATTACTATGAGAAGCCAGGTGTGTTGCTGCATGCCTACAAGCCCAACGTTCCAGAGGTGGAGGCAGATGGAGCAGGAGTTCAAAGCCATTTTCAGCTAAACAGGAAGTTCTTGGTCTGTCTGGGCTACTTGTGACCTTATCTTAACTTTCTCCATCAATAAAGACAGATATAGTAACTTTAGTTATATAAATAAAGTCTTATATTAACAAGGAATTACAATTTTGCATCTTAAAAATCAGATTTTGGTCAGTTTCCTCCAGTTAGAAATAGATCCACAAAATTCTGATCTACAAAACCTACGAGGTGACTTATCAGTTGCTTGTTCGATACTTTCAACGAAGGAACATGATAATGTATGAAATAAATTTCCAGTATTAGCCATTAAGTGCAGGATAGCCATACTACAAGCCGAGGAGGGGCCAAGAGAAGATGCTGAATCTCAGCATCTCAGAACAGGAAATAAATAGGCATCTGAAGTAGATGGAAGGAAGGAACTGGGTGAGAGAGGAAGCAAGGAAGGCAACCGGGATGGGGACCAGGTGAGTGGAAAGTGGGATAGGGGGTTGGGACGAGGACTAGAAATCGGTGGTGGTGGTGGTGGCTCCCGGGAGTCTCTGGGGGTGAGCCTAGTTGAGATTTCTAGAAATGGGGCTTAAGGAATCTGAGTGGCCACCTCCTGTAGCCAGTGGGACTTCCAGTGAAAGGAGTGGGACACCACCCAAAATACCTTAGTCCCAAACTTTGTCTTGCCTACAAGAAGTGTAGGGGTAAAGATGGAGCAGAGATTGAGGCAATGACAAACC
>OU015743.1:50141372-50173601 GCA_907169655.1 Acomys percivali | reverse complement strand
CAGAGACTCCAGCACTGATACACACTGCCTGGCCCCTGTGGCTCTCAGGGTCTCTTTTCAGAGATTCCAGCACTGATAGACTCTGCCTGGCCTCAGTGGCTCTCAGGAAATGTGGAAGAAAGCTCTGTGACCCCTCTCAATTTGTGTCTTTTATGCTTGCAAAGCCAGAACTAGGGATGAACCCGGCACCCTGGACCACAGTAGCACAGGCCTTTGTGTGCTGTACTGGAGAAACAGTGTTTGTATGCAGGCAGATGGTTTTGTTTTTATAGGAAGTCCCTTCAGTGACATTCAGAATTTATGCTTTCTCTTTTGAAGTGAATTTGCATTTTCACAAACTGGAACCTTCCATAGGTGAAGTCTTGCCCTCAGGGTACCTTTGCTATTGTTCCCCATGCACTAGGTTTCTCTCTATTGGAGCAATCGCTTTAATAATTATGGTAGTACTTATCTTGTCTGTAATTTCTTAAACTTGTTCACGATTTCTACCTCCCCAACAGCACATTAAAAAAAATGTCAGCTGGTTGTGGTGGCACACGCTTGTAATCCCAACACTCAGGAGGCAGAGGCAGGTGGATGTCAGTGAGTTCGAGGACAGCCTGGTCTACAAAGTGAGTCCAGGACAGCCAAGGCTACACACAGAGACCCTGTCTTGGGGGAAATATCTTTCTGTTCCCTTTCATTGTAGACCTGGATAAAAGCAGCGAGCAGCAGTGATTTCACAGTATGAATGCTCGCTCGCCCATTACTTTTAGATTCTGCCTCACCACATTCCCAAACAGGGGCAGACTGCAGGTGGCCTCGGCCACAAGCCGACTTAGCGCAGCGCCCAGGAGTCTGTGTTCCTCCTGAGCCTTAGGAGCTTTGTCTCTACTGTCTGCTTCTCGTGACGCTTTACTCTTTTAATCCCTACCAGAACGGTTGTTAAGTACTGCTTACAAGACTTTCCTTCAACCTTTCAAACTCTTCCATACTTCTCTTGGCAAACAATTCCAAAGGCTGAACAACAACAAGGTCAGGCTTTCACAACGATGGCCCCAACTTCTCAGGAGAATTTTGTATCAGTTACTTTTCTTAGTGCTGTGACAAAAATACCCGACAATAAACACTTAAGGCAGGTATAGTTTGTTTTGCCTCATAGTTCTAAGTGGGGAAGAAGCCATGGTGGCAGGAGTTTGAGGCAGCTGGTTGCTTTGTGTCTGCAGTCAGGAAGAGGCCTGCGTGCTGCTGCTCAGCCAGCCCTTTCATTTTCCTTCAGTCTAGGACCTCAGTGCATGGGATGATGTTACTCCTATTTTGTTAGGGTAAGCCTTCCTACTTCAGTTAACCAAGGCAATCCCTCACACACATGCCCAGAGGCTCGGCTCTTCAGTGCTCCTCATCCTGCCATGCTGACCATCAATACTGACCACCACAAATACTAAATGACAATGATGTATAGGTTATATTCTGATAGAAATGAAAAACATGGTTAAGACACTATTAAGAAAATTATTGTCATATATTGTCAAATAATGACATTGTCCTTCTGTTTATGACGAGTACATTTATCATATGAGTAAATGACCAATAAATAGATGAGAAATTTGCAAATTAAATGTTTTAAAAATAAATATGTAAATATGGAACCACCTATTAGTGAGTGACACTTTATATAAAATGACTAACTATACAGTATATTACTATGAATTTTTAGTTAACTATAGCCAAGCTTGGCATTATATTAATTTACTCTTTGTTAATCAATGTCTAAAAATAATAATATCAGAAATCCATAATCTCTTATTTCATTATTTGGAAATTAGTATCTGCTATCTCATATTTACAAACCAAGACAATCACCAAACTATTAGATAGAAAACAAAATTATGTTAGAAACAAAAATATAAAACCTGGCAATTAGTAAGTAACCTTGAATAGCATTTGATTATTGAGAGAGTATAACGTAGAAAATTTGTGCAATTACACAGAAGCAGAGTCAGAAAACATGCTGCAAGTGCAACAAGCAGCAGCTGCTGTAGACAGAGATCAGAAAATGGTGTTCAGCACGGACAGATGAGCGCCGATAGCAGACTTTTAGGCATGTGTGCACATCGATGACAACACAGAAGGGGAAGACACAGCACCAGCACAAGTATTATTCTTTAATTTGGTTTTATTTGTGAGAACAGGGTCTCATTATGTAGCTCTTGGCTTGAACCTTACTATATAGACCAGGTTGGCCTTCCACTCAGAGATTCAGCTTTCGCTCCCTCCTGAGTGCTGCGATTAAAGGAGCGTACCAGCATGCCTGCAATATGAGCATGATTTAGATCCATCCTTCAGCCAAGAACTTTCACTTTGCCCAGGTACATGGTGTGTTGTATGTGTGTGTGTCAGTGTGCAGGCATGTGCACTTGAGGGTGGGTGCATGCATGTGTGTGGTGCTAGGTGCCTTGTTTTTTCCCGTGACCTGGTAACTGCTGGCTAGGCTGTGCTGACTAGCCAGTGAAGCCCTGGGAGCTGCTCTCGCTCTCAGGCCTGGGATCACACATGTGAGTCATTATGCCTAGCTTTTTTACATGGCTTCTGGGAATTGAACTCAGGTCCTCCTGAATTCATGGCAAGCACTTTGCTAACTGAGGAGCTCTCCGTCCTTCCTTTGCCTCTTTTATGCCTAGGGAGACTTCAGAATAACTTTTAGTCAGAAAAGTACAGTGCAACACTGAAATATGACAAGTTGAATGTGCTGTGTTCTGATTGCTCTTTCCAGGCCTTTGATTCTGAATTTTAATATTACCCAAGTACAATTTTTGGGAAAGATATAAATTCTTATGTGTGACTCCATTCCATTCTGAGAAATCACCCAACCAAGATAGAAATTTAAGTTTTAAATTTTGACTATTCCATTTGATCTTGATTGTCATGTGAAGATTGCGCTAATTTGTATGGCATCCATTTCACCGTAACACAGATCTCTCAGGTGGCTTTTCCAGACTGGCTTTTCAAATGGACACCAAATAAGTAAAAACTTACTTTAAAAATTGTGGATTGAAGATATACTAAAAAATAGAAATAAATTAATGGGCTCCACTTATTATATGTAAGGAGAAGTTCTGCCCTCTCACTCTGTTTTCAAAGGCAGCATATTTGGCTTACCAAAATAAGCCAAGAAGAAAACAAATGATACCACCCATAACTCAACTGTCAGTAAATCCAAAGTTTTTATTTCTTAAGATAAAGCTAACTTCAAGACTGTATACACATATTAATTGTATGTGTGTATATATGATGTATATGAGCACACACATAATTTATATATGCTTATATATTATGCATATAATATATATAACTGTAGAAGAAACACTGGGTATGAATTATTATCAGAATTCTTTGTTCAATAATATAATACATCATTAATTTTTATTAATAGTCCAGGATTTGTTTAGCATCATGTTTAACATTTAAAAAACCAAACAGTAACCTTTTTTTTTTGTTCTCAAGGATAATGATATTAAAAAAGATTTCTAACATCACTGGTTAGTAATTTTCTATATTACAGAACAAAATCTTTTGAAATTTCATTATGGGACTTATTAGTCTATTATAGTTTTAAGGCTGAGAATAATCTGTGCACAAGACACTCGTGTGCCGGTATAGAGACACGGGGCCCTACTGTTCGCAGGAGACCATTTGACCGACAGACATACGCATTATGCTTTCAAAAGAAGAAAGCCTATTTGACTCCTGGGCAAAGTCTGGGATCCGGTCCTGTCATTTCTGCTGCTGCTGAGCATGGAATGTATCTGGGGTTGGAACAGGTGAGGAAAGGGCAAATTATTAGAGCAATGCCAAAATCTAGACTTTTCTCTTTCTGTTCTCAAATTAATAAGTCAGCAAAAGAACTGCAAATAAATATAAAAAGAGGTACTTCTTGTCCTACTACAGAAAATTTCCTGATTAAAAATATATGACTTGTTCTCTATCTTTTGAACAATGAATCTCTTCTACCACTTTCCAGGTTTATCGTGTGAGTTGGCCCTGGAACTAGAATCTACAGTTTTCCTTTGGTGTAAGAAATAAATTTTCATTTTATGAAAATAATTGTCTTTCTAAAATTAGTAATATATAATTGTAAATATTGGTTAAAAATAAGACGAGGAGAAAAGCATCTTAAGAGCACTAACACACTGGAAAAGCATATGATAATGTCAGAAGTGAGCGCTTCTTTTATAAAAGTTCTATGAGGTGGATCAACATTATATAAACTTTGGTATCAAATGGATGAGGGTTACACTTTTATCTGAAATATTAGAAAAAACTTAATATAGTTTAATTAATTAACTGAAAAAGCAGGAATATTGATAATGTTGGCGGTATCTCTAATATTTGGAAGATCTTATCATAAAGTACTAAACAGTATTTAAATTCAGAAAACCATAGCAGAAGCAACATTAAACTAGTAGCAGTAACAACAGCAAAATAAATTTGACAAAGCATAGTAAGTGGTAATACAGCAAACCAAATTGACAGAAATGAAACCAATGAAACATTCTACAAGTTATAGAAGTGCTAAGATTCTATTAGGTATGACTCTTATCCAAAACCTTTAAATATCAAGGACAGAAAACAAAATGTCTAAAACTCTGAGATTAAAAGAAGTGACACAAAATAAAGAAAATGAGACACCTCACTATTCCTGGTATAGTTATTATTTATGGAATGGATAAAACATGTAGGAAGTGTTACTGCAATTAAACTAACACATATAAAGTCAAATGCCACATCTACCTAATTAAAATTTGTAAAACAGTAGTAAAAGCAAATGTCATCAAATCCAGACAGCTTATCATGGATAAATAAGTATGGTGAGGTATTAACTAACCCTAAGTTTCACAACGGGCAGCTTCTAGCCGGTTCCTTGAAGCTGGATCTTGGTCACACAAGGATCAATGGACAAGAAATCAGTTGAGCTGGACTAGAGCTGCCCAATTGTCTTAATAATGAATGCTCCACACTGTCTGTTAAGTAAAGAGAAAATAAAGATCAGGAAGACTGAAGAGAAAAAGATTAAGAAAAGATGTGTGCAGAACATAACCACCAGTTAATAAAGACTTGTAGAATGTGGTACTTATGAAATCAGTTTGCTAGGGAGTGAGAAGGCAGCGCTGAGCAGACATTCGGAACCCAGCTCTTGCTTGCCCCTTGCTTTCCAAGAACTTACAATCTGCACTGGACACTTGTCTAGTGTCATGGTATAGGTCAGCACGATTACAAGTGAGCTATAATATTAACTTCTAATAGGTGGACTGAAACTGTGTTTTTAAAAGTGTAGAAGCATCAGGCTATCTGGAAGGCCATTAACACAAAGAGCACCTCTGGAGTTGGCAATGGTAGCCAGGCATTTGGCATTATCAATAAGAAATAGAGGACTTCCATGTACCCACCCTGTACTGGGACTGTTGTTGCTGTGCCTGCTTGGACACCTAGCCCAGCAAAGTCTTTAAATGGCTGCTGGCTCAGCAGACTACTGTCTGCAATTTTGGGAGACATCCCAAATGAGGTGAGTTCTACTAAGACCAGAATTGAGACAACAATGTCTTTCTAGATAACAAATAACAAAAGTGACTAGTTAGGTCACTAGAAACAACCTATTTGCTACTGCACCATGGTCCTTGGCTAAGTCCTTGTTTTGGGAACCAAGGCTGGGTATTTCCCATAGGTTATACTCTTTAGAGAAGCATTGTCCCATAAAAATTTCTTTGTTAATGGAAATGCTCCTTATTTACATAGTAAGCTAAGTAGCCACCATATGTATTTAGTACTTGAAACATGGCTAGATGCCACTGAGAAAATAAAATTTAAATTTAAAACTTATCTGGTTTCCTAAAAACCAAACTTTGTAGGTGGGTATTACCTGCTCATTCAATATTGCTCAATGTTACTTGAGCTAGTATTCTGCACTGTGACATCAGGGTTAGGTGTTAAGTATTTGTTAGAGAATGCAATCTACTGTGATAAATCACTTAGTTAACTACTCAGCGTTTACTGACTGTATGCTTACTGATCTGTATGGTTTGAATATCTGAGGAGCTTGATGAATATGAGACTGCTAGGCTAAAGGCTCAGTGTAACTAGAGGGAACAGGAAGCACTGCGGGATAACTTTATTACAGCCTTAATACATCTAACCTTGGTTAGCAAACACTGGCAAACTAGAGAATAGTTAACAGTAAACAATTTGGTTATATGGGTATCTGTTAATGAGAGTAATAAAAGGGAATATATTATTTTTAATTAATTAATTAACTTTTAGGTTGAGTCTCATTATATGGTCCAAATAGGCTTGAATCTGCAACCCTCTAATCCCAGTGTCCCAAGTGGCTAGGATTACAGGCATACACATCATTCCTACCTAAAAAAGTCAAGAGACTTGGTACAGAACATACTTAACTTGTATGAGGCTCTAGGTTTAATCATCAGCACTGCAAAAACTCACGATGAAACAATATCTAAATAAACTAAATTTGATTTTATACAGAATTAAAAGCATGGAAACTAGAGGTGGAGAGGTATTGAGGAAATGGATAATAATTTCCCTACACAACAACAGATCTTTGAAAATGGGATTGGGGCAGTGGAGAGAAATGAATTTATTATTCCTAGTAAGTTACAGGGCTGAAAAAAAAGATTCAAAATATAAAGTTGATTATATGATATTAAAAGCTCAGAAAAACCATTGGATTTATTTTGATTTTTAGAGAACTTTTGTATGGACAAGTTAACATGTAAATTATGAAGATTCTGAAAATCATATGGCAAATGAAAAGATTCAGGATAGCACACAATAGACTGTTCCACAGGGAAAGAAAGGAGAGCGTCAGGAACCACAAAGGGAGGGCAGATGCCTTGGAAAACAGAAATGCCAAGGGAGCAGAAGGGAAGTGAGCAGCGCATGCACTTGTGGTAGGGCACAGAAGCCTAATCTAAAGCTAACCCAGGAGCCTTGGCAAATGCAGATTGGCAGTTTTATCAATAGGATGAGCCACAGTTCTTGAAAGTCTCAAATCCAGTGGGGATTCTGGTAGGACAGCAATTCCTTCAGCGGTGTGGAAGGGCTGTTTTGTAATGTCTCAGAAGGCTGTGGTGGGGCACTATCTTGAAAGGAAACTCTTTCCTCTGTAAGACTGAGCTTTCTGAGGGGCCAGAGAAGAAGGAACAATTCGTCAGAAAGCCTAGAGTCAATCTGCCACAGCCTGTGGGTGCAAATGGCTGCTGGCAATCCTCTTGGCTTGGTAGTGGTAGTGAGTGGCTTCTTGGTCTGTGGCCTTGCTGTCCTTGTTATCTTTCAAGATAACCACAGCTGAGACTAGTATAATACCCTTGGGCCGGCAGGTGGTCTGAGGATTCCAAAGCCCAGGTCTACGGACAGTCCAAGCAATCCTCTCTCTCCACGGGGCGTTCAACACTGACAAAGATCAGGAACCATGGAGAGGGGTCTGGCAGATACATCAGTATCTGGCACTTGCGCAGAACAGCTGTGGAACACTATTTCAAAATGACCACTGATGCCTTGGTGACTGAGCAGCCGAGAGCCAAACTCTAGGGAAACTCAAAGCCAGTGTCACAAGTTTATGTGTGGAAATTTGGCCAGCAAGATATTGCTAGCCTAGGTGTGTGTGTGTGTCTGCGTGTGTGCCTGTGTGTGCATGTGTGTGTGTGTACAGGGGTAGGTGGGAGAAGAATTTACAATTGGACTCCTAAAGGTTGCTCAGATGTGTGACTAGAATCTGAGACGCCACTTGTGAAGCACTGTCCACTGATGGAGCAGCATCAATAACTCCTCTGCCAGAGGACAGCCTGTAAGTGAGACATTCCAACTACATTCTTGAAGTGCTGTCAGGGTTGTAACTTGAAGCTGTGATCCATCAGTGCAAAGGAGTGCCCAGAAGTGTGACAAGCTTTGGAAGCCAGAGGAAGATTTGAGATTGAAATGAGAAAAAAAGGCCAGACTACAAGCATACTCTATAAGCCCATCTACCTATCATTCTTGGACATCTATTCCTCCTTTAAGTAACAGTTTCCAATGTATCAGGGGTCCCATAAAACACCAAACCCACATTCTGCTTAGTGAACTCCCAGTTCTGGAATTCTCCCATCCTGAAGAGAGCTCCTTTAAATAAAGCTGTTACTTTCACTTTTTATTTAAATACTTTACTCAGACTACATCTCAATTGTTATCCCCTCACTTGTATCTTCCTGTTCCCCTCTCCCTCCCTCTTTCACCCTATTCCCCTCCCCTAGGTCTGTGACAGAAGAGGACGTCCTCCCTCACCATATGATCACAGCCTATCAGGTCTCATCCTGGTGGCCTGCTTATGCTTCCTCTGAGTGCCACCAGGCCTCTCCACCAAGGGGAAGTGGTTAAATAGGGGGCACCAGAGTTCATGTCAGAGTTAGTCCCTGCTCTCCATACAACTGTGGAGAATGCACTGTCCATTGGGATAGATCTAAATAGGGGGTCTAGATTTACTGCATGCACTGTCCTGGTTGGTAGAGTAGTTTGTGCAGGCCTCTGGGTCCAGATCCACCAGCCTTGATGGTCTTCTTGTAGGGTTCCAGGACCCTCTAGGCCCTTCTGTTTCCCCATTTTCTCATACCTCTCTCACCTGGAGTCCCAATAGTAAGTCCCAGCATCTTTGCCAATCATCCGCTGAGTGAAGACTCTCAGAGGACATCCATGTTGGGCTAGTGTCCAATTATAAGTGAGTTTATACCATGTGTATCTTTCTGGGTCTGGGTTAACTCATTCAGGATGATCATTTTTAGTTCCACCCATCTGCTTGCAAATGTCAAGATTTCCTTTTTAAAAAAAAATAACTGAGTAGTATTCCATAGTGTAAATGTACCACAGTTTCTTTATCTATTCTTCGACCGAGAGACATCTAGGTTGTTTCCAGATCCTGGCTATTACGAATAAGGCTGCTATGAACGTAGTAGAGCATATGTCCTTGTTGTGTGGTGGAGCATCTTTAAGGTATATTCCAAGGAGTAGAATAGCTGGGTCCTGAGGTAGCTCTATTCCCAATTTTCTGAGAAAGCACCAGATTGATTTCCAAAGTGGCTGTACAAGTTTGTACTCCCACCAGCAATGAAGGAGTGTTCCTCTCTCTCCACATCCTCGCCAGAATGTGCTGTTGCTTGAGTTTTTGATCTTAGCCATTCTGACGGGTGTAAGATGAAATCTCAGAGTTGTTTTGGTTTGCATTTCTCTGATGACTGAGGACATTGAGCATTTCCTTAGGTGCTTCTCAGCCATTCGATATTCCTCTGTTGAGAATTCTGTTTAGCTCTGAACCCCACTTCTTAATTGGGTTGTTTTGGTGGTGTTTAATTTCTTGAGTTCTTTATATATTTTGGATATTAGCCCTTTGTCAGATGTGGGGTTGATGAAGATCTTTTTCCAGTCTGTAGGCTGTAGCTTTGTTGTGTTGACAGTGTCTTTTGCCTTACAGAAGCTTCTTAGTCTCATGAGATCCCGTTTATTAATTGTTGACCTTAGATACTTTATATTACTTGTGGCTACTGTGAAGGGTGTAGTTTCCCTAATTTATTTCTCAGCATGATTGTCATTTGTATATAGGAGGGCTACTGACTTTTTTGAGTAGATTTTGTATACAACCATGTTGCTGAAGGTGTTTGTCAGCTGTAGGATTTCTCTAGTGGAATTTTTTTTTGGGTACTTCTATACATTATCATATCATCTACAAATAGGGATAATTTGTCTTCCTCCTTTCCGATGTAGATCCCCTTGATCTCCTTTTGTTGTCTTATTGCTCTAGCTAGAACTTCAAGTACTATATCGAAGAGATATGGAGAGAGTGGGCAGCCTTGTCTAGTCCTTGATTTTAGTGGATTTTCCTTGAGTTTCTCTCCATTTAATTTGATGTTGGTTATTGGCTTGCTAAATATAGCCTTTATTATGTTTAGGTATGTGCTTTGAATCTCTGATCTCTCCAAGAATTTTATCATGAAGGGGTGTTGGATTTTGTCAAATGCTTTTTTGGTATCTAAGGAGATGATCAGTTTGTTTTTATGGTGGATTATATTGATGAATTTCTATATACTGAACCATCCCTGCATGCCTGGGATGAAGCCTACTTGGTCATGGTGAATGATATCTTTGATGTGTTCTTGGATTAGGTTTGTGAGCATTTTATTGAGTAGTTTTGTATCAATGTTCATAAGAGAAATTGGTCTGAAATTCTCTTTCTTTGTTGTGTCTTTGTGAGGTTTAGGTATCAAGGTGACTGTGGCCTCATAGAATGAGTTTGGTAATGTTCTTTCTGTTTCATTTTTTGGTGTAGTTTGGAGAGTATCAGTATTAGCTCTTCTTTGAAGGTCTGGTATAATTCTGCACTGAAACCATCTGGCCCTGGGTTTTTTTTGGTTGGGAGACTTTTGATGAATGCTTCTATTTCTGTAGGAGAAATGCGACTATTTAATTTGTTTATCTGATCTCGAGACAACTTTGGTAAATGGAATCCAAGAAAATTGTCCCTTTCCTTTAGATTTTAAAATTTTGGGGTGTATAAGTTTTTGAAGTAGTCCCTAATGATTCTTTGTATTTCTTCAGTGTCTGTTGCTATGTCTCCCTTTTCATTTCTGATGATGTTGGTTTGGATAGTGTCTCTCTGCCTTTTAGTTAGCTTGGCTAATCATTGGTCTAGCTTAATGATTTTCTCAAAGAACTAGCTCTTGGTTTTGTTGATTCTTTTAATTGTTCTCTTTGTTTCTTATTGATTTCAGCCCCGAGTTTGATTATTTCAAGCTGTGTACTTCTCTTGGGTGTTTCTGTTTCTTTTTTCCTGTAGGGCCTCCAGACATGTCATTACGTTGTCTACATGAGATTTTTCCAATCTCTTTATCAAGGCACTTAGTGCTATGAACTTTCCTCTTAGCAGTGTTTTCAATGTATATTGTACCTCCATTTTCATTGAAATTTTAGGAAGCCATTAATTTCTTTATTTCTTCTTTGACCCAGTTGTCATTGAGTAGAGCATTGCTCAGTTTTCATGTGTGTAGGCTTTATGTTATTTCTGTTGTTGTTGAAGTCCAGCTTTAAGGTATTACTTCAATCTTCTTGAAACTATTATGGCTAGCTATGGTCAATTTTGGAGAGGGCACTATGAGGTGCTGAGAAGGTATAATCTTTTGTTTGGGTGAAAAGTTCTGTAGATATGTTAGATCCATTTGATTCATTACATCAGTTAGTGTCATTGTTTCTCAGTTTAGCTTATGTTTCGTTGACTTATCCTTTGGTGAAAGTGGGGTGTTGAAGTATCCCACTATTAATGTGTGGGGATTGATATGTGGCTTAAGCTTTAAATATTTCTTTTACAAATGTAGATGTCCTTGTATTGGGGGCATAGATGTTCTGAATTGTGATGTCATCTTGGTTGAATTTTCCTTTGATGAGTATGAAGTGTCCTTCCTCATCTCTTTTGATTTTGTTTGAAAGTCTATTTTATTAGACATTAGGATGCCTACACCATTCTTGTATCTATTTGCTTGTAATACCTTTTTCCAGCCTTTTACCCTGAGGTAGTATCTATCATTATGGCTGAGATGTGTTTCTTGAATGCAGAAGAATGTTGGGTCTTGTTTACGCATACATTCTGTTAGTCTATGTCTTTTATTGGAGTTGAGACTATTGATGTTGAAAGACATTAATGACTAGTGACTGTTATGTCTCTTGATTTTGATGTTGGTTGCGGTAGAGTGTTTGGTTGTTTTGCTACAGTGAAGCTATCTATTTCCTGTGTTACCCTGGTTGTAGTTTGTCACTTTGGGTTGGAGTTTTCCTTGTAGTAACTTCTGTAGAGCTGGGCTTGTGGCTAGGTTCTGTTTGAATTTGTTTTTGTCATGGAATATCTTGTTTTCTCCATCAATGGTTATTGAAAGTTTCACTGGGTATAGTATTCTGGACTGGCATCTCTGGTCTCTTAGGATTTGCAGGATCTCTGCCCAGGCCCTTCTGGCTTTTATGGTCTTTGATGAGAAGTTGGGTGTAATTCTGATAGGTTTGCCATTATATGTTACTTGGCATTTCCCCCTTGCCGCTTTTAATATTTTCCTTTGTTCTATACATTTTGTATTTTGATTATTATGTGGCAGGAGGATTTTCTTTTCTGTTCTATTCTATTTGGTGTTCTGTAGGCCTCTTGTATGTTTATATGCATCTCTTTCCTTAAATTGGGGAAATTTTCTTCTATGATTTTGTTGAAAATATTTTCTGGGCTTTGCAGCCAGGCATCTTCTTTTCCACAATTCCTATCATCCTTACATTTCATCTTTTAATGGTGTCCTTGATTTCTTGGATGGCCTATGCCATGAATTTTTCAGACTTAACATTTTCTTTGATGGTTGCATCAAATTCTTCTACTGTATCTTCTACATCTGAGATTTTTTCCTCCATCTCTTGAATTCTGTTAGCTTATCTCTACATTTCCTGTTTTCTTCTCTAAGTTCTCTTGTTCCTGGCTTTCTTCTATCTGCACTTTTATCATTGTTTCCATTTTCATCTTCAGATCTTGAACCATTTTATTGATTTCCTTCATATGAATGCATTTCCTGAACTTATTGCAGAGAGTTCCTCATTTACTCTCTATAGGCTTCTGTCATGGCCTTTTTAATGTCTTCAATCTGTTTGGCTGCATCTTCCTCTATTGTTTATGGATTTTATTAGTTTCCTCCATTACCATCATCATTATGAAATATTCGAGGTCATTTTCTTGTGCTTCAGTTGTGTTTGAGTTCCCAGGGTTGAATTCTTTGGGATAACTGGGTTACGGAGATGCCAAATTCTTTTGGCTTTTGTTGTGTTTTTACACTGGCCTTTAGTCATCTTGCTGTTTCTGATGTTGGGAGATGGTTTCTGGTGTCCTTCACTGGTCATTGAGAGTATTTCGTTGGTGAGTGTCTACATGTTGAGACCCCTCACCTGTGGCTATCAGAGAATCCATGCCTGAATCAGGCAGGTGACCTGGTTTCAACTTCAGGGGACTTTGATCCACATCTTGGGCTCCCCACTGGGCCACCAGAGGCTGGTGTTGGTGCTCTGCAGGCCAAGGTTCAGTCCAAGATAGTGTAGGTACTAACTACCTTTGGCTGGGCTTTGGAGACTCTAACCTCAGCCACAGGGGCTCTGGGGCCTCGGTTCAATCTGACAGAGAGTGGGGATACCACATCCTGGCTTGTGGTTGGCTAGGCTTCTGCCAGTGCTCTCTCAGGCTGTGGCACCTCAGTTCAGTCTTCTAGGAGAACGTGTCTACAGCTGCCTGGATCCCCCGCGTGGGCCCCTGGGTCCCTCTGTGGACTGGTGGGGTTACTTTCACTTTTTTTGGGGGTCAGTCTTGAATCTTTTCTTAATGTTCAATACTTTGTCCCATTAAACAAGCTTGACAATACATTACATTACAGAAGCCAGAGCTTTGTTGATGCCAGGCAAGCACTCAACAAGTGAGCTTCATCCACAGCCCACCCTTTAAAAAATTATTCTTTTATGTATATGAATATTTTGTCCACTTATAAGTCTTTGTACCATGTGCATACCAGGTACTGTGATGGCATCAAGAGGGCATTAGAACCCTTGGAACTGAAGTTAATCATGTGGGTGCTAAGAATTTAACCCTTGTCCTCTGGAAGAAAAGCCAGTGTTCTTAACTGCTGAGCAATCTCTTCAGCTCCCACCTTTTATTTTAAAATCTCAACTAAAAAAATACATTTAAAATAGTTCAAAAGTGCCAGACGTGGTGGTGCATGCCCTTAATCCCAGCACTCAGGAGGCAGAGACAGGCAGATCACTGTGAGTTTGAGGCGAGCTTGGTCTACAAAGCGAGTCTTGGAGAGCCAAGGCTACACAAAGAGACCCTGTCACAGAAAAAATAATTGAAAAATATAAGTTAAAACTGGAAAACTGCTCTAGGAAAACAACTAGAGAATTGTGTTAGTAGCTCATGAATATAGTAAAAATATTTTTGAAAGTAATATGGAAAGATCCAACTGAACACAAGGACAAAGAATCATATGTCAGGATAAATAAAACTAGAGGACAGGGTACTTGACAAAACTGAAATGAAGAGGACCTAGGTAAGAATTAGTAGAAGACCCTTAGGGTTTGGCTAACAAGTTACTGAGTCTTGGATGGACATCTTAGATAGTTTGATGGTTACTACTGACAGTCAACTTCACAAGATCTAGGGTTACCTGGCAGATAAGCTGCTAAGGAATCATCTATATGAAGCTAGCTTCTTGGCTGGATTAGGCTAACAGACGTATATACTGGCTAGGGTTTTTTTTTTGTGTGTGTCACCTTGACACAAACTCAGACCATCTGGGAAGAGGGAATATATTTTTTTTCTTTTTAAATGAGCTTTTACCTGGGCCAAGGCTTATATTACTCCCTAAGCTATCCTCCAATAACCCACAGTCTCCAACTTATTCCGTCTGCTTCTAATAATTTCTATTTGGGCTATCTCCCATCTATACTGTCAAAACACTTGCTATTGTTCTGCATTTCTTTTCATGTGGAACTTCAGAGTCCCAGGAAGAGGGAATCTTAATTGAGACAATGCTTCCATCAGATTGAACTGTATATACATCTATGGGGCCTTTAATGAATGATGTGAGAGGGCCAAGACCACTGTGAGTGGGGCCTCTCTTGGGCAGGTGGCCCTGGGTTGTAGTAAAAGGCAGGGTGAAGAAGCCATGAATGCAAGCCAGGGCCTCTTCTTCAGCTCCTGCTTCTATGTCTTGCCCTGAGTTCCTGCTCTGGCTTTTCTTAGCGATGGTCTACAAAGTGCAAGCTGAAACAAGCCTTTTTAGCTTAAAGTTGGCTTTGGTCAGTGTTTAATTATGGCAACAGAAACCTAACTAAAGCAATGTGGGAAGACCGACCCTGAGTGTGCACATTCCAACTCAATGGGTTAGGGTTTTGGACTGAATAAAAAGGGGAAGTAAACTGAGTATTAGCTCTCATCTCTCTGAGCTTCCTGACTGAGGATGCAATGGGACCAGCTGCCTCAAGCTCCTCTTACCATAACGGCTCTTCCATGACAAGACTGTATTCTCAAACTGTAAGTCCTTAGGTATATTCTGTCAGCAACTTGTTACAGTGCAACAAACCATTAAGGTGGAGGTTGGGAAGATCAAAATGCCAAGAGACATGTGAACCATGGATGCTTATGTCATGAAGTTTCAGAGGGACAAGGAACTCAATCATTAGAATACAGTCATTTTATATTCTGGGAGAGAGTCTGGCTGCATTCTGCCTGTGTCTTGATAACTTGAGTAAGGCTTAATTCAGGAGTAACGGACTAACATCTTTGGTGGAGAAAATTCCAAGGCAGGGCATCTTTCAGTCGGTGGCATGGCTACTTTTCAGTGCCCTTCTTCATATTGGTACTAAGTCAGTAAAAAGGGCCAAAAAAAAAAAAATAAACTTTAGCAAGTTTAAAAATGTGAGTAAATTTTAAGATGTGGACTTGCAGAATGCAGATGGCAAAGCATCTAATTGTTATAATACAAACATTATTCTTCAATAGGACAACAGGAAAGGAGAATTGAAGACAAGACTCCACAAAATGCTCTAACTTATAACATGCACATTTATGAGAAAGGAGAAAATCGGAACTGAGATAACCACAGAAGGAGATTCCTGCTACAAACACCCCCAACACACCACCCCCAAAACACACACGCACATACGCATGCACGCATGCACTCACAGTCAAGGAAAGTGATTTTGTAGATTCAGTCACTAAGGCATACAGACATTGCTACACCTGTGATCCAAGGAGGCTGGGTTCCAATCTGTTCTGGAAGCAGAACTTTGTGACACTTGTTTTGCAGACATGAAAGATATGAACTTCATCAGGGGAGGTTACAGGGTTTTGTTCCATAGATTTTGAGTGCCATGGAGGTCAGGCACTATGTGGCAGGGTCACAGTTCTTGAAGAGACTTTTGAGAGGCTATTTTGTGAAGCTGTGACGGTAAAGTCCAAGTTGTGATGTGGACTCTAGGGTGTTGGAGATGCTAGACCATGGGATGTCTACCAATGAAAGCTGTAGACAAAATGAACCAGTATAAGAGTGTAGTTATGTGTGCTGCAGCCAGTGAGCTGGAGGTGAAGAGTTATTAATGTACCTTGGAGTTCATATGATTTCAACATGAGCTCCAGATGATGAACATGGAACTTAAGGATTTGGATTTTCTAGGCGTAGGTTTTTGGTTTTTCTTTGGTCTGATCTTTCCTTTGCTATGTCCCTATTATTCCCTTTTGGAATGGGAATATTTACTCTGTGCCATTGTATATTAGGTATGTAACTTACTATTTACTTGTCCATGGGATTAACGTTAAAAAGGAGATTGCCTGACACTCAGAAGAGACTCTGAACTTAAACCTTTAAACTGTTTTTGGAACTTTTAAAGACTTAAGTTGGAGCCAATGTATTTTATATTATGAGATGGCCATTAGTCTATGGGGAGAAGTAGAAGATTATGGCTTAAGAGTGGTGTGCTTTCTCAAAACTCAAGTGACCAAATGTGTGTGGATTCATCTCTGGGTCTTCAATTTGATTCCATTGATCCACCAGACTATTGCTGTGCCAGTACCATGCTGTTTTTATTACTGTTGCTCTATAGTACGGCTTGAGATTGGGTATGGAGATTCCTCCGGAGGATCTTTTTATTGTATAGGATTGCTTTTGCTATTCTGGGCTTTTTGTTTCTCCATATGAAGTTGAGAACTGATCTGGCCGATGGACAGGACATTCTCCACCGTTGAGTGGAGAGTGGGGTCTGACTTTCATGAGAGTTCTGATGCCCCATTTTTGATCACATCCCCTTGATGGGGAGGCCTGGTGGCACTCAGAGGAAGGATAATAGGTTACCAAGAAGAGACTTGATGTCCTATGAGCATATACAGGGGGAGGAGGTCCCCCTCAGTCACAGACATAGGGGAGGGGAGTAGAGGGAAAGCGGGAGGGAAGAAGGAATGGGAGGATACGAAGGATGGGCTAACAATTGATATGTAATATGGATAAATTAATAAAATACTAAAAAAAGAGTGATGTGCTTGGCTATTGTCTTAGTTTCTACTGATGTGCTAAAACATCATGACCAAAAACAACTTTAGGTAGAAAGCAGTTATTTCAGCTTTTAAATCTCAGGGCAATACTTTGGAGGCAGGAACTGACTCAGAGGCATAGAAGAATACTTTTTACTGGGTTGCTCCTCATGGCTTGTTTAGCTTGCTTTCTTATACAACCAAAGATCACTTTCTTATCTCACATAAATTATCACCCTAGACCACTTTCTAATATAACCCAAGACACCACCTACAATGGACTAGACACTCATCAATTACTAATTAAGAAAATGTCCCATAGGCTTGCATATAGGCAATTCAATGGAAGCATTTTTATCCATTGTGGTTTCTTTTTTTCAGACAACACTAGTTTGTGTTATATTGATAAAAAACCATCCAACCATGACGGCTATAAAGTTGACAAGGGATGGATTTCTCATGGTTATATTGTCGACGTCACAGGATTTAGTATCACTGAGGAGATAAGCCTCTAAGGAATCATTCAGATGGGGCTGGCTGCTGGTATGTTTGTGTAACCTAGATTAGATTAATAGAAGATAGAAAGACCAACCCTCAGTTAGGGTGGGGCTACTCTAAAGGTAGAAGTCTTAGACTGAAGAAAACAGAGAAACCAAGCTGAGCACTAGCATGGTGCTCCTGTCACCATGAAATCCTCTCACAATGAACTGTAACTTCAAATTGTGAACCAAAACACCCACTTCTTTCTTACATGCTTAGTCAGGTGTTTTGTTACAGCAATGAAGCAAGTAACCAGTACAGATACAAACCAAAGCGTCTACCTTATCTCAAGCTTCCCTTTCCAAGGTTACCATCATATGTACTTTATAGTGGCCCAAAAACCATTAATGGAAATGCCCAGAAATAAACAATCTATCTGTTCCAAATTGCTTATGCTATTTCATTCCAACATGTTCCAGATGTGAACCATCGTACTGCCCATCATATCCATACCGCATATTCCCACAACTATTGAGTTATGTATTTGCTGTGTTATCAAATTAGTGCTTGTGTATATATAGCATTTGGTACTATCTGAGCTTTGAGGCATCTACTAGTGTCTGGGAACAAATATCTTATGGATGAGAGCATCTATTGTGTTTTGAATAGACAACACTAAAGAAACACTAATTTTTGGAATATAAAATAATACTTATCTTTCACTCATATGCATTCCCAAAGCAGGTAAAATAAAAATATTAATAGAATATGGAGCACAGTATAAAACCCTCCTGCTTACTCTTGTCCTCACAGTGGAGGAAGATGCTCTTCAAAACACGTTTAGAAAATATTCTGCTACAGACTGGGAAAAGATCTTCACGAAGCCTACATCTGACAAAGGGCTAATATCCAAAATATATAAAGAACTCAAGAAATTAAACACCACCAAAACAAATAATCCAACTGAGAAATGGAGCTCAGAACTAAACAGAAAATTCTCAACAGAGGAATATCAAATGGCTGAGAAACACTCAAAGAAATGCTCAACATTTTTAGTCATCAGAGAAATGCAAACCAAAACAACTCTGAGATTCCATCTTACATCCATGAAAATGGCTAAGATAAAAAATTCAAGCGATACCACATGCTGGTGAGGATGTGGACAAAGAGGAACACTCCTTCATTGCTGGTGGGAATGCAAACTAGTGCAACCACTTTGGCAATCTATCTGGCGCTATCTCAGAAAACCGGGAATAGGACTTCCTCAAGACCCAGCTATTCCACTCCTTGGAATATACCCAGAAGAAGCGCCAGCACACAACAGGAAAATTTGTTCAACCATGTTCATAGCAGCCTTATTCATAATAGCCAAATCATGGAAACAGCCTAAATGTCCCTCAGTAGAAGATTGGATAAAGAAACTGTGGTACATTTATACTATGGAATACTACTCAGCTATAAAAAACAAGGAATTCCCAAAATTTGTGGACAAATGGATTGAACTAGAAATGATCATACTGAGTGAGTTAACCCAGAAGCAGAAAGACTCAAATGGTATATACTCACTTACATCTGGACACTAGCCCAAGGGGCATGTCCCATGAAAGTCTTCACTTATCAGGAAAGTGGTACAGAGGGGAGGACATCCTATTGGGACTTTAGGTGAAAGAAGAATGGGAGAATGGATCTAGAGGGTCCTAGAAATCTACAAGAAGATCATTATGATGGGCAGTTCTGGGCCCAGGGGTCCCGCTCAAACTACGGCACCAGCCAAGGACAATACGTACAGTAAACATTGAACCCTGACCCAGATCTAGCCAATGGACAGGACATTCTCCACAGGTGAGTGGAGAGTGGGAACTCACTTTCACATGAACTCTGGTGCCCCATATTTGACCACGTTCCCTTGAGGGGGCCCTGGTGGCACTCAAAGGAAGGATAGCAAGCTACCAAGAAGAGATTTGAGCATATACGGGGGAGGAGGTCTCACTCAGTCACAGTCATAGGGGAGGGGAGTAGGGGGAAAGCGGGAGGGAGGGAGGAATGGGAGGATCCAAGGGATGGGATAACTATTGAGATGTAATATGAATTAATTAATAAAAAATAAAAATTAAAAAAGAAGCAAATAAAAAAAGAAAATATTCTGTAAAGGATTATGGTTTCATAAACCAAATTTTATACTACGAAACGTAGGGTGTCCATCTAAGTGGTCTGGATTTTTTAAGGGGCAGAAGGGAGGGAGGGAGGGAGGGAGGGAGAGAGAGAGAGAGAGAGACGGAGAGAGAGAGACAGAGACAGATGTCCAAGTAGAATGACGATAGACTCAGTAGACTCAGACTGCAGAGAAAACGCTCAAACCAAGAATGGAAACATATAATTTTGATATGAAAAACATGCGCTATATGATATTTTCCCTCAAAAATACTTAAAAATTTTGACTATCATGGCAACTAAAACATAACCTTACACAGTAATTAATAAGATTTAAAAAAGTTTTTGTACATGTATATATTTTATGTTGAGCCTATTTCCACTTATAGCTCCCAATTCTTTTTTATTCTCACTCTTCCACCCTTATGTTAGTTCCATCTGTTTAGTTTTATTTTCATTATATATATATATTTCATTATATATATATAATATATATTATAAAGTCTAGGAACTACAAATGAGAGAAAACAGAATATCTGTCTTTCTAAAATTGCCCAACTCATTCGATATGATTGCTGAAAACTATCCAATTAATAACTAAGTCTAATTACTTTTACTGCTCTTCCACCTCAGACAGTCACTTTGGCTACCAAGAACTTATGGAAAACCCAGTATTAAAGTAGCCCACAGGTGTTTGCTCAATCTAGTTTAATAATCAATAATTAATATCAATCTAGTTTGATAATCTAGTTTAAGCTAAAAGCAGATTGGAAAGAAATAGAAACACTAAAAGAATACATATTACATTTCACATTATGCTTGAAGAAGATGAATTAACCAGAAAGTGAGTTAACCCAAAGGTCATTCAAGTACGTTCTATAGGCCAAATCCTTACTTGCTTATATGCTAGGGGAAAATAATTTAATGTAAAATAAACATATAATGTTATGGGTGGAATATAAAATTATGTATGGTGAAGGTTCAAGAGGTAGTTGATGGTGGAGAATTGGGTCTTCTCTCTTGATGCCCTAAGGGGTGGTTACCAGACTTGGGAGAATAGGTGTGGTGGTCTGAATGACGGCAGCCCCCATAGGCTCATATATTTGAATATTTGGTTCCCAGTTTGTAGAACTGTTTGAGAAGGATTAGGTGTGGCCTTGTTTTAGTATGTGTGTTTCTGTGGGTGGGCTTTGCGGCCCTGACCCATCTTGCTCTTTCTGCCTGCTATCTGTGGATCAGGATGTAAGTACTGCTCCAGCACCATGCCTGCCGGCCACCATGATCCCCACCATGACAATCATAGACTAACCCTCTAAAACGGTAAGCAAGCCCCCAATTAAATGTTTTCTTCTGTAAGATGCCTTGGCCAGGCGTCTCTTTCACAGTGATAGAACAGTAACTAAGATAGTAGGAGAAGGAAAAGTAGAGAAGTGTTGATCAATGGGTACTGAGTTAGTTAAGATTTAGTGTGCTATTACAACGTAGATAAAGACAACAATGAAAGTGTGTGGGAGTATTACAGGCTCAAGACTAACTTGAGTTATATAATTAAACAGTATCTCAAAGCATTAAATAACCTAGATTAAAAAATGTAAGTACAGCATGATATAAAAATGCATGTATCCTCTGCCTAAAAAAAGGGCAAGCTTGGATGCAGGCAGAGTTGGCGTCCGAACTCTGCCAAGACAGGGTAAGCCAGTCCTCAATAATTCCTGCCTCACAAATATGTCTGTCAGATATATTGGGCCAGAAGGCTGAAGAAGATGCTCCAATGTTATAGAGAGTTTTGGGTGACTATTCAAGTAGAAAACTGTCTCTGTCATCTTTTCATTTGGAAAGCTACTAACCTGCACTCCCAGCATACTCAGATAATCAAGTTTACTCCTTCTCAAGTCTCTGAGGGAGCTGAAGACCAGGTAGCTCAGTTTTACAATGAAGCTTAATTGCTTAGGGGTTAAGATGGTTTTAGGTCTAAGGAGGTGTTCTAAGCTGTTAATGACAATATGTGATGGAGATTGATTTACATTCAGAAATTTAGATGCACCAAGATGGGAAAGATGTCTTCTTCAAGGCTGTCAAATACAAATAGCCAAAGCACTAAGGATGTTAACATTTATATAATTCCTGATTGTGTCACAGTTCTTTGTGCCATAGATAATCTTACTGTATATATATGTAATAATATAAATGTATATGTAAAAAGTAATTTAAAAAATGCGTGCATCCACCCAATGTCATGCACAACCAGTCAATCAATGTAAGAAAAATGAATCAAGGGAGCTTGTTTTCCTTCTATCTACTCTTCTTACTCTTTTTTTTTTTCGAGTACAAACAACTTTTTTTTTAAATTAATTTATTCTTGTTACATCTCTATGGTTATCCCATCCCTTGTATCCTCCCATTCTCCCCTCCCTCCCATTTTCCCCTTATTCCCCTCCCCTATGACTGTCTCTTCTTACTCTTGTAAGCAATGGTTCTCAACCTGTGTGGGTCGCAACCTCTTTGGGGGGGAGTCACATAATCATATATCCTGCATATCAAATATTTATATTAAATTCATAACAGCAACAAAATTATAATTAAGTAGCAATGAAATAATTTTATAGTTGTGGGGGGTCACCACAACATGACAAACTTTATTAAAGGGTCACAGCATTAGGAAGGTTTAGAACCACTGTGTAAGGCTACAGTGGGAAGACAAGACACCTGCAGATGCGGATGTAGGTACCTTGATTTCCCAGCCTTCAAAGTGGAAAAATGAACATGTGTTGCTTAAGCAACCCAGCTTATGATATAGTTGGTAGAGAACCTTGAACTAAGGCAACTTTGTGTTGAGGACGTAATTACTGGTCATAAAAAGTCAAAGTCAAAAATTACAGTTTACTAGAAATCTTGAGAAATGAAAAAGCTATTAGTAATAGTGCTTTGAGACTACAAAGAATAGAAGCAACAAAAAAGAGAATTAGGAAGATATAGTTAAAAAATATATAGTTAAAGAAATTCTTTCTTATAAAAACTTGCCCAAAGTAAATTGAAGTGACAGAATAATACAGACGCTCACTCCTCTCAGCTGGCTATGCGGCCCAGGCCGGCCCAGGCCGTGTGATCCTCTTGCCTTGACTCAGCATGTGTTAGAATTGGAGATGTGTGCCACCATCACTATTAACTGTGAGGGTTCTTAACTATTTTAATGTATTCATTCTGTGAGCTCTTTCAGCAGTCCAGTGGGGCTATCAGAATTATTCTCAGGATATTTTCAAATACCTAAAAATAAATACCTAAGATTATGTTACAGTTTGAATATGAGCCATCCTTCTCAGGCTTACTGCTGAAGGACGGGTCTCCAGATTGTTGCACTATTTTGGGAGGCTCTGAAAACCTTAGGAGGTGGGGCTAAGCTGAAAAAAGAAGGCTATCGTTGATATTTGGGACTACATTTTTTTGTCACAGGGCTCTCATTCTCTTTTTTCTGTTTCTTGTCCACCATGAGGTGAGTAGTCTGTGCAGAATCAACAGAGACTGACTGAATATTCTGAAACCATGCTAAAAATATGTTCTTCCTTTAAGTTGTTTAAATCAGATATTTTCCCCCCATAGTGACAAGAAGTATGATACAGAAGAAATTTGGTACCAGGGAAGTGGGGGTACCAACCGAGCAACATCCACAGAACCTACCTTGAGTATTACTACTGACTTAACTTTTGAACAATGTTGGAAGTGTTAACATTATGGGAATTTTTGGAGATGGACTAAATACATTTTGCATTATCAAACAGATGTGGTCATTAAGTCCAGGGAAAAATGGTAGAGTTTGTATATGAATTGTTTCACCCAGGTTCATTATAGAAGAATTGGTTTTTAGCTAGTGGCATTATTTTAGTAGGCTCTGAAAACTTTCAGAGGTGAGGTCTAGCTAGAAGGACTAGGTTACTGGGGGGTATGTATTTGTGGGCTGCATCTTGTGCCCACTACTTCTTGTCCACTACGATATTTTGCCTCATCATTGCTCTAGAATAAGTGGAGCCAAAGATTATGGACAGAAATATCTGAGACCAATATCAAGCCAAAATAAAACTTTCACCCTTCAAGTTTTTTGTTAATCATTTGTCACAAGAAAAGTCTGATTATTAACATTAAAGAAATTGGAAGGGAAACAAAGCTGGGATGCACTTCTTTTTGTAGACTCATGATGTTTGTGTATGTCTTTGGATCAGAATAAGATTCAATGTACAGGCTGTAAAGTTGGTTCAGTGGTTAAGAGCATTTATTACTCTTGCAGAGGACTTGGATTAAATCCTCAACACCAACAAACATCTGATGCCCTCTTCTGACCTCTGAGGCATCAGGTACACAGGTTGTGCACATACACACATAAAGACATAATACTTATACATGTAAAATAAATCTTAAAAAAAGCCCTCAATGTAGAATCTTAGTAGCTATTTTTTTTGAACCTGGAAATTTAATATAATTGGAGCAGTGACACCATCAAGAATCACTATGGCATTCTTTCTTGATACAAAGACATTGAAGATGGTATATGGACCTTATTTTTTAATCTATCATCATTAACATTTCAAAGTATAAAAAGTGATATAATGTTCAGATTGGCGCTTTGGAGGCCATCTTAGATTTAATTTCAACATATTCGGAAGAGCAAAGACAAAAAATTGAGAAACTACACATTTGCTTAACAGCAGCAAGTCCATTATGAATTTAATTAAAAACTTAATTTCCTAGTTACTTTAGAGAATCTGATGGAGACAGCATATATTGAAAGAATTCAAGTCACAGTGGTTTGATTTATGATTATGTTGACTTAAGATAGTGCAGAGGTCATACTCAGTAGAAATCATAGTTCTAGTTTAAAGTTTTGATTTTTCCAGGACTCAATATGTATCACGCTATGCTTAATGTTGGGCACAACTTCTTGTAATCCACACAATCACAAGGGTACACCTGATACTCTGTAGTGTATTTATTGAGTTGCTAAGCTGATATTTGGTAGGTGAGGTGTATTAAATACATTTTTGAGTTACATGTAATTAAAAAAATCTATTTATGTGTATGAGCGGTTTGTCTCCATGTATATAAGTTCACCAGATGCATACCTGGTACCAACAGTGGTCAGAAAAAGGTGTCAGATCCTGTGGGACTGGAGCTATAGATGGTTGTGAGCTACTGCGTGGGTACTGGGAATCAAACTCACGTCCTCTGCAAGAGCAGCAAGTGCTCTTAACTGCTCACCACCACTCCAGCTCTTACATTTTCATCTCTGGATGTTTTTGGGGTAGACCCAACTTTGTAAATTGAGGAACATCTAAGCATCATTGTCTTTAGTGTGCCATATGTATGTAAACAGTTTTCTACTGAACCCAAACATTTCTGTTTACTTCCAGTTGACAAATTAAACACCCTGGTTTCTTAAGATTATGATGCTTTTTTTCGGTTTTAGATTTTCATAAACAAGTAAGTCTTATGCACATAGAATCTATGCATTTTTAGTGTTTAACTACATGATTAGTATTGTATAGTTCTATGAGTAAAAATATGCTACAGAATTAAAGGAATATTGCTCAACTTATGGAGAGCATGTATAATTTTATACTGTCTTGTCCTAGATGCTATAAATCACAGGTTCCCCCCCAGTCTTTGGCTCCTAGAGCTGGATATGTCAACTTCAGCTTTTAAATAGATTTATAAGAAGTAATAATGATACTGAAATAAAAGTGTTAAAGAACACAGTGGTAGTAGAATATTTGGCAATTTTTAGGTGTGTGGCTATTCCACGGTAGAGGGAAACACTCATGTCAGTTCAAATCCCATTCTGATTTACTTCTGAATTATACTGTCTTTCCAAAGTGTTAGCCACTCAATGTGGGTACTGAAAATCTAAATGGGATCCTCTGCAAGATCAGTGTGTGTGCTCAACACCCTAATCTATCTCTGTGGCTCACATCTTTATTTTTTATTCTTTTATTTTTGGTTCTCTTTAACCTTTTTTAAAACTACATTATTTCTATTTTTTAAAATTATTTAATTAATTTATTCAGATTACAACTAAATTGTTATCCCATCACTTCTATTCTCATGTTTCTCCCTCCCTCCCGCTTTCACCCTATTCCCCTTCCCTAGGTCTAAGACCGAGGGGGACCTCCTTCCCCACTACATGACATCTTTTTTTTTAAATGGTAAAAGCATCCAAGGTTTTTCTTTTAGCTTACAAAAATACATTCCTGTGCTCCATAGTTACCCAACTGAGCAATAGACACCAGAACTTTCACTATTAAGTGTAACTTAGCACCTGTGATGTTAAATTTTTTTTGTTTATTTTATGTATTTTGCCTGAATTTCTGAGATATTGGATCCCCTGAAAACGGGGTTACAGATAGTTGTGAGCTGCCATGTGGGCACTGGGAATTGAACTCAGGTTCTCTGGAAGAACAACTGGTGTTCTTAACCACTGAGCCATCTCTCCAGCCACACCTGTGATGTTTTTACATGTTAACCTGAAATATCCCCAACTCACCTGAGAAGGGCTTCTCAATCTGGGCTTGCCTAGATCAGGTTGGCATTTGGGTATGTTTGTGGAGAATTGTTTTGATTTTTAACTTACCCAGCCTACTGTGGGTGCACCATTCCCTGGGCAGGGGCACTAAGCAAATAGCACACAAGGATGCATTTATTCTCTTTGTTCCTAACTGTGGATGTGATGTGGTAAGCTGCTTGAGTTCCTGAATCAACTTCCCTGAAACCTTCTAGGCTGTATGGAACTGTAAGCCCAAAAAGCCAATTTCTCTTCAGATTCCTCTTTGTCAGGGTATTTTTTTATAGTGATAGTAATAACATTAGCACAATACTCACTGATCAGTGTGCTGGTTAGTTTTAGGTATCAACTTGACACTACCTACTTGGGAACAAAGTCCTAATGAGGAATTCTCTAGATCAGGTTGGCTTGTGGGTAGATCTGTGAGCGGCTGCCTTGGCTGTTTATTGTTGTTGAAAGACTCAACCCATTTAAGGACCTTATCCTTTAACACTACAAGAGTGAAGAAAGCTAGCTGAGCATGCAGACAGACAGACAAACAGACAGACAGACAGACAGACAGACACACACACACACACACAACCAATTAATGAAGGGCATGCTTATCATCTTTCTGCTCTTGACTATGGGTGTCATGTAACTAGCTATTTGAGTTCCTTTGACTTTCTCAAAATGATGGATTATAACTTGAAATTAGGTACACTGAATGAACCATTTCTTTCATAACTTGTTTCTTATTTAGGGTATTTTATTGTAGCAACAAATGAAACTAGAACATAAGTATTCTCATCAGTTTTAAAAGTGAACTGTGTGTTGAGTGGAGAGTGGGGTCTGACTTTCACACGAACTCTGGTGCCCCATTTTTGACTACGTCCCCTGGATGGGGAGGGCTGGTGGCACTCAGAGGAAGGATAGCAGGCTACCAAGAAGAGACTTGATACCCTATGATCATATACAGGGGGAGGAAGTCCCCCTCAGTCACAGTCATAGGGGAGGGGAGTAAGGGGAAACTGGGAGGGAGGGAGGAATGGGACGATACAGGGATGGCATAACAATTGAGATGTAATATGAATAAATTAATAAAATATATTTAAAAAGTGAACTGTGTTTACAAAAATAAGAGCCAAAAGATTCAAACTCTAAAAAAGACACTAAGGTTTTTTAGTGCCAGGAAAAATTTAAATAGGAAGAAAATAGCTGATATGTTAAGTGCCCATCAATATTTTAGAAGTTAGTTTAATATGTCTTAGAAAAAACATGTTTCTCATAATGTAACACTTGCATATTAAGATTTCTATGTTTACAATACAAATGCAGTACAAATAAAAGAGGATAATCTTCTCTGTAGTAAAACCTGTATAATAAAGCATGGCTGTGAAGTTCTCCAAAATTATGAAAGTAGTACTGGACTTCCTGTCCCTGAGACAGACACAGTTTTCTACTGAGAGCCACTAAATTACTATAGAACAATTATTTACATAACATATAGGGCACTCTGCCTTAAACTGGTACCTCGTTGATAGAGTATTTCCCAAGATGTATGAGGCTGTGGGATCAGTGTCTCTCACCACCAACACATTTTGGGTATAAAGCACATAGAAAACTCTACTTTTTATTGAAACACAAAAAGAAGTATAAAACTTCTTATACAATAGTCCTGCATTTCAGTTTTGACTTTGGAAAACTTATTAATTTTCCATGTTCAACAAAGAGTAATCCTATATCACTACTTCTAAGAGTAAGGTGAGTGAGTTTCTATGTACAATTTCCGACATTACCTACTTAGAGATCTAACAGAACTAAGAAATGTGCATACTCTTTAAGTAGAAAAATAAAATTTTAATGAACATTCTTAGTACCATTTGCCACTATATGTCCCATTTGAATTGTCATTTAAGCCATAATTTCAGCTATTTTAATTCTCCCTCTCCACCCCTCCCTCCCCGACATGTGTATCCAATCCATCATGTACACACACATCAGCATCAATTATCTTAACATTAGGGAAGTGTGTCTTAGAAGATTTCTATAATGCTAAAAATGAAGCCTCTGTAAATGAGGCTTAGTAACATTCTAGATTTTAATGTGAAAGTAAAATTGGGGCGTTCTCTCATATGCACAGAACAGCGATGAGGGGCACAGTGAGCAGTCACAGCAGAAAGGGGCTATGGTGGGCAGAGGGAGTACAGCCCAACACATATGATGTGCTATAAATGTGCGTGCAAAATAGCTATTTTCCCTCGTTTCATTGCAGAATATACTTGTGTATTCCACTAAACTAAATGGACAAAAAATCATATTACGATCAGAACAGCTAATCAACTTGCAATTCTTTACTGGGATGAAGTCCATTTTTCTAACACGATGATCCAGAACCTCACTAAGAAACCCATCAATAAAGAGAATTCCCTGCTGCACAGCAGATGACCAGAACACAGAAAACATACACGTGTATCTAATTAGACTATATTTAATTGGGTGATACACTATTTCTTTTGGCCAGAAAACTGATTTAACAAATACAAATAATCCTTAAGCCTAAACTGGAGATTATTATCTGTTTCATCTCCCTACAAATACTATTCACACAGATAATCCTATGTGCCAAATCTAGACCAGGAAAATTAAGACACAGAGAGTAGGATAAGGGTTACCAGGGACCGCACAGAGAGGCCAAAAGGGAAAGAGGGATTGTGTAATGAGAACAGAGTTTCTATTTGAGGTGATAAGAAAGTTTGGGAACGCTGGTAATAATTTTCACAGTATTGTGAATATAATTAAAGACACTTAAAATAGTTAAAATGATAAACTTAAGTTTATGTATCTCTATATCACAATAAATAAAGCATTTCACTGTGAGTGGTTTAGAACATTTAAAAATTAGTTAATTGGAATCATAGTTAATTTAGAATTTATTTCTTCTATATAAAATGATTCACTAATTCTTTACTTTTGATCATAGATGGAATAAAAAATGTCCAGAGAATAATGGGATAAAAACAGAAAAAAACTCAATATGAACTCCTTACTTTAATTGGCTCAGGCTGCATCATGGGTGCAGGCATAGCAATGGCACTTGAAGCATAAACCTGGTGATATGCTGCTTGAACTCCATGATCAGAATAAGGCTGTTACAAAAGAGGCATCAAGGAAATGGTAGAGAAAAAAGAGGTGTTACTCACATTTATTAAAATATTTATTCAGCACTTATTATGTGATATGTTTTCTATCACATACAAAAATCCCATTCACTGTGTTTAATGAACTTATAGTCTAACCAAGAAAAAGAATTACTCTAAATCATCACATGTCCTGTCCCTGCATGTGGGTGGGGCATGGGAGAAAAGGAATATTCGATTAGGCTCAAGATGCTTGGTGTTTAAAAAACTCAGAGGTTAAGAGCACCGGCTGCTCTTCCAAAGGTCCTGAGTTCAATTCCCAGCAACCACATGGTGGCTCACACCCATCTATAATGTGATCTGATGCCCTCTTCTGGCCTGCAGTTGCACATGCAGGCAGAACACTGTATACACAATAAAATCTTAAAAAAAATTTTTTTTTTTTTTTAGTGGCGCTGATGTTTGGTTTAAAAGAACCAGGAACACAGTGAGGGACTATGTAATCAAATCAGAGGTTAAGTAAGAAAAACATTTCTTTTGGGAGACCTACTTAAGTTGTTTGGTAGGCTGGAAAGAACATTAAATGCTAACAAGGAAAAATAAGGCAGGAGAGCAATAAACTGAGGCCAGAGAGTTTAAGAGTGTAGTTAAGTGATTACAAATGTTGGTAAGGATGTGGAGAGAGAGGAACCATTTATACTGTTGGTAGGAGTGTAAACTGGTACTGTCACCATGGAAACAAGTATAAAGTTTTCTCAAAAAATTAACAATAAAACTAGTATGAGACCTAGCTATACCAATCCTAAACATATACCCTGTGATTCTATATCCTATACAGAGATACTTGCATATTCATGTTTATTGCTGGTCTACTCATAATAGAAAGGAAATGGAATCAACCTGATTACCCATCAACAGATGAACACATAGTGAAATAAATTTATATTTAAAACAATAGATCCAAAATATTATCTAAAATAATCTAATTGTTAAATTATTGAAATTGTAAGCATTTTAATACCATGTCTTTAAAACCTGATATAAAACCTAGTAAAGGAATTCCAGAAGAGGGCAGTATTGTGCAAACACAGCTATCTAACAGATCAAACAGTCTGCTGTTCCTGAAAGGCTTATTTAGTAGTTAGGATGCCGCTAAGGACCCCTCACAACGACAGCTTAGGTGAAAGATAATGAAATTGATTTCAGCAGGTGTGGGATGAAATGGCCCTGAACATCACAAAGGCTGGATACAGCTTCTCTTTTCAAGAGTTTTGGTTTGGAAAGGTAGAAGGTAGGGGTCTGTGAAGGGATGTGCAAAAAGACAATAGTTACCTCTCAAATATGCTACAGAATATTCAGAGAATGCTGTAGCAAACTGTTCTCAGTTTTAATACTGCAATATGGTTCCTTGCTGCCTTCACTTTTGCCAGACTGTGGAGGTTAAATAATCCCTTTAAGAATCACAGTGGAAGTTGAGTGGAGAGTGGGGACTGACTTCACATGAACTCTGGTGCCCCATATGTGACCACGTCCACTTGATGGGGAGGCCTGGTGGCACTCAGAGAAGGAATAGGCAGGATACCAAGATGAGACTTGATAGCTTATGACCATATATAGTGGAGGAGGAGGTCCCCCTCAGTCACAGTCATAGGGGAGGGGAATAGGGTGAAAGCAGGAGGGAGGGAGGAATGGAAGGATACAAGGGATGGGATAACAATTGAGATGTAATATGAATAAATTAATAAAAAAGGAAAAAAAAAGAATCACAGTGGAAAAAGAGTCACAGCGAAGTGGTGAAGCTGTGAGTCAATGGAGAGAAATTGACGTAAAATGCAAGAGAGAGAAACAACTCAGAGGATGGCTTGAGATCGCTGAGAGGCAGGAAGTGAGGATTCCAGAGCACAATAGGTAGAAACTTGGACAAGACCAGGTTACCAAAGAAATAAGAAAAAACCCATAAGTTTATTTTCAGGGTTGGAGGCTAAGCTGGTTTCTGTGAACTGGGGTTTCCACTTCTGTGAAAGGGAAAGCAAAGATTTATTCTAAGACTGAAATGGGGGGGGGCGTGGTTTGTAGTAATAAAGGCATGGTAGAAGTCTGAAGTGGTGATTGAGATAAGTGACTGAGGGTATTCACATGCCTTTTTTTTTTTTTTTTTTTAAGGAAACCTGAACATAACATTCACAACAAGAGCCCTGAAGGTTTTAATTGTGTGAAAAACCCACTAAAACTAAAAACCATCCCAGTTTATTTATTAAACAATATATTAATAAGAGTAAGCAACAAAATAAGAGAACACAGGGATCATTAAGTATGGAAATGCCATATAAAGCATAAGCTGCACAGTCACAGCAGTACTTTGAGAAAAGCATTATCAGATTAAATAAGGAGCAAACGCATACTGGTGACGACTACCTGATGACAGGGACTAAGAATATGGGCTAAAGCACAAAGTAGATTTTGGTGCAATATTTAATGTAAAGGAATTCTTACTTCACTTCCACCTCCATGGAAACCAGAAGGCAAGAAAACATCAAAAGACAAAGTTCTGAAATTTCATCATCAATTAAATGAGAAAATATCTCCATTTTCAGATCACAAACCATGTATAATGTGTATCTATGCTGTACAACTTGGACAAACATGAGGAAGGGTCTTGAGGCTTTATTTATTCAGTAAGGATAAAGACTTCCCTACATGGCAATGAAAGATCTACCCAAATATTCCTTAGAGGCTTGTATGTTCAAGCTGAGGTAAAAATACAGAGCTCATGTTACAATGCTTATCAATAAGTGAGGGGAATCACATGCTTATCAATAAGTGAG
>OU015743.1:50120049-50136336 GCA_907169655.1 Acomys percivali | reverse complement strand
GTGTGTGTGTGTGTGTGTGTGTGTGTGTGTGTGTGTGTGTGTGTGTGTGTGTCTTCAGTGAGTACTGGTTAACAGGGAAGCTCACAACTGATCCAAGTGCAGAGAACGAGTCTGAGTAGCGTGCTTAGCCACAAATGGGACAGCTGTATCCATCTACTTCCAAGGCTCAGAGACTATCACTTTATCAAAGACTATCAGTGAAAAGCTTCCAAGAACCACAGGCCAGGGAGGACTGGGGCAAAGCAGTGTCTCCTGGATGTGACAGGGCCACTGCACTCATGAACTCAGTCAACATTGCAGCATGGAGTTGGGAGGACCTCACTGAGCTCCTTTCCTGAGCTGTGGAGACAGAGTTGATGGAGGACAGAGAGCCTTTTGTCTTTAAGTGTACGGCTCCTAGCAGGACAGCCACATGCCAGTCGGTGGTTCCACACCCATGAGTAAACGAGCAGCACAAATTTGACTCAGTGGGTTAAAAAAGAGACAACACAGGGTTGGGATGTGGTAGGGGCATGCGTGTTGGGGTATAGATATGAGTTAGAGAGCAGAAGGAGGTCAAAATGAGTAAAATACAGGACATGGACATTTCAAAAAATTAATAAAAATATTGTATTGAAAATAGCAGTTGCCCCTCCTTTGTTCACCTACGGCCATGGTTTATAATTTTGGTATTTCACTGGTGTTGTAGAGGTCCTGTGTGTTGTTTGTACTTTTACATTTATGCTGTCTTCAGGTTCTGATATTGTGTGTCTTTCACATACAATGCAACCTGCTGTGAGGGTTCAAGTATGTTTTCATTTGAATTATTGAGCCTTTCATTTTCAAAATTCCAACTGGATTTTTTCTCTGCTTCATTCAATTCTTTCATATTGTTCATTGATATCTTTATTTTATTTATCAATTTGTAATCTTTAAATTCACTCAGTGTTTACTTGTATCCTTGATTTCATTGATCATTATTAAAAATAAATATGTGAGTGTGTGTGTGAGTGGCTACTTGCTTGAATGTACACCACATGTGTGCACTGCCTGTTTAGGCCAGAAAGCAGCAATGACCCTCCTGGAACTGGAATTACAGGTAGGGGTGAGCAACCCAAAGTGGGTGTTAGGAACTGAACCCAGGTCCTCTGCAAAAGCAGGTGCTTTTAACTGCTAAGACATCTCTCCAGCCTCTCACTGATCATTCTTATCTTTCTTTCGAATCCATTACTTAAGATGCCACCCATTTGACTCTCATCATAGTCCATTACTGTGGACATTTTAACTTTTGGAGGAGCCACCTTGCCATGCCTTTTTGGATGTCTTCTGTGCCTTTCATGGGATTTGTGTATATGTGGCCAAGTCACTGGCTGGAGGTTTTAATTTCCTGTATCCTTTCAGTTGAGACATTTAGAAGGTTCATGTATGATTAGTCTGTGAGTACTGAAGTGAGATTTCTCACACTTGTGCTAGGAGTGTGGCTCAGTAACCAAGCACTTACCCAGTGTGCCTACTAATTAAGCCATGTATTATCTGCTTTGAAGAGCAGAAACTGACAAAACCATCAGTCTTCACCTTTAATTTTGTAATTAGTGTCAAACATAAAGTCAGCCAAAGTACAAGATTAAATTATACTAAAGTTTTAAAAATTATGTATGTCAGTAATTAATAAAGGTGTTGGACTCAGGTACAAGGAAACCCAAATTTACTCTTTCTCACTTGGTACTTTAAACGGCACTATGTTGAGTTTTTCTTGTCCCTGGATTTTACTGAGGGAAGATTACTGCTCTGGAGTTTGGCAGACTTGAAATACCAGAAGTCTGGTACAGAACTTTACTATGTTTTTTGATGAGATTGCTAGGACATTAGGTCACATTCTTTTTGCACAAATTCTTAACTGGACACCCACAATTGTTTTGGGAAGAGTTTCTTCTGTCAGCTCCTCCACTTGTCTTGAGGAACCATGAGCCTTTGTTCCAATAGGTTCCCACTACAGATTGCTCCCTGGCTCTACCAACATGTTATTTTGCTGTTCCTTAGGAGATCAAGGACCAAAGTGCCAACATCCCCAAGGGTTCAGAAAGTAGATTCTATGTTCCTGTAGTCATTCTCTGAGGTCTTCCTCATGTGGCCCAAGAGACATGGAAATGCCACTGCACCCTAACAGACCTTTGGTACTAAGCTCCCATGATCTTCGAATCCCCTTACATGTGGGTCTAGGTGGGCAGTGAACTAAGAGTTTCAGAAGTGGTTTCACAATATTTGGCCAGTTATTTCAAATGATGTGCCTAATGATTGTCTTTAGAGCCTCAGCTGAAATTCCCTGATGATTTCGGAAAAGTCATTCTACCAATAGACTTTTAAATGGATGCCATTAATTTACTTTCATTTCTAAGTGGAGAAAATATCTTAGTTTATTACCATAATACAATTAAAAATAAGGCTAATGGAGGGAATAGGGTAGAAGAGGGAGGGAGGGTGGGGACGGGAAGATATAAGCGAGGAGTAACAATCCAGATGTAATATGAATAAATTATAGTAAATAAGTAAATTAAAAAAATTAAAAGATAAATCTAATAGTAGGGGAATGGAGAGTTAGTTCAGTAGTTAAAAGCACTTTTTGCTCTTTCAGAGGCACCAGGTTCCATTTCCAGGACCCACACAATGGCTCACAACTGTTGGTATCTCCAGTTCCAGGGGATCTGATTCCCTCTTCTGGCCTCCAAGGGCACTGCACACATAAATTCATACAAAATACTCATACACAATGAATAATATACTTTAAAAGTCTAATGGTAAAGGATTATAAAACATTAACACAATTATTTCGTTTTCTTTTCTTTTTGGAGACAGGATTTCATAGAACTCAGACTGGTCTCTAATGTCTATACAGCTAAGTCTGGTCCACCTGTCTTGTCTGCAGCCCCCAAGTGCAGAGATTACACGTGTAGGTCACCACTTCCAATACAGGTGGTCCTGAGGACAGAAACAGGGCCTCATACGTGCCAGGAAACCACTGTGCCAACTGAGAAACCCCTGCCTTTCTTTCTCTTTCCTTTTGTCGTTCTTTTTCCCTAACTCACTCCTTTCTCGTCCTTCTTTTCACACTGCTAGGAATAAAACCCAGGGCCTTACATATGTTAAGGAAGAATTCTATCACCAAATTTCACCATAACCCTTCCATATTTTATATGGGTGTATTTTAAAAGTTGAAAAAGAAAAAACAATAACAGCTCTTCTACTATTCCAGAAGTATGAAAATGCGATTTTATATAAAAATGCTATAGATCAGAAGTTGAAAAACTTTTTAAAGAAGGGCTCAGGCCATACAATCTCTGTTAGAATTACACAACCTTCAAATGCAAAGGCAACCATAGATAGTTCATAAATAAATATGGTTACATTCCAATAGAGCTTTATTTATAAAAACAGGTTGTTACCTAAGTTTTGTCTATAAGTCATTGTTGACCCTGCTAAAAATTAAAATGGTCTGACAATATATCATAGTTCTCTTAGTCCCAACCTCCCACTAGAATTAAAGGTGAGTCCTGGTTAACTAACGGGAGCTACCCTAATAGTTAATATATCACAGTATATTGCTTATTTCAATATATACTGTGTTAAATGTAATAATCACAAATTAAAAGTAACACAGGAAAGCTAATGACTTTGTGAATTACTGCTCAAGACTGTTTTTGAGTGGTGCTGGGAACGGAACCCAGGGCACCATGGATGCTATGAGAGGATTCTACACTGCAGCCTATCAAAGAAGTTTTAGAATAAGTTTTAAACGGGAGAGAACGGAATTCATTACATTTGCTGAAAGGAAGCAAATTTATCCTCTTTCAAAACTTAACTGCCTTTTCCAAATTAATCTTTGCATATAAAACAAAAACATGAAGTATACTTGAAAAGGACTTAAAAATATTTGGACTTCTTAAAAAACTGTAGTTGGGATAAACCTTGTTTCTCCTACATGCTAAGCAAGCACTCTACCTTTGAGCTACTTCCTTAGCACAGAGATTGTGTGTGTGTGTGTGTGTGTGTGTGTGTGTGCACATGTACATGTGTTGTACTATGTGCACACATGTGGAGGCTACAGAGTGACTTGTGGCCAGATATCTCTCCCCTGCTCTCCTCATTTTCTGAGGCAGCTCAGGGATCTGGTTGTCTCTGCCCCTGCAACGCTAGGGTTCCCGCCACATGTTTAGTTAGGTCTTTCCCCGCAGAGCCATCCCCCCAGGTCCCTCAGCCCAGGGTCTAGTGAACCCGATGCCCACCTGGTAGTGATATGCAGGCTGCTGGTAAACCGGCTGAGCTACCATCACAGGAGAACTAGATATGGAACGTGACTGTGGGAGGAAACAAAATCGTGTTTTAAGAAAAGCCTTGAATTATTACCTAAGCACAGTTAACTTTTGGCTACTGATTAAAATATTGTTTTTCTTCCTCTTGTTGGTATTATTACCAACTTTATTTAAATCTACTTATTAAAATCATCAGTTTTCCTCTGTGGCTTCATTTCCAGAGTAAAACTAAAACAAATACCAGAGAAGTTTAAGTCTGAAACTTACCACCTCCAAAAATTATGAAAATAAAGGTCTATGAGAACATTTAGGAAAAAAGGGCACCTGATGCAGGTGTAGTTCAATATATAAATACCCTTCAGTGTAATCCACCATATGAACAAACTGAAAAAAAACCCTATGATCTGACATTCTGTTATACTTACATGGTAGAGCACAGTGTAAGTGTCATTAGAGAGGCTACATTCAGCAATTCAGGGGAGCAGATACAGAGACTCACAGCCAAACATAAAGCAGAGCACAGGGAACCCTGCTGAAGATGGGGCGGAAGGACTGTAGGGGCCAGAGGGGTCAAGAACACTAGGAGAACACGACCCATAGAATTAACCAACTAGGGCTCATGGGCGGCAGCAGAGACTGAAGTGATATCAGGGACCCTGCATGGCTTTGATCTAGGCTCTCTGCATTCGTGTTATTGCTGTGTAACTTGGTGTTGTTGGGTGACTCCTAGCAGTGGGAGCTGGGCCTGTCTCTGACCTTTTTGCCTGCTTTTGGGACCCTTTTCCACCTACTGGGTTGCTTAGTACCTAGACCAGCCTTAATATGAGGGGAAGTGCCTACTATTGTTGTAACTTGTCACATGCCATGTTTGGTTGATATATCCCTGGAAGGCCTGCCCTTTTCTGAAGAAAAATGGAGGAGAAATGGATCTGAGGGAGAGGGGAGGTGGGGGAAAAGGACTGGGAGGAGAAGATGGAGGGAAACTGCAGTCAGGATATAATATATGAAAGAAGAATAAATAAAAAAGGAAAGAATATTTGCCAATGACACTTTCTAGATGAGCTCTGGGATAAAGAATTTAAAAGGACAACAATAAGTTTCATCAAAGCATTCAAGTTTAAAGAAGACACAGAGACAGCTCAGTTAATTTCAGGAGAATAACCCCCACCTCCCAAGCAGTGGCCACAAACATAAGGTTTATAGGTACAATGGAGACAAGCCAAGAGGTAAAAATGGAATTCAATAAATATAAACAGTGATGTGGACTCAAGCTGAAATGAAGATGGAATTGAAAGACCCAATAACAACTCAACTACAAAAATTCAAAGGAAAGCCTTATAAGTGGAGTGAGTGAAGCAGAGTATAGAAGAAAAGGCTCAAGTATGAAGTGGATAATCTACAGGAATAACAAATACAAACATAAGTAAGGAATACAGAAAAGGAAATGTAGGACACCAACCTTAGAATTATAGGAAAAGATGGGGTGAAAAGAATGCCAACCCTCTATGGCATGACCAGATCTTCAACAAGACCACAGAAGAAAACCTCCTCAAGCTAAGGAAAGACACACCCATACAGACACAAGAAACACTTAGAACACCAAATAGACAAGACCAAGAAAGAAAATTCCATGGCACATTATAGTTAAAACACTAAGTATACAGAACAAAGAAAGTTATTTGAAAGTTGCAAAAGAAAAAAAAAACACCAGTCGCATATAAAGCAAAACTCATCAGAATAACAGCTGAGTACTCAATGAATTATTAGAAAGTCAGAGAGGCTAGATGCATTACAAGTCCCATAAAACCATGAGGGTTAACCTGAACTAATATACTTAGCAAAACTACCTGAAATAGTTGAAGGAGAAAAAAATAAAATTGACAGCCTAAAAATGTATATTCACCAAACTTTACATAAATAAAGTACAGGAAGCAGTTTTTTGGCTGACTGTGGAAAGAAATATGAAGTCGTACTATTAAATTACAAAGTATACAAACACCCTAAATCAACACAATTAAAACATAGTTTTCATTAGTCTTAAAGATCAAGTGGTCTTAAACTCTTCAGTGAAAAGACTCAGGTAGCTGAATTTATCAAGAAATAAAATCTACTTGTTATATACTCAAAACACACCTTAGATTTAAAGATAGACAACACCTTAGAGTGAAAGTATGCACAGAAATAGTATTCCAATCAAATGGGACCTGGAAACCATCAGGTGTTGCTATTCTAGTATCTGATAAATTACATGTCTAACTAAAATTAATTAGAAGAGATAAAAGGGACACATAATCAAGGAAACAGTTAACCAAGAATACATTACTGTCCTAAACATATATCCACAAAACTGGCAAACTGAGCTGAATAAAAAAAAAGAAAAACCCTGGATTTAAAGACACATATTAACATCAACCTATTAATAGTAGCTAATTTCAATTTTCTGCTATTGGTCATTTGGACAAAAAAAGAGAAATATCAGAATTAAATGACATCACACATCAAACAACTTCACAGATAGCTACTGAATATTCCATGCAAATAACAAAGAATCCACATTATACACAGCAGCACACAAAAGCATCTACAAAACAGACCATTCTTGGACACAAAACCAATATTTATGAATTAAAAAAGACTGAAATAAATGTGTGTATCCTAGCTGATCACAATGTGATAAACAAAATTGATTGCAAACAAATCTCTAGCAAATACACAAACTCATGGAGATTAAATAACTTAATACTTAACGATGAATAGGTCAAAGAAGATATCAAGAAAGAAAGAAAGAAAGAAAAAATTACAGTTTTGTTCTATGCTTCATTGGCTGCAGCACTAGAGAAAGTGGGCCCTGCACCTTGCCTGGGCAGCACAATTGAGCTGGTCTTGATATCAAAGGTGTGGGTGAGCTGGTTCTGAGGGTGTGAGAGCCAGAGAGCTAGCCTTGCTCTTTGCCAGCTAAGGCATTGGGTGAGCTAACTGGGGCAGTGCTGGAGAGCTTGTTGTGGTGGTGTGGGTGTGAGAGAGCCAGCAGGCTGACCAACTCAGCTGCCACCCAAGCCCAGATCCAGAGCTGTGAGTTGGCCCAACCCAACATCTACTTGCAGTACCTCAAATGACAGGGCAACAACAGGATGTCTGAGAGGAGTCCCAGTGAAGATCCAGTATTGATGGTATAGCAGAAACCAGAGGCTTCAAACTAGACCAATGAAGGCTTGCAATGAACATTTTCAAGTAAAGAGGTGTGGACAAAAAGCTATATACTGTGGGACACATGATGACATACTACACCTTCCACGATGAGATTTTTTTTAATATTTTTTTTTTTTTATATTTTGAGGAGAAGGTTGCAAGGGCAGGGGGCTGATACTAATGGGGAGATGTGTGGGACTGGGTTGTATGATGTGAAACTCACAAAGAATAAAAAAAAAAGTTAAAACAATTTTTCTTGAACTAAGTGAAATTGAAAATACAATATAACAAAACTCCTAGGATGCACTGGAAACATACCTAAGAGGGAAATTTATAGCTTTAAGCGCCTACATTAAAAATTAGAAAGAGTATAAATAAGTGGCTTAATGATACATCTCATAAAATTTAGGAAAATAAGAACAAACCAAATTCAAACCCAGTCAATGGAATATGAAATAACAACAACAACAACAACAACGAGAATCAATTGAACTAAGCTGGTTCTGTGAGAAATGAACAAAATTGACAGACCCCCTGGCCCAACTAAAACAAAGAAAGCAAGAGAGGACTCAAATTAGTGGAACTAGAAATGAACATGCAAACATTATAATAGACACCAAACACGTTCAGAAACTTTTAAAACCTGTACTCCTCCAAGTTGTAAAATAAACAGACAGAATCCTAGATTGAGCCAAATCACCAAAATTAAACCACAAAAAGTGAACAACCTAAGTAGGCCTGTAACAAGCAACAAGACTGAAATAAAAGTTTTCCCACCAAAAGTTTTATGATCAGATGGGTTCACACAGAACTGTACCAGCCTCTCAAACACCTACAGCTATTACTTATTAAAATATTTTAAAAAGTAGAAACAGAAGGAGCCCTCTCAAACTCTTTCTGTACGGCCATATCACTCTGATACCCTAAATCAGGTAAAGGCATACATACAAAAAGAAAACTACAGGCTAATATATCTGATAAGCACAGATGTAAAAATGCTCCATGAAATACTTGCAAGCGTACCATACAAATACACCCAAAGACTATTCACCATTATCAAGTCAGTATTATCCCTGAAATGCAGGAATATTTCAACACATTGAAGTAAATAAATATGTACTGAACCAGAAAATGAACTTACAAAAACTGCATAATCATATCAATAGACACAGAAAAACCTTTGATGAAATCCAATATTCTCTCATGATGAAAGTTCTATGGAATTAGAGGGGACATACTTCAACCTAATATAAGTTATACATGAGAAATCCACAGCCCAAATTTTCCCAAATAGAGAAAAGATTGAGGCAATCTCACTAAAGTGAGGAATGAGACAAGGCTGTCTACTAGTCTGACTCCTTTCAAGACTGTGCCAGAAGCACCAGCTGGAAAAATAAGGCAAGACAAAGAAATGAGAGAGACACTAACAGGAAAAGAAGAAGTAACTAGCTATCTGCAGATGAGTTAAGGAATCACAAAACTTCTACAAGAAATTTTCTAGAAATGATAAACAAATTAGCAATGTGGCAGGATACAGAATCAACTACTACAAATCAAAAGCTTTTCTATACAGAAGTAACAAACATAAGAAGAGATCATGGACACATTTCCATTCACTGTAGCCTCAAAGAGAAAGCGCATAGGATTAAACCTATCCAAGGAAGTGAGGGGCCTCTACAATGAAAACCTTTACGCTTCTGAAGAGATAAAGATACTAGAAAATGAAAAGGCATCAAACTTATGGATTTGTAAAATTAATATTTTGAAAATAAGCATAGGAAAAAATACTATCCTAAAATTTATATGGAACCATAAAAGACCCTAGAGAACCAAAAACGTCCTTAGCAAAAAAAATTGATACTGGAGGGATGACAATGCCAGAGCTTAAGCTCTACTACAAAGTTGCAGTAATAAAAGCAATATGGTATTGGTACAAAAACAGACAGTCTAATAATTGGACAAAATGAAAGATCCAAACACTAGTAAATATAACTTCAGATGTCAAAAATACACTCTGGAGAAAGTAAAGCGTCTTCAATAAATGGTAAAGAATGAAATTATCCCTGTGTCTATCACCTTGCACAAAAACTAAAACCTAAGTGTGAAACCTGAACACCGAAGTTGCTAGAATAAAACATAGGTAGTAATCTACATAATATAGCTGTAGAAAAGGACTTTCTGAACAGGGCTCCATTTGTCCAAGAATTAAGATATATAAGGGTTAACACAGTCCACATGGTCCACAAAGGGCCAATAATTTAACTGTCAAAAAATGCTAAAAACCAGATTATTTATACAGTATTTAAAAACTACCCAGTGTTTAAAAACAAAGTTACCTATGTTGCTTACTGGCACATATATCTGTAATAAGAACATACACAATGAAGAAGAAATCCTGAAGAAAAAAAAGTAAAAGGTATGGAAATAAGGAAACTTTATATGAATTTGCCATATTTTATTTCCTCTTTTAAAAGAAATTAATATGACAAAATATTAACATTTGTTAAATTAGGGTAGTAGCAATGTAGGTGTTTTAAATGTTCCAGACGCAGGGCCAGTGAGATGCTCGATGGATGCAGGTTCTCAGGCCCAACATGGCGGAAGGAAAGAACCAACCCTTGCAAATGGTACTCTGACCTCCACAGTCATTGGTGACACACACTATAAGCAAATGTAAAAAACAAAAAACAAAACATCAAATACATAAGGATAAAAACAAATGTAAAAATACCTGGTAGAAACTCTTCTAAACTAAAAATCACTTACAGGCCAAGATGGTGGGACAGAAGTCACTTCTGGAGTATGAAAATAAGCAACGCCATTATGGTAAGTGTACGGATACCCAGTTGAAGTGGTTAGATACATTGTTCCAGCTGCTGGCATTATACTAGAACCTAAAGCAAAGAGTAAGAATAAAAATGGAAATGTTTAATTTAATTTTATGAACATGTAATTTCTAAACACATTTTGAAGAAATATTTTAAGGCTTCTACATAGCTACAGTAAAAGTGAAATATTTAAAATTCTCTGTATTAAAGCATCTCTAAAGAATCTATTTTAAAACATAGTACATCAGAGCTTTTATTAGATTATAGGGATGAAGTGAAAAACAAGACAAATAAGAAATAATGGAAATCCCCAAATTTGATAAGGACACCAACCCACCCACAAAATGTTTGGATCAAAATTTGTCTACAAGATGTGCAGGGACAAAGATGGAAAAAGACTGAGAGAACAGCCAACCAAAGACCGGCCCTACATGAGAGCCATCCCATGGGAGAGAAGCAATCCCTGACACTGTTAATGTTACTCTGCTATGCTTGTCGACAGGAGCCTAGCATAAGTCCTTTGAGAGGGTTCCCCCAGCAGCTGATGGAAACAGATGCAGCAACCCACTGCCATTAGACAGAGCTCGTGGAATCCTATGGAAGCGCTGGAGCAAAGATTGGGGAGCTGGAGGTTCAAGGGCTCCACAAGAAGACCTACAGAGTCAACTAACCTGGGCCATAACGGCTCACGGAGACTGAACCACCAACCAAAGAGCATGCATGGGCTGGGCCTAGGCCCCCAGCACATATGTGGCAAGTGTGCTGCTTGGTTTTCATGTGGGTTCCCCAACAACTGAAGCGGGACACCCTCTCTGACTCTGATGCCTGCCATTGGATCCCATTCCCCTAACTGGGCTGCCTCATCTGGCCTCAATAGGAGAGGATGTGACTAGTCCTGCAGTGACTCAATGTGCCAGGGCCAGTCGGTACCCATGAGGCAACCTCCCCCTTCTCTGAGGAGAAGGGAGAATGAGGGAAGAAGGGTATGTGAGCAGGGATTGGGAGGAAAGGAGGGGGCTACAGTTAGGATGTAAAGTGAATGAATGAATGAGCAAATAAATAAATAAATACATAAATAAGTTAATTAATGAAAAATGAAAAAAGAAAGAACGAAAGCAGGGTGAGCAAGCCATGGGGAGGAAAGCCAGTAAAGAACACTCCTCTATGGCCTCTGCATCAGCTCCAGCCTCTAGGTTCCTGGCCTCATTGCTTTTGATGATGAACTTTTGCGTGAAACTGTGAGTGAAATAAATAAATACCCCTTCAAAATCCCCCAATTCAGATTCTAATACCAGTCTAATTAAACAATTTATATAGTTATTAACTAAATTATTATTTTTATAAATATAATTTACATAATTTAGAGAACATGAAAACTACAGACTCTGTAGTTAAGTTCCTAAATTATGCACCTGAATACAAAGCCATGCATGGCTTACACATCTGTAACACTAGGCCTGAGGAGTGGGTGGGAAGGGGATGGAGATAGACAGATAGCCAGAGATTGCTGGATGGCCAGCCTAGCTAATCATTGAGTGCCAGGTTCAGTGAGACACTTGGGTCTCAAAAAATAGCGTGGGGAGCAATAGGAGGGGGTATTCACACATGCATGAGTACTGTGTGCCCACATGCAAATACAAACATTATATGCATACTATATTCCCAGAGTCGTATGTCCTAATTACACTACTTGCCCATCGACTCGACTCTACTTCTACTACTATGCCAGTGCTTCTTAAAACTTCAACATACACCAGCATCGCCTAGTTTTCTTAAATAGCTCTTAAATGACCCATTTCCAGAGACTTTAATTTAGCAAGCTATGGTAAAGACTATGGATTTGCCTTTTGAGATCACATTTGAACTGATGTTTTCTGCTTAAGCAGCACTGTTTTGGCTCAGTTAAGTGCTTGCCAAAAGAATGAGCCCTTGAATCCCTTATAGCCCATGTAAAATCAAGGCATGTCAGCAACCTGCAATCTCAGAGCTAGGGAGGCAGATACCGAAGTTAAATCAAGATGAAATAAAAGTTTAAACATACCCGCAGTCCCTAGTATAATTAAAAATTTCCCAACCAAGAAAAGACAAGGCCGGGGCAAGATGATTCAATGCATAATTCTACTAGACCTTCAAAGAAGAACTAATGCCAGAACTCCTTAAATTATTCCACCAAGTGGACACTGAAGGAACATGTTATGATTCTTTTTTTGAGGTCACAATTACCCTGATGCCTAAACCACACAAAGACCCAACCAAAAAATTACCAACTAATGTCCTTTATGGATGTAGATACTAAAAATTCTCTATAAAATACTTGCAAACGGAATTCAAGAACACATCAAAAAGGTTATTCAACATGAATCAAGTAGGTGTCATCCCAGAGACAGAGGGATGGCTCAATATAAAGGAATCAGTAAATTTAACCCACCATATAAACAGGCCGAAAGACAAAAAAAGTATCATCATTTCCTTAGGTGCAGAAAAGGCCTTTGATAAAACCCACCATCTTTTTATGATCAAAATTCTGAAGAATCTAGGGTTACAAGGGACATACATCAACATAACAAAGGCAATTTATAGCAAGCCCACAGCCAGCATCAACAAAAACAGAAACTCAAAGTATTTCCACAAAACTTACAATACAAGGATGCCCACTTTTCCCACATCTATTCCAATGTAGTAGCACTACAGAGACACTAGCTCATCCATGGTCATTGCTGCTCTATTCATAATAGCTAGAAATTGGAAACAGCCTAGTTGTCCACCAACAGATGAATGGATAAAGAAAATGTGGTAATTTACATAATGGAATATTATCCAGCTGTTGCTGTTAAAAAAAAGCTGGGCATGATGCCGCACGCCTTTAATTTCAGCACTCGGGAGGCAGAGTTAGGTGGATCGCTCTGAGTTCGAGGCCAGCCTGGTCTACAAAGCAAGTCCAGGACAGCCAAGGCTAACACAGAGAGACCCTGTATCGAAACCAAACCAAAAAACAAACAAACAAACAAACAAAAAAACAACACCCAGAGAATCTTCAACAGAGGAATCTCTAATGACTGAGAAGCCTTTGAGAAATGCTCAACTTCCTTAAGTCATCAGGGAACTGAAAATCAAAATGACTCTGAGATTCCATCTTACACCTATCAGAATGGCTAAGATAAAAAACTCAAGTGACAGCACATGCTGGCGAGGATGTGGGGAAAGGGAAATAGTCCTACATTGCTGGTGGAGGTGCAAACTTCTACAACCACTTTGGAAATCAATCTGGAGCTTTCTCAGAAAATTGGAAATAGTTCTACCTCAAGACCTGAGCATATACCTCAAAGACGCTCCACTATACAACAACGACATCTGCTCAACTATGTTCAAAGCAGTTTTATTCATAATAGCCAGAATCTGGAAACAACCTAGATGGCTCTCAACTGAAGAATGGATAAAAAAGACTGCGGTACATTTACACAATGGGAATACCACTCAGCTATTAAAAATAAGGACATCATGAAATTTACAGGTGATTGGGACTAGAAAAGATCATCCTGAGTCACGTAACCCAGACCCAGAAAGACATACATGGTATATACACATGGTACAAGCAGGTATTAGCTATATGGTACAGGATAACCATTCTACAATTCACAGACCCAAAGAAGATAAGTAATGAGGAGGACCCAAGGGAGAATACTTAAATCTCACTCAGAAGGGGAACTAGAACAGACAGCGGAAGTGGTTGAAAAAAGGGAACAAGGGAGTAGAGGGCGCACAGAGAGAAACGAGGGTGGACAGAGGACCTGGAGAGCAGAGAGACCATGGGCAGAAGCGTCTCTGTGATGAGCTGGAGACCAAGGACAGGGCAGGCTTCTAGGGGGATGTGGGGGTGACTCTAGCTGAGACGCCTAGTAGCAGGGGTCATGGAGACTGAAGAGGACACCTTCTAACTAGATAGGACTCCTAGTGGAGGGAGGGGAACCCCAACCCACTCACAAAACTTTGACCCAAAAACTTTTACCTGCCTACAAGATACTCAGGGATAAAGATAGGGCAGACATTGAGGGAAGGCCCAATGAATGCCTGGCCCAACCTGACTCCCACTCCACGGCAGAGAGCCAACTCCTGACACTATTAATACTCTGCTGTGCTTGCAGACAGGAGCCTAGCATTGTTGTCCTTTGAGAGGCTTCACCCAGCAGTGGATCCAAACAGTTGTGTAGATTCACAGCCAAACATTGGGTGAAGCATAGGAAGAGTAGGGGGAAGAACAGAAGGCCTGGAGGTAACAGGAGCTGTACAAGAAGACCAGCAGGGCCAACTAACCAGGCCCAGAGAGGCATGGGGGACTAGACTTAGGCCCCCTCCACAGGTGTAGCCGATTCTCATCTCGGGCCTCATGTGAGTCCCCAGGTAGGTAGGTAAGTAAGTAAGTAAGTAAGTAAGTAAGTAAGTGGGTGCTGTCGCTAACATGGACTTAGTTGACAGCTTTTTGATCACTCCCCCTGCCTTGCCAGGCCACAGGGGAAGAGGGAGTGCTCAGTCCTAATGAGACCTGATGGGCTGGGGTGGAAGGATGGGGGAGGCTCCCCTTTTCTGAAGAATAGAGGAGGAGGATGGGGGAAGAGGGAAAGAGGGTGGGGCTGAGAGCAGAGGAGGGAGGGGGGCTATGATTGGGATGGAAAGTGAATGAATAAATAAAAAATATATATGAAAGAAATCTAAATGGATTTACCAAATAATAGGGGATATGATACCCCAAGTAAAACCTATGGGGCCCGAAATGGGTTACATCTAACTGAGTTGTTGGCTAAAGGTGCCCATGGAAACCTTCCAACAACCCTAGGCTACTGCCAATGTTATTGGTTGCTCTTGAAAAATTGATGGTAAGGTCCTACTACTGAGTTGAGCTGGTGTCTAACTAGAACCTTCGCCCCTATGGACTAATGTTTGTAGTACTGGAAGGTACTCTGCATGCAATCTATTAACAGCTAACTGCCTGCATGACACACTGGTGTAATAGTGGCACAATGTCATGGGAATAACCAAACACTATCTCACTGTATTTAAGGCCCACTCCACGAGATGAAACTCATGCCTGACACTGCTCAGGTGGTACTAGATAGGCCATTGATCTAGGGAAAAAAACAAATATTATTATTCTGCTAAGGGAACATAGTAATAAAATGACTCCTACTGACATTCTGCTATACCTTTAGATTCAATGCCTCACTCAGTCATCATCAAAGAAGGTAATCATTCCTCCTGCAGGAGATGGGAACCAATACAGAGACCCACAACTAAATAATGAACCTCTGTGCTTTGGAACACCTTTGGACCATCTTAAATGGGATGTCTTTATCAACTCCCCCTCTCCTCAGGGAGCTATGTGGAAAAGGAGGAGGAAAGATTCAAAGAGCCTCATGGGATGGGTTGATGCCTCAGAAACACAACAGGAGTGACCCACATATGAATTCACAGAGACAGCAGCAGCATGCACAGTGCTTTCCAGGTTCAAATTAGGTGAGGTCCTGGTGCTGAGGAGAGGAGTAAACATGAGCTCCATCCCTATCCAAGAAGCTATCTACAACTGAGAACTGCTTACAAAGGAAAACTTTGTTTTCTCCAGTGAAGTTTCACTGAGTATATAAGCCACACTTAAGATAGGTTCCATGATCAGAAGTAGATAGCCAATGCAAAATCAACTCAGTTTTTTCTGCTCTCATACTTCTTTGTTTGGACATTAAAAAAAAAACCTTGTCTTTTGTTTGTATATTATGGTTTCTGTCTCTGTTTTTATGGGTTTTATTTTTGTGTGACTGGTGCTTTTTCACTGTTTTAAAATTTTTTATTTGCCTGTTTGTCATGGGGAGACACATACACACCACACACACACACACACACACACACACACACACACACAGACAGAGAGAGAGAGACAGAGAGAGAGACAGAGAGAGAGAGAGAGAGAGAGAGAGAGAGAGAGAGAGAGAGAGAGA
>OU015743.1:50090226-50120039 GCA_907169655.1 Acomys percivali | reverse complement strand
AGAGAGAGAGAGAGAGAGAGAGAGAGAGAGAGAGAGAGAGAGAGAGAAGGAGAAGGGAGGAGGGAGGAGGGGAGAGGGGAGGAGGGAAGGGGAGGGAAGGGAGGAGAGGAGGAGAAGGGAGAGGAAAGGAAAGAAGAAGAGAGGGGGAGAGAGAGAATGAACAATGAGGCATAGAATTGGATGGGTGGAAAGGATCTGAGGGAGGGTAAACCATGCATTTTCAGTAAAAGATGCTATAATGAAACATAGTACTTTGTATGCTAATTAAAAATAACGATTTTTCCTTAAAATGTTATATAAAATATCCTTAATATTGTTCAACTGTATTTCCCCTATATCTCAAACTAGATATTTTCAATTATGGTAAGAATATTTATATGATCACCAACTTTGCTAAAATAACTTTATTACATTAAGGAAACAAGATATTTTTATAAAAGTCTAATATTTCACAAAAGGACCATGCAAAATATTAAAAAATACATTAGCTCTCAATACATACGAGGAATCCCTACTTGTTGTTTTCTTATTGCTGGACCAATGTTCAGTTTCTTATCCTTATAATTAAGTTTTTCAGCCTAAAATAAAGGAAAAAAACCCCTGTCATTTTGACACAATGATTTGTAAAAATAAATGACAAAATCCCAAAACAATAAAAGAAAAAAGCACGAAACTAACAGATATCATGTAACAGGTTTATTCCTATTATTATTATTATTATTATTATTTGTTGTTGTTGTTGTTGTTGTTGTTATTTTAAGTACAAAGTTTCATAGATCGTAGGCTGGCCCCAAACCTGATATATTATCAGCTAACTTTGAACTTTTGATCCTTTTGCCTCTACCTTTCAAGTGCTGCAATTGTAGCCATGTGCCAAGACTGTCTGGTTTGTGTGGTATTGGGAGTCAGTATGCTACCAACTGAGCTACATCCCTAGTCTCAAAAGATGGTTTCTGGGTTCAAATATTCTTGGCTCTACTGCTATGAATCTAGGTGATGTAGTAATCATTGTTATTTACTGATTGTGCATTTGCAACTTACGTATTCTCTAAAATTTATTTGCAATTTCTGAACCACTATTTGTAGTCATTTCAAGATTATTAGTGGACACGTAAAGAAAATGTCAGTAGTCCAATACACAAATACCCAGATAAGATCAAAGTGATGATTTTTTTGTTTTAGCTATCATAATTTAACCAAGTGTCTTTTAAAGATATGATTTCCACATTATGTGTGTTTTTTCTAAATGGCTCCCAGGTGCTGAAGCACTAGTGTTCCTAAGCACAAGAAGGTTGTCACATACTTTATGGAGAAAATGTATTGACATGGTTAATTCAAGTATGGATATAGTGCTATTGCCATGAAACCAATGTTAATGATTATTAAATATTAATTTGATAATATTATTAAATATAGTGTCTACTATGGCTTGAATATAAAGTGTCCACTCTCCTCCCAATAAGTCATGTGTTGAAGGCTTTTTCTGAACTGATAGATCCAACCATAGGAGGTGATCAGATGATAAGGGATGTATCTGACTTAACAGACTACCTATGGGTTAATAATCTGAGAGCATTTGGGAAGTAATGGAAAATTTAAAGGTAAGGCTTAGTTGGAGGAAGGAAGCCATGGGACGCACGCTCTTGAGAACTTTCGTTTATCACTGATCTCTTCCTCAGTCATTCTCTGCTTCCCGGCCACTCACTGGCCAGGAATGTTCTGCCTTGCAGAAGGCCCACAGCAACAGAACCAGTCAGGTATGAGCTGCAACTTGTGAAACCATGAGCTAAAATAGTTATTTCCACCTTTTAAACAGTCTCTCTCAGGTCTTTGTTACAAGCAGTAGCATATGAACCCAGGCTATATGTTGATTTACTGGTGACACTAGTATCACTAGAAGATTTTTGGATCCTTCTTGTATTTCAACTAGGAACACCAGAAATTCAGTATTCACCAAATGAGTATTTATGATGACTATACAGAATATAAAACCACTATGGCTAAGAACTGACTGTGTCAGATCTTAATAATATATAATTAAAGTACCTTTTCTCTAAAAAGGTTAAATGTTATACTTGCCATAAGTTAGAAGGTATCAAAATGAACTACACGCTATAGACATTTTTTAAAAAAATGAATGTACTTGGCTTATGTAAAGTTTTTCATATGAAGAAAATAATCTCAGGTAATCTTATTCTAGTAATCTACATTTGTAGTGTTTCTAAGAAATTAAAAAAAAAACTGCATCACAGACACAGTCTTAAATGACTAATTTAAGAAAATAAATAAAAACACTGTATCTTAACAATTATCCTCATGCAATGACTTGGAATGTATTGTTCTTCAGAGTGTTTCTTAGAGGGCAATGCAATTTAAAAATACATGCACACACATAAATGTCATACAAATATGTGCACACACATACATAAATGGATCACTGTACTTGTACTATATCATTACACTATCATAAAGGATTAGTTTCAAAGAAAGAAGTTTGAACAAGAAGTTAAATACACTGAAAGAACTTACCTCTTGTAAGATTTTTTGTGCATCTTCTTGAGTTTCAAAAGTGATGAAACCATACCTAAATAAATGCATTAAAATGATCATTTTCTTAGAACATTACATTTTATTTTGCAGCCTAGGGTATGCAAGTTTTCTTTTTAAACTACTAAACTATATGCATGCACTTGCATTAACACTCTTACTTTTTAAGAACTGGCTACTGTAAAAGTAAGCCTTTCTGTATGCCGCACCAGCATAGAGCAATATTGTAGTCCTTGCTTTTCAAAGTGAAGGAAACTAAAGAACTCAAGAATCTTCAAACAGTTTTAGCATTGAGTTGCAAACGCCTGAATGATTCATCTTCTGCTTTAAAGATTGAGATACAATAGATTTCAGACCAGAGCAACCACCTTTGGTTTCCTTCCCTTTCTTTCTCCTTCCTCAGGTTGTGGATGAAACCCAGGGCCTTGGGCATACAAGGCACGTGCTTTACCACTCACTACATCTATAGCTCTGTAGTGTCCTTGAAAAACAAAACAAACAAATCAAACCCAAACAAACAAACACCTATTAAAATAACAAAAGTTTCCTTTAGAGGAATCAAAATAGAAAAAAACCCACATCAACAATAAAATATTTCAATATACAATTTCTTATATAGGTCTTACAAATTCATCACTTAGTTATCATTGTTACACATGAACTAATAATGCAAGTATTAGTATATTTCCCAAGCAACAGCAATAAAAATACAACCCAGTTTTCTAAAAAAAAAGTTTTTAATTTGATTTTTACATGCAAATTAACTCCAGCAATCAGGAAGCATAGGAAAAAGAATTGTTAGTTCCAGCACAGACTGGGATACGTAACCAGACTATTTTCAAAGAGTTTAAAAAAAAGGAAAAGAAAAAGATATATGTATGACATATGTCATGTCCCAAAAGCTAAATTATGGGAAAAACAAAATAAAATATATAGCTACCAAGTGTGAGTCCTGTTTAGACACCAAGACTCCTGTTAATAATGCAAGTATCATAATTATTATCTTGTAACTTATACTGATTCATATTCTTCCTTATTGTTTAATGTTTAATTTTGTGTTGGGGAAGAAAGGTCCTCATTCATTCTTAGCAAGTGGTCTACTACCGGGCTAAATCTCTAACATCCAAGTAACTTTTATTTATATATTTTTTTTTACAGAAAGACATTTTTTGTTTGTCCAAACAATAAAAATTATTTTTGCACTAAATTTGTCTTTTCTCCAGTGTTGGAACTTTTGTTGAAAAATCACGTGGCTGTGGCTGTGTGGGCTTATTTCTAGGTCTATTCCTTTGTGTCTGCTTTTGTGCTTGTACGAGGGTTTTATTCTATTTATCTATAAAGTCTAGGACCCACATTGGAAAGAAAGCATATCTGTCGTAAGATTTTACTTTGCTTACTGTATCTCCAGTTGCACCCATGCTCTTATGAATAACATGGCTTTATTCTTCTTTATGGCTGTGTCCATAAACTACATTTTTTTACCCATAATTCTGCTGATGGCTACCTATGTTGGGTCCGTAACTTAGTAATGTGAATAATGTTGCAATAAACAGAGCTATCTCTGTGATGTGTTGACTTGGAGTCTTTTGTGTGAATATTGAGGAGTTGTATAGCTGTGTTATATCCTAGGTTCATTTTTATTTCTTTTGAGGAACTTCTCCACAATGGCTGAGCTATTTTACATTGCCACCAGCTGTACATGAAGATGCCTTCTCTCTGCTCCACTGCCAGTGTTTGCTCTATTGGCGACTGCCACTCCGACTGGCATATGATGGAATCTCAATGCAGTTTTTATTTGTATTTTTCTAATGGCATGAAGTTAAATATTTTCCTATACATTTATTGGACAACTGTAATTTGTATTTTGAACACTGTTTTCTCATTTCATTATCTCATTTTTTAGATTGCTTTGTTTTGGGTGTTTAAATTTTTGTATATTCTAGATAATAATCCTGTTTGATGTATAGTTAGCAAAGATTTTCTCTTATTCTGCATGCTACCTCTTCATTTGATTGTTTCCTTTGCAGTGCAGAAGCTTTTGAATGTAATAAAATCCAGTTCCTAATGTTGGCATTATTTCCTGAGTGACTGGAGTCCTTACTCAGAAAGTGCTTGCCTATGCCAGTATGTTGAAATATTTCCTTTTATTAGTATTAGTTCCAGGTCTTACATTATTAAGATGTTTTTTATCACTTGGGACTGCATTTTTATTTTATGCACATGAAGCTTTGAATGTGCACCCCATGTGCATGGTGTCCAAGGATTCCTTTGGAAGTAGAGCTACAGATGGTTGTAAGCTAGCCTGCAGGTACTAGAAACAGAATCTGAATCTTCTGTCAGAGAGGCTGTGCCCTTAACTACTGAGCTCCATCTCCAATCTGAAGGAGTTCAATTTTTGCATAGGATGAGATAGAGATCTAGTTTCATTATTCCATATGTAGCAATCTAGTAACATTTGTTGCTGAGGTTGATTTTCAACAATGCAAAATTTTGTCTTTGCAAAAAAACCCCAGGTGGCTGGGCTGTAGGTGTTTCTATCTGGATCCTGTGTTCTGCTCCACTGAGCTATGCGTCTGTTTTTACGATACTTTCATGCTATTTTCTCAACCTTACCTTTCTAGTACAACTTGAAATTGGGTAGAGTGACACCTCAAGTACTGTTTTTGTTCAGGACTACTTTAGCTATGTGGGGTCTTCTGTGTTTCTATATGAATTTTAAGTCTTTTTTCTATTTCTATGAAAAAATGGTGTTGGAACTTTGATGGCGTTTGCATTGAATTTGTAGATTGCTGATGGTGGTATAAGCCATTTCCCACATTAATCTTCCAATCTATGAGCATAGGAAGTTTTTCTACTGTCTAGTAGTTTGTTAAAATGTTTGAAAGTTATGTTTATTTTTATGTGTATGAGCGTTTTGCCTGCATATATCTCTGAGCCTGGTGCCTACAAAAAACAGGTGTCAGGTCCCTTAGAGCTGGGGTTACAGGCGAGTGAGCCCCCAGATGTAGGCCTAGGAGCTGCTCTAGGCGAGCAGCACGCGCTCTCACTGCGCCGTCTCTCCAGCCCTGTTCTCATTCTTATATAGAGCAGTTTAGGGTTTTTGTTGTTGTTTTGTGTCTTACTGTTGCTATTATACACTGTTTTTTTAAAAAATAGTATCTGCTTTGTTGTCTACAAATTCATTATTTCTTTCACTTTTCCAATTTGGTGGAATATAAGTCTTAAAAATGTCCTTAATGTTTTTGAATTTCATTGATATCTGTTGCAATCTCTTGCATTAATCTAATTTTGTCAATTTCGGTCTTCTCTTTTTGTTAGTTTGGCTAAGAGCTTATAAATCTTGTTGATCTTTCCAAAATACTCTGTTACATTGGTTCTTTTCCCACTTCACTTTATTAATTTCTCTCCTGATCTTGATTCTTTGCTTCTACTGACTTTTTTTTTTGGTTTGTTCTTATTCTTTTCCATGACTACAGGTATATTATTTACTTGAATGTTCCTATATTCAGCTATGAATTTCCTTTTTTATGCCCTCAATTATATTTCATAGGTTTGTGTATGTCATGATTTTACTTTTATTAAATTCTAGAAATTTATTAATTTCTTTAATTTTTTGACAATACAAGCATTATTCTATAAAACTCCATGAGTTCACGGATTATCTAAAGTTTCTCTGAAACAATTATATCTTTATACCACTGTGCTCAGAAATCAAAAATCAGTTTTTCTATATTTGATAAGCCTTGCTTTGTGTCCTATTAAATGATGTATTTTAGAGAAATTTTCATGGGCCAACTTGAAGAAAGTATATTCTTCAGCGTTTCAGTGTAATCGTATGCAGATGTCTGCTAGGTAAATTTGATCTGTGATGTGATTTAATTCCTCTCTGTTCCTGTTTTCTCCTAGAATGATATATTAGTGAGACTAGAGTTCTGAAATGACCCATTGTTATTGTGTTAAAGTTAGTCTGTGTCTTTGTACATAAGCAGTTCCTGTTTTATGAAATTAAGTGCGTCAGTGTTTGGTGCATATATGTTTAGAACATTTTCTCTTGATGAATTCTTTCCCTCAATCAGTACCAACATTTGCTATCTCTTCTAATTTTGTTCTTAAGTGTTTTTTTCAGCTACAGATTAGCAATTCTGTTTGCCTTCTAGTTTCATTTGCTTGAATATTTTCTCACCCTTAGATTACACATCTTAGATGATGGGGTGTGTCTTGTAGGTAATAGATTATTATAGATTTTTTTTTCTGAGACAGGGTTTCTCTGTGTAGACTTGACTGTCCTGGACTCGCTTTGTAGACCAGGCTGACTCACAGAGATCTGCCTGCGTTTGCTTCCCAAGTGCTGGGATTAAAGGTGTGCACCAGCATGGCCCAGTTTAGATTCTGTTTTTTAATGCAATCCACTATTCTGTCTTTTGACTGTAGAATTTAGTCCACCCATTTTCAAAGTCACCACTGAAAGGTGTATTAATTCTTCTTAGTGTTTGGTCTTCTATTCCTTAACTACTCTTCTGGTGTGGTTTATTCTTTCCTGTAGTGTCGTATGTTTATTTTCTACTTCCTTCTAAAATACTAAGTTTCTTTTGTAGTGCTGCTTAAGTGGTCATAAATTCTGTTTTTTTTTTTTTAAATAGAAAGGAGACTTTAGTTAAGATCTATTTTGCTGGATATAGTGGTATGTCTTAATAATTATTACCTTTTCAATGCTTGAAATGCATCATTCCATACTCTCCTGGCTTTAAAGGCCTTTGCAGAGACAACATTGCCAACAGATTTGCCTTTATATCTGACTTGGGTGTTTCCTCTAGCGACTTCCAATATTTTTCTTCATTCTCTGCCTAGTGTTTTATTTGTAACATGATATGGAGAACTTTTCTGGTCTTGTCTGTTCTGTTTTTTGACACACGTCTTGAGTACAGATAGTGTTAATTATCGATTTGACAGAATCTAGACTCACTTCAGGGAGAAGCCTCCATATGCATATGAAAGGAATTAGCTTGGTTACAACATCCTTTGGTCATGCCGGAGGATGACTATCTTGATTAGAGTCATTGAGATGGGAAGACTCGGCCACACCCTGAGGGCATTCACTGCTTTCTCCTTGCTGATGTGGCCACCTGCTTTAAGTTCCCACTACCCTGACTTCCCCACTATGATGGGCTGTACCCTTGAATTGTCAGCCAAAACAAACGTTTTGCCCCACTAAGTTGCTCTTGTCAGGATATGTTATCACAGTTACAGGAAAAGAAAGCAAGACAGATGCTTATCTATTTCTCTAGATTTGGAAAGTTTTCTGCTTTGATTCTATCAAAAAAATTTTACACCCTTAGCCTGGAGTTTTTCTATCTTGACCATTTGTAAAATTTTAAGTTTAGTTACATAGAACTCACATGTTCTAGTCATATTCTTTCATCTCTCTTGTGTTTCATTTGATCCATTCTATTGGTGAAGTTTCCTACAGAGTTATTTTTATTTGACTTTATTGAATTTTTCCTATTTTCAGTATTTCTTTTTTGTAAATTCCTCTCTCATATTCCATATTAACTTTCCTATTTCAGTCAGCTGTTTATTTATATTCTACTTGAATCAAGAGTTTATTTTTATACTGTTTTGTTTCATTAAACAGTCTTATCATTCCTTGTCTTGAATTTCACTATTTATAATCAATTGGCATTTTTGGGGTGTGTGGTACTGTGTGATTTTTCACATTTTTAAATTATCACATTAAGACTTATGCATTTTGTTGACTAGAGTTTTTATGAGCTATACCCTTTAAGTTTAATTATTTGTATTATTTAAATGTGAGTAGATTTGATAGAGTTGAGGTGCATAGTTTAGGAGTTAAAACCTCATCCCATGTGGTCAGGACACTTGGTACAACCTCTTTATTATTACTTCTCTTGGAGTACAGTACTAACTGCAGAAGCAACCATAAATGCTGGGAAGGTCCACAACACAAACATAACACTAGCTAGTCAAATACAACTTCAATTAACTATTGGAGGACCAAGAGACTAGGATGGTACAACCAGAATATTAGTTACTAAGATTAGGAGTAGAATGACTGTTGGCTGGGTAAGGATAGCCATCAGTATTAGAATGTAGAAGAAAACTGAGGTAGACAAAATATCTGGGAAGGGAAAGTTGGGGAATTTTCAGAGTTTAAAATTTGGAAGGTTACAACGAATAAGTAAAAACTGAGTAGGCATGGGAAAGAGAAACGAGAACAATGTAAGAATTCAAAGTACAAAATGGGTAGGTTCCTGGGAGGCTATAGGGGTGACTCTAGCTGAGAATCCTAGTAGCAGGGAGCACAAAGACTGCACCCTCTAACTAGACATAGTAGAGGATGGGGAACACCAACCTATCCACCAAAACTTCAACCCAAAACCTGCCCTGCCTAACCAATGCCTCGCCCAACCTGTGACCCATCCCATGGGAACTCTGCTATGCTTCCAGACAAGGGACTAGCATAGGTGTCCACTGAGAGGCTCCACTCAGTAGCGGATTGAAACAGATGCTGAGACTCACAGGCAAACATCTGGCAGAGCTCAGGGAAACTTGCGGAAGAAGGATAGAAGGGCGGGGACAGGAACCCCACAAGAAGACCAACAGAGCCAACTAAGCAGGGTCCAGGACTGCTTACAGAGACTAAAGCACCAACCAAAGACTGTGAATGGACTGGACCTAAGTCTCCTACATGGATGCAGCAATGGCGGCTGAGTCTTCATGTGGGACCTCTAGTAAGGGGAGCAGAGACTGTCTCTAACACAAACTCTTGCCTGTCTTTTGTTCACTTCCCCCTGGCACGGCTGCCTCGCCAGGCCACGGAGGAAGAGGATGCACTGAGTCCTGATGTGACTTGAGCACTCAGGTGGGTTGATGGGGTGCTCCCCTTTTCTGAGGAGCAGCGGAGGGGAGATGGGGGAAGGAGGAGGGAGGGTGGGACCAGGGGGAGAGAAGGGAGGGGACTATGACTGGGGATGTAAAGTGGATAAATAAGTAAATAAAAATTTAATTAAGGGTTCAAAATAGTAAAATGGGTGGAGTAGCATATAGAACAATCCTATAGCCTAACCAAACACAGTACAAACTAAAACAAGACTATTAAAAACATTTTTTGCAAGAGCAAGGACTAAGAAATGAAAACAAAACAAACCCAAGAACAACAAAAAGGCAAAAGTACAATAAGAGTATACTGAGGTCTAAAAAATCACACTGGCCATATTTTATTTTTGGAAGATGAGTTTTGAGCTCTTTCCCTCACTGAGATGTGCTGCTGAGAGAGGTATGGCCACCAATCTCAGCTTACACTATTAACCAGATTTGGGGATGTACTGCCCCGGTAGTTTGAACCATTTACTCTTTGGACTAAATTCTTGGCACAACTGTGCTAAGTTAAGCAGTGTATTTCTCAGTTCCCTCCTTGACTTGATCTCTGATTTAGTAGTGCAGTGGGGACAGTGTTCATCAGTGTTTGAGAAGAAGACAAAACAGAGCACCTTGTTTGTTCCCACTGCCCTTTAGTGGCAGCCTTGGGAGCCCACCCTCAAATTTGTTTCTGACTTTGTTATTTATGTCTTGAATTAAGTTTCTTATGGTACTCATTTGCTTGTTTGCATACTATTTGAAGTCAACTGTCATTTTACAAAAGGCTTTTGAATTCTTTGTTCAGTATTTTACTTACTCTACTTAGATTTGATAATTAAGGAGTTATGATCTTATGGGTGCCCCTTTGCCTTTTCATGCTTCTTGTCATTTATACACCTATTGGTATGATATCTCTTCTATTTCTTAAAGAAACCTTCTTCATAAGTAGCATTCTCTTCATGGCTCAATCCCCACTACCACCCACTAAGGAGAAAACAAATAACTAGAACACTAAACCAAGGCAGATGAGAAATATACTTAAAATTGATGGATATTAAATAACATACCACTAGTGACCACAGGTCAGAAAATGGCAAAAATAATATATAAGCTATTAAGTTAAAAACTTTGGGCAAAAGTAAAAATAGTAAACTATTGAAATACTAGAAGGCTGGGGAAAGGGAGAAGGAAAAGGCAAAGTTAAAAGAAAGAAAAACTGAATCCACAAATGCGCTGTGAAGTGAGGAAAAAGCAATAGATTAAATCTTTCTGATTGTACAATAAAGAAAAAAATGTATAAGCAAATAAATGTGAGAAAAATAAAAGAGAAAACCATCAGTTTTGAAAACAAAGTAAAAATACTAAACTGTAGTAAAAAAGAAAAAAAGGATAAATACAAAGCCCCAAAAATATCCATGCAAAATAAAAACAACAGGACAACGTACTGGAGTAGTTTCTTTGTGGTCCTAATGTGTGAGGGGAAGTGTGCAGCTGAAAATGGAGTCACTTGCCCTTCCTAAGACTCAGGCTAGTGCTGAGCCTCCACTAGCCAAATGCCAAGTGTCAACATGCTCTAGGTGTCGTCACTCTGTCTTTACTTTTATTGTGCACCAGGAGCTTCTATGGCCACAGTTAGCACTGTACTGGTAGGCCAGGCAGATTCTTCCCCGTGCCAGAAATTCCTTAGTTTGGACAACCTGGCATAGCTCCTGTCTAAGCCAAATAGTGTTCCAAAGCATTTTGAGGAGTAGGGAAGACAGAACACTAAATGCAAACTGAAGGATTAGTCATAGTGTTTTCAAATTGCACTAAACATTAATTACCCTCTAGGAGAGAGGAGGCTGCAGAAGGTGAGGGCTAAGCTTGACCTGAGTTTTGGAAACCTCTCACATGTCAGCAGCTGAATCATGTGGCTTCAAGAGCTAGAGTGCTAACCACAGATTCAGGGCTTTTAGTCTCCACTATTTATGCTCAGATATGGCTGTCTTCTCGCCATGCAAGATTGGTCTATCACAGTCTCCACTGTTGGAGACTCTTGCTGTCTGAACTTCTCAGTGGGCCCAGCACTTTCCTATTGCTAGCATAGCTCTTTCCCATTCAAGAGCTGGCACAGGCTGCTGTGAGGCTCCTGAATTGTAACTGTTCCTTACTGGACCACTATTCTGTTGCCATACACACGCAGCTGTCCCATTACCTCTTTTATAATTCCTAATGTTCTTACACTCTCTGGAATAGAATATTTTATTATCCCAATTCTCATTCATTGTGTTTTCTAATATGATGTTTTGCTCTTTCTTTCTCTCCCTTTCTTTTCTGTGACCCCAGGAATGACCCCAGGACGCCAGCTTTGTTGCTGCTGGAGAGGACAATAACCCAGACTGGCCTCCAATTTGCAAGCCTCCTGCCTCAGTCTCCAGGACACTGGGTTACACCTGGCTTTCCATGCTTTTCAATGACATAAGTATTATCAAAATAATGTAAATTCTTTTTGCCAAATGAAAGACATAATAATCTCAACTCATTTTAATATTGTTTGGCAGTCTCAGGAAGTTTTTTTGCTAAAAAGAATCTCTCTGTGAAAACACTTATCTCTTTCACACGAGTCCCTGCCATATTCTTCTATGTCATTTCTCATTAATTCTGTTTTTCATCTGATTGGTTCCTTCTAGTAATCCTCTAAATATATTTTCTCTATCTTAAGAAAACAAGCATGATTTATTCACCTCCACTGCTTTGTCTATTAATTTTTGACTTTGAAATAAATCTCCTTATGTAAATGTTCTTTGCAAACTACGCCCCTCCCCCTTAAATTTTTGGCATCTGTACACACAGAAATCCTGAAATAGCTCTATACATTACAGGGCACAGCTTACTTATTTCAATGTTAATTCTAATTTTAGTCATTGCTCTATTACTATGAAGAGACACCATGACCATGGCAACTCTTAAAAAAGGAAAGTGTTTTATTATGGCTTGCTTATGGTGGGAAGGATGGCAGTGTGCAGGCAGGCATGGTGCTGGAGAAATAGCTGAGAGTTCTACATCTGGATCCACAGGCAGCAGAGAGAGACACTGTACCTGGTTAGGACTTTTGAGAGCCCAAAGCCTACTCCCAGCGACACACTTTCTCTAACAAAGGCTGTACTTCCTAATCCTTTCAACTAGCACCACTCCCCGTATGAGCCTATGGGGGCGGTCAGTCTCTTTCAAACCACCACATTCCATTCCCTGGCTCACATAGGCTTATAGCCTTATCATAATGAAAAATGCATTCAGTCTAACTTCAAAAATCCCCACAGTGTATCACAGGTTCAACACCATTCAAAAGTCCAAAGTTCAAAGTCTCTTTTGAGACTCAAGGCAATCTCTTAACTGTAACCCCTGTAAAGTAAGAATCTAAAGGCCTAACATACAATGGCACGGAGTGTATGTTACCATTCTAAAGAGGGGTTAGAGGGGGCATAGTGAGGAAATACCAAAGTAAGACCTAAAATAGCAAACTCCAAATTCTGCATCTCCATGTCTGACGTCCAGCTCCTTTCGGTGTTGCTGACTGTAATGCACTCTCCTGGCTGCTTCCATACCACATCTCCAGCTTTCTTCAACAGGTATTCTATGTCTCTGGCATCTCCAACATCTTGGCGTCTCCAATGAAATCCAGGCTTCAGCTTCACAGCTTCGCACAGTGTCCTATCTGGGCCTCCATGCAGGGACACCTCTGGCATATGCCTGGCTTAACAGCTTTTCTTAGCCACAGAGGAAGAGTCCACCACCCTTTTCTTGTATTCGTGACTCTAAAGCCAGAACCATGTGGTTGATGCTGCCAAGCTCTGCTGCTTGCTGAGACTGGAACTTGGCCCTTCTGTTCAAACACATTTGTTTCAGCTTTTTAGTTCCTTTCCACAAGTTGAAAGCTTGCCCTGAGGTCACCACTTCCTTTATTCCATTTAACATTAGGTGTTTCTTAAAACTATTTTTTAAATCTCCTTGAGCACTGGACTTGGCTCCATTCCTTCCTGGTGCTTCTTTTTACCTCAAACTGCACATTTTGTACTTTTCTTTTCTCAGCCTGCTCCTTTTCTTTATACATCTCTGTGTGACTGCTGATAACAATGCAACAGAGTCAATACTAGGCTGTCTTGAAATTTCCTCTGCCAACACTAATCTTCCAAAACTCTTCATTTAGCCTCAGGCAAATTGCGTTCACTGTCGTCTATGTTTCTGCTAGTTTAACCCATTAAGCCCTGCTTAAAGCATTCGAGTGGCTTCCTAATCCAAAGGCCACATTCTGCCAATAAGCAGCATGGTCAGGCCGGTAACAGCAATACCCTGCTCCCTGGTACCAACTTCTGTCTTAGCCAGTGTTCGATGGCTGTGAAAAGACACCATGACCATGGCAATTCTTAAAAAGGAAAGCATGTAATTGGGGCTTGTTTACAGCTTCCCACTGTCCTCATGGTGGGAGGGATGGTGGCATGCAGGCAGACGTGGTGTTGGGAGAGAGGCCAAGAGTTCTACATCTGGATCCTCAGACAGCAGGGAGAGAGAGAGAGAGAGAGAGACACTGGGCCTGGCTTGGTCTTCTGAAAGCCAAATCCCACCCCAAAGGCCACTCTACTAATGCTTTCAAATAGTGCCACTCTGATGACCAAGCACTCAAATACATGAGCCTATGGAAGCCATTCTCTTTCAAACCATCGTGATTCTTCTTGACCTGACAAGCAATCATTCTCATTAGAGTGGCATTACTCATTTGCTCCTTAACTAGATTCTGGGCCACAGAGCATAGATTTTCTTTGGGGTTAGCAGTTTTCAAATAAACTCTCTTACAGTTTAAATTGCACTCATATACAATTCCAAAAGAACCTGTTTCTTTAGCTACTATACATTTGCCCCTCAACATTTTTGTCATATTATACTAAATGGCTACTTAGTCCACGCAAAAGTAAGTTTTTAGATAAAGAAATATTATAGAATCCCTCTTTACTGCCACCAACACAGACACATGCACAGATAATGCAAATTTATGAGAAAAGAGGGCACAGAGTTCCCTACTAAAAATGGAGACAAAGTATTTTAGTATACAAAATCTAACCCAACAAAACACAAATTATTATTCTATATATTATGTGCAATGATACTAACCCTTTGGATACTCCAGCTCTGTCATTAACAATCTTCACTTCTTTTACAGACCCATACTGGGAAAAAAATTTTCTTAAATCATTTTCATTTGTCTAGTGACATAAAAAGAAAACATTAAGAAACATTTTAATCAATAAAAGATGAAACAACTCTGATGCCTGTTGTGGAGACATAAACATAAAAATCAAGTTGAAAAGTACCTCTCATCATTATAAAATAGGTAAAAATCATGGTTACTTAAATGTATGCACTTTGCTGTATGTATAGTAGGTAGCTAAATTTTATATATTTATATATATATATGTCAAATTATTTTAAACTAAAACTGCAAAGAATGCTAACTATGTAAAGGAATCTTTTAGTGACTTTAAGAATGCTGACTTGGATTACATATATTAAACCCTGCAGCCTGTATTACTATTATTTGGGGATGGCAGCAGTTACAACATTCAAACTAGGTCACAACAGCCTAACACAGTCACTTTATAATAATCAACATATTCTTTAGGAAGACTAAGGTCTTAGGAAAGAAATAGTAGCTCCCCAAATACTTGTACTTTCTATAACAAGTCACAAAGTGACTATAATATTTTTAATTAGATACTTTATCTGTACTCAACATACATTTTAGTTAACTACAGACATTATGATGACAAAATAAAATTAGAGTAATAGCCATAATGTTTGAGATGTGTATAGTAAGGAGAAAGTCAATGTGATTGAACTTGAAAGAGGTATAGTTTGTAGGCTTCAAAAAATTAAGAGATTTAAAGAGTCTGAGACTGATACTATAGAAAATTCTTTCCTCATCGGCCATTATTTGTGGTTTTGAAAAAGATATTTCTTAAGGGAAAAAAATTCCTTTACCTTAATGCTATGGCTACATAGAAACAATGACATCTAAGATTCATATTGTCTTTGATATGCTTTAGTGACTTACATGAAAGTGTAGTTTACTGAATACTTATTTAATAAAAGTTCACTATGATGGCCAGCCACAGGGGAGGCAGAGACAGGTGGATTTCTGTGAGTTCAAGGCCAGTCTCGTCTACAAAGTGAGTCCACGACAGCCGAGGGCACACAGAGAAACCCTGTCTTGAAAAACAAAACAAAGTTTATTACAATGTTTAATATGAATGAATTCTAAGCAGGAATACCCATATTTCCATACTTCAGAAAAATCTTTCAAAAGGGAAGTATTTTATAAAGCATTTTATAGTGAAACAATCATATATTTAAGAATCATTATTTTGGCAAATACATTAAGTGTAACATTTTTCTTAAGTAAAAGAAAAAGTAATTTCATGTAAATTGCAGTTAGAGTATGTGGAAATAAGGTGTATGTCAAAAATCACACATAACAGCACATTTCGGTATAAAAGCATCTCTCCCCATAATTTCTAATACCTGAACTTAGAAATGCTCTTATAAATCCCGTTGGAAGATATGTGATGTGTGCACGCGCGCATGCGCGCGCATGTGTAGATTGAATTTAGGGCCTACAAGCTAAGCAAACCTCTATCATTGAGTTAAATCCTCAGCTCATGTTAGGGTATTTGATTAAAAATATCTATGTATACTTTTCCTGTACATATCTACTACTACCTCTTATATAGAAATACTGCAAATCATTTCAACTATGCTTCTCTGAAAGAGTGAAACATCTCATGAGCTGATTTTTGTACAGATTCTCTATTTGGACCACAAGGCATTTTAAATGATCAGATTAAAAATGCTATCAAAGAAAGCTTTTTGTAAGAAATTGAAGTCTACAACATTACTTATGAATGCAAGAATAAAGGGTGGGATTAAAAACAGAGTTTTACACAAATAAAATCTTTAGATTTTTCACTTGAAAAATGAAATACTCAATTATCTAATCAATTGGAGCATCATATAAGAAAGTATACTTGAAGTATGTGGAAAATGAGTATAGAGTAATGAGTGAGAAAAGTAGATTAGTTCAAAATGAAGGAAGGAAAGGTCGATTTTAGACTCATTCCACTAGTAACAAGGGGCACACAGCAAGTAAAGAACCGTCAATTTCCTTGAATGTGAGACTAGACAAATATACATACATAAATTAACCTACATTATTGCTGAAAAGGTTATTTGTATTTAAACTAAGGTAATGTGAAGCCTATTAACCAATATGTAATTAACCAAATATAATTTTTATAGCTGTATTAGGAAATAATTGCTGAAAAATGAAAAATTCTACTGTAAAGAAAAGTGAAACACTCTTTCCCACCTCATTGCATCCACAGATAGATACCTTAAAGTCAATTCCTCCTACAAAGATGCGATTAGGGATCACTGTTCCATATCTTGGGGCACTTGTTGGGTTATTCAAAGGCACAGGTGACACAGGATTAGGGGATGGAGATAATGAATCTGTTTGCGTCTGGTTTGTTGTTTGCTGTAAGATAAAGTCATTTTAAACTTTCAGCATTGGGCATGAATTTTAATGCATGACTACCAAAATGATCATTTAGGCAAAATGTCATATATTAGACTTGACATTTATTCCAAAATTATGAAGATTATAATTAGAGTTCACAGCTTTTGGGGGAAATAAAAAATGAAATAAAGTACTTCACTCTAGAGAAGTGCTTGCTATTAATCATACTACTCAAACACACTCACAGTAATTATGAGGTGTGCTATTTGTTAAGGAAGAACACTAAATTCATATAGAAGTTAGGGAAAAAAGAAGACCCAGACGGATGGAGATGCTTTGCACCAGCCATCTTGTCCAGGTGTTGAAAGTTGGCCTGGCATCACAGGCAGTGATGTTCTCTTATTAACAGAACATCAGCATCAGGCAAGGTCACTGTAATTATGATAGATCAAGATTCAAAGAAGCATTCTTTAATCATGTCTGAATACCAATAAGAAAAGCAATGTCCAAACCATGAGATTTACCGAACATTGCTTTATCTTGGATAATCTGAGCAACTGCACCTCTTTATCAATCTTAAAAATATTAGCATAATCACAGAAATAGTCCTATTTCTTCACAAAATCTATTCCAGGTAAAGCCCTTGTCTCTGAAATCCTAAAAGTCTCAAGCCTATATATTGGATAAATCAAGCTCTCAACACCTGAGAGGCCCCATGGGATACTTTCTTCCTAGTTCCAATGACTTCATAGACAACTCAGTTACCTTGTTTTTCGTAGTCTTTGGCTAAAAAGCACTGACAAGTACCTATTTGAAAATTAGTTGGTCTTTAAGAAAATTTCATACCTAGCTAGGTGAAGTGGCACATGGTTCAACTCCCTCCACTTGAGAGGCAGAAGCAGGTTTTGATTTCAAGGCCAGCCTGGTCTGGCCATACCAAAAAAACTGAGCTCAGGCTGGGTAGTGATGGCACATGCCTTTGATCCCAGCACTGGGGAGGCTGAGGAAAACCCATCCCTGAGTTCAAGGCCAACCTGGTCTATAGAATGAGTTCCATGACAGCCAAGGCTACAGAGAAACCCTGTCTTGAAAAATCAAAAATGAATAGAGGTTGGTATTGCTCTATTATGCTTATCCTTCTAAAGTGGAAGGCACAATGGCAAGCAAATGGACTTGTAATGTAAAACAGACCAAAAAAATAAAAAAGAAAAAAAAAGATTAAACAGACTTCTGAGACAGTCTAACATACTAAGTAATTATAAAATACTAAAGTTCAATGTCAGCTGAGAAGCATTACACTGAAGTTTCAATGTAGATAGTGGAACAGTTCTTCCCTACAATAGTTCTCCATTTTATTGGCCAACAAAACCACTCTTAGAAGTTCCTGTGATTAAAAAAGCCAAATTTCCTGTCCTTGTGAATATTATGTCATAGTACAGATAAATACAACATATGACATGTTAATGGGAAGAAATAGATCAATAGTATATAATATTAATAGAATTAATAGTAATTATTATTTCTGTTTCAATGAAGGAAACCTCTAATTGAAAATAGCACTAATGAAATTCTAGAAAAGACTGTATTGTCAGAAAAAACCCTACCAACTCTAAGCTAAACATTGTATAGAATTTGTTAAACAATAAAAGTCTTCACAAAATTCTTGAAAAGCAAAGGAGTTTGGTGGATGAAATCAGTCCCAAGTGGAGAGAACTCAGGCTACTCACTGATAAAAAGAAAAAAAATAATACTGATTTTTTTTTTTTAAGCAATCAATTCGCTTCACTCCCAGTTTTAAAGGCTCATGTTGTGGATATAATAATAATAAAAATAAAAATTATTATTTACCTCTTTCTTATACATATTTGCCTGTCACTGTGCACTGTGCAGTAATATTCACGAGGACAGTAAGTTTGTCTATTTTTTTTAAAAATCACTGAGTCATGTAAAAAAATTTTACATAGTGAGAGTTCAATGTGTATTTGTTGAACATATGAACAAATTGCTATAATATTCTAGACCACATTTTATTGTTAGGGGCAACAGGGCTCAGATACAGCTAACATCTAAGTTCCTTTGAGATTATCGGTGATTTTTGACAACCGAGGAAACCTCTAGTCGTCAACCGTTTGAAAGCATGGAGGTATGCGTCCTCTGCTTCCTTGTTGAGCTTTGACCTCGGAAGAGTTTATTACGACACTCTTTAAAAAGTAACGCGGGCCCCGGTGCCCCCTTCTCTGGGGGGGCTTCACCTCGAAATGGACCATCTTTGCAAAGACACCAGGAAGAGGTGGGCTAACCGTCGCAGTCACCGCCTCGGTGCTCCTTCCCCTCTGAGGCCAGCAGGCAGAGGCGATGGGGCAAACGCCCGGGTTGACCACATCCTCAGGCTCTCTTGGGTCATCGTGAACTGGGGCACTGACGCGAGGGTCCCCCCCCTCCCCACCAAAGTGCGGGAGGGAAAAGAAGGCCAGCCAGCGAGAAATTTTGCCAGGCAGACCCGCCAGCAGCGGTGGCGGGAACCCTCAACGGCACCTACCACGCGCTGCCAGCCACGCAAGGTGGGTCTCAGGCCTGGCGTTGGCGCATGCTGATTGGCTGCCGGCCGGGCACGGGGCGGGGCTTGGCGGCACGTTACCATGCTACGCTGAGGGAAGTGGGGAGGGCGGCGGTGGTCGGGGGGGGGGGGGGGGGGGGGTTGGCGGAGGGGAGCCCGCTAGGCCCCAAACCCGACTCAGGCTCGACGACCTGGGCGGGCAGGCGCGCATAGCCCAGGCTGATCGCGGGGTGGAGCGTCGACGGCCCTGCAACTCGTGGCCGCGGGCAGCCAAAAGGGCGGGCGGGCGGGCGAGCGTCGAGGGCGCCGCAGTCCGGGCCGGAAAAATTGCCACGCGTTGAGCGTGGAGGGCTGAGCGTGGATCCCGGCCCTGGGCCCCGCGGTCCACTCCACGGCCGTTTCCCGGGGGCTGCCCACCCTCCGGGACACCCCGACGGCCCCGTCCCACCTTCTCACACCCCCCGACGGGCCGCGGCGGAGGGTTCCCCCCGCTCCCCCCAGCACCGCGCTTCTTCCCAACCGAACAGCGAGCGTTTCGTTCGGTCTCCAAAGCACACCTTTCCAGCCCCACCGAGGCCGGGCCGCGCAGGACCCAGACCCCAGCACTCACCGCCCGGGACTCGGTCTCCATCTTCCCCCTCCAACTCTTCCGAGAGGCAGGAGGCGCGGCGGCGGCGAAGCTCCAGTTGGAAGGCGCGACGGCGGCGGGAAGCGAGCCGGCGCGGCTCCCGTCGGGGACTCGCTCCCCCTGGCGGCGGCGGCTGCGGCTGCAGCGGCGCAGGCTCTGAGCTGGGCGAGCGGGACTGAGGGGGGGCGGGGGAGGCGCCGTGCGCAAGTTCCCCCCCGGGGTGGCGCCAGGGCGGCGGGACAGACGGCTCGCACTGCCACTGCCGGGGCGGGCAGCGGCGGCGGAGCGGTGCGCCGCGGAAGCGAGAGGAGAGGCGAGCAGCTGCGAGCCGCACGCCGTCGCCGGACCGCGGACTTCCGAGGGCTGACAGGAAGACAGTTTCCACGTGCAAACTCCGCTCCCCTTCCAGGAGTCGCACGCAGAAGCCGCGGAAGGAAGTCACCGCTCGCTCGCAGCACCTGCTGTCTCTGTCACCCACGCCTTGCCGGGCTGGGCGGGGCAGCGCAGCCCAGGCCAGAGGGTAGGGTAGCTGTCCTGTGCCCCAGAGAGAAGGAGGGGCTGGAAGCCAGGCTAATGCATTTAATCCCAGCACATGGGAGGCGGAGGCAGGAGGATTTCCGAGTTCAGGATCAGCTTGGTCTATATAGCGAGATCCAGGACAGTTAAGGGCTACACAGTGAGACCCTGACTCAACCACCATGCCAACTACCCTATACTAAAAAAAAAAAAAAAAAAAGTGGGGGCGGGGCTAAGGGACAGAAGCCATCTTCATTAGACTTGGCCCCACAGTTTTGAGGATCTCTTGAAAAAAACTGCTTTGCAAGCATTGTTTCTGAAAGGTGGCCGAGAGCCCAGCTTATCTCTTAAGTGACATGGAATTACTGTTAGATAAGCTCATGTAGTAAGGGCTGTCATTATTGTGAGCGACCGTCTATCACGGGCTCATTTTATTTCAGGCACAATGCTGTATGGTCGTTTCTCATGCTCATCCTCCCAATAGAGTTGAATCATAGGTGGGTAAGTACTTTGGTCACGGTTGAGAGCTGTACGTTTAACCCTAGCACTATGCAATCCAAATTCTTCATCTTAAGGAGCTGGCTATGTTTTTAAGCCGTTAGCATCCGCAACCGTTAGGAGTTACGTCAGTGATAACTTGTGTATTTTGTATTGTAAACTTTGTCCTCAAAGTAAGCAACAACAAATCTTAATGTTCTTGTGTCCAAAGGTTAGCTATCAAAAAGAAATACCTAAAAGCTTAGTTAGGTATTAAGCAAAAAAAAAAAAAAAAAAAAAAAAAAAAAAGATGGGAAACAATTTTTGTTAATTTTAGATGAAATGTCCTAAAAGTTGTCATACACTTCTTCACACAGTTTAAACTCATTTCCCCAAGTTTCAGTTTCTGTGGAAAAATAAAATAAAAATGCATTCAGATTTAAGTGCATATTCTCGAATTGACCTTTGGGAACCCCTCCACCCCCAGTACTAATGAGGGATTTGAGCAGATAATACTAACCTCTTTCTGCCTAAGATGTTTTCTTTCCTAGTAAAAAGAGTTACCTCTGAAGGGTGCATCTTCTAGAAGAGGGCACTTGACACAGGAGGTATTTGGTCTGACATAATGATCAAAACTAAGGGAGCAGTGACTGTGCCCCAAAGCCTGTATCCATGCTAAGGAAGATACCACACTTCTCTGTTCAGCGTCTGTTTCACTTTTTATCCAAAAGGACCCTTAAAAATACTTGGCCAGCCTAGTCTACAAAGAGAGTCTAGGGCAGTCAGGGCTCTGTGTACCAGAGAAACCCTGTCTCAAAAAACCAAATAGCACCAACCAAAACCAAAACAACAACAAAAATACTTGGCTGAATCACACAAAATTATGCGATCTAATTTAGTAGACAGATGTAGAGTTCTTCTGCTCAGCTACGGGAAGGGGATGTTCAGACACTAGTCCTCAAGGTGTTTGAGTGCAGAAGAGGCCAGGCATGGTGTGTGGGCCTGCATTCCCAGTTACCCAGGAAGCTGAAGCAGGAGGCTCTCTGGAGCCCGCGGTGTGAGACCAGTCTGGGTAATGACAGATGTCATCTCAGTAAATAAGTAAATTATAAGGGGAGAAAAGACCAATTCATATGAATGGTGGTTGTATTCAAATATGCTCACAATGAATAAGATACAAGCAAAATAGAAGATATGTGAACTACAGTCAATGCACTGCTATCAGTGGCAGGGCTGGGAATGGTCATACTTTAAGCTGCAATGCTGTCCGGGGAGGAAATGGGAGGGCTATATACATTCTTATTAATCTTTTTCTTGTCAGAGTTTTGCAGTGTAGCTCACTGGCCTAGAACCATATATAGCTGGCATGTACCTCCCACTCACTCTGATTCGGCCATGATTATTGCAATTACATGAGTGTGAGCACCACACTTGGGATCTCTATTAAAATATCATTAAAACATTAAAAGTAATTGCACTGATGTGTGTATGTGTGTGCGCACGCACAGGGATGTGAGGACAACCTGTGGGAGCTGGTTCCCTTTCTCAGGCTGTCTGGCTTGGTGGCAAATGCCATTGCCATGTCGCCGGCCACTGCTTTGTCTCTGCCTTACCGTCTCGTTCTTCCCAATTGGAATGTGAGAGAGAAGTAAAGGTGACTCTTGTCATGTCGTCTCTCGGCGGCACCTTCGCTTCTCTGGGCTTCCCGGTGGATGGCTTGAGGGTTCTTCTAAGCTCACTGATTACCTTCCCTGCATCTCAGCTTTCTTAAAAAATGGACAAAAAGCTTTATTTATGGAGTAAAATCTCCCAGAGTACTGAAATCAAGCTAACCAATATACTTATTTCTAACCTACTTAGGTTTTTTTTTTTTTTTGTGAAAACACTACATGTTTTCAAACATACATTATTATGTGGTCACCAGGATATGTAATACATTACAAAAACTGTTTTTCATATCTAACTGAAACTTGAATTTGTTGACTAACATCTTCTTTTCCCACTTTTTTCTCTGACCTCTGGTGACATCACTCTACTACGTTTCTCAAATTTCTACCCTTTTAGCTTCCACATGCAAATGTTATCATACTTCAGTGAGTGTTTGTTCACTTTGTCACAAATAGTGGGCTTTTCTTACCTGTAAAAGTCTGAAGAGTATAATATTGCGTCCATCCCTCTGTCTGCCTGTCTGTCTATTTTCTTTCTTTCTTTCTATCTATCTATCTATCTATCTATCTATCTATCTATCTATCTATCTATCATCTATCTGTCTGTCTGTCTATCTATCTCATTTCTCTATTCACTGACAGACACTTAGGGTGCTTTCAAATCTCTGCTGTTGAGAATAATGCCTCATAGGTAGAGATTTCAATTCCTTTGAGTATATACTGAGACATTTTTAAAGCATTGTCATACTGCTATCCAAAGCGTGTGTTCTCATTCACATGCCCATCCATAATGTCAGGCCCGCAGCCTCCCTGCTTCCTCAGCATTGACTGTATAGGCTCCCACATACTCAGCAAGCTCGCTACTAGTGAGCTGGGCCCCCAGTTCAAGATTAGGTGGTCCTCCCTCTTTCCTCTGCTTCCTCTTTTCACTCCTCCTATTTCTCACTCTTACCTTCAGACTTCTTTGAACTGTACAATATCAATATTTCCTTAAAAACAACAAATCTACTATATCCCACATATATAGTATGTGTAAAAGCAAGACCTCACCAGGAAAGTCATTGCTAAAAATGTGTTGTTTACGCAAAGGCTCAGTACACATGTTTGCTTCAACTCTTCCTTTTACACCAACTGCTTTTACCTCTTGACCAACAGACTTCACAGTTTTGTAATATCTTCCCATTTTACTTCATCATTAAATTTGATGCATGAGGTATTTTTCTGGGTATTATGACTGTCTCGGTTCGTTCTTCTCATACTCTTAGGTACTTTGACGTTACCCACTTCTGTAGGAAGACGTCTCTTCATACCATTTCAAGGACATGTAGAGAAACATTTGTTGAATTATCATTTTCACTCTCCTCTCGCAAGTGCAGTTTTCCTGAGTGGTGGGCAATTGGTGCTGTGGTGCCCACTGACAGGCCATTGTGTGGTGTGGTACACAAGGAAGTCTGGCCAGAGGACTGAGCAGGCTCATATCCGGCCCTCGCTGCTGCTCCTCTCGTGTAGCCCCACAGCTCTGTACATTAAATGAGGTTGCTGTTTTCACTAAAAAGGTACTCTATGGGACAGTTGAAGCCTTCACTAAATGTAACTTTTTTAATCCATAAAATGGTATCAGGGAACACTAGTTTATAGCCATCACATTTTATCATCACACTGTAAGACATATAACCGCTTGGCATTTAGAAAGAAAATTCATCCTGGGGAGAGTTGCGAGTTGGGCTCCTCAGGAAGCAGGCAGTGACCTTTATGTGCAGGAAACTTTTTGTTATTTTTGGCAGCGGGTTCTAGGAACAGCACTTAAGGGGAGTCGGGGAAGCAGGTCTGGCCAGATGCAGTGGAATGGTACTGTGGTTGCACCAGGGCCTCGGTCAAACCCGGAATGACCCTTCAGACTTGTCCCTTGGAATCAGGCATGCTACGCCTTTGCTTCGCTGCCATCTGTATTCATCACACTCCCTGGAGCTTAGGCTGCTCCTTTGGAAGAGACTGGACTGTGGACACGATGGTACTGTTTGTCTGGTGGCAGTTTCTGGGAGAGGATTCAACTGACCACATCCAACACTCCTAGAATATGGCTCAGTGCTGAAGGAGTAATCTGGTTGGCTCACCAACCAAAGTATGTGTTAAAGTGAGTTTATTTCTTTTGATTGACTTTTTTCTTCATACCATTAAAAGGTTATTAATGCTTGCTTTGGTTTGAAGAAAAACATGATAGAAGCAGAGTATCTCCCAGTGGATTTCAAATTAATTATGTTGTCTTTAGAGAGGATTCCTTAGTGATTACGAGGAAAGGATGAAAATTGGGACCATAAAACTTATAACTTAGAACAAGAAGGTTGTGTTTCTCTGGCCAAGAATCTCACCAGATGCAACAATCTGTGAGTAGGTGTTATTTTATATAGGTTTTATTTTTTCTTAAAAAATGATAAAAAAAACCAAAACCAAAACAAAAAAACCCTTATAACTCAGGAGGGCAACATCAACATCAAAACTCCATAAAGCACAGTGTATCCGATAACAGGAATCTTGAACACAGCTTCCCATGAGTTTGTCCTCTGTTCGTTCTGTGCTCAAGAAAATACTCTTATTCATTATTTTTGGGGAACGAGAATTAAAAATAAAATCTTCTGACTGAAAAGTTGTGTCACAAAGGTCATAAAGAGCAGAAACGGTTCTTTCGTGAATAAGCTTAAAATTAGAATGTAGTGTTCATCATGGGCAATTTCCTAAGAGACTGAAAATATAACAGAGCTTGGGCTAGGCTGTAGAGGATACAGTGCCATATAGTGATTCAGGGATTTGTATTTCATCTTTGCTGTGTGCTCTTGAAGAAGCCATAGAATGTATATTTTTACCCTCCAAATAAGGATGACAGCATTTATTGCCCAAAACTATTACAAACATTAAATAAGATATGCTTGTAAAGCCTATATTTAGTAACTGATCACTGTTTTTTTTCTTTTTTCTGAATGTTTATCTCTGTAAATAGAGAAAAAGTGTCTAGAGTGCACAATATTGTTAAGAAAGAAGGGTCTCACCAATATCAAATAACACTAACAAAGCAAAAAGTAAACAAATTAAACAATGACTAATAGCGTTGACTGGCTGGTGAATAATCACTTTTCTCACAAATGTATCACTAAACTTCAGCTTATACTACCAGTTACTTTGGCCATGGCACCACTTAACTCAATTTGCATTAGTCAACCAGTCAATCTACAATATTCATCATTTTGCCTGGAGAAATGAGAAAATGACTGAGACAGATTATTGCCTGAACAGTCACCCAACACTATAACGTTGGAGCCTCATCTTTGGCTTTCTAGCCCAATATCTCTGCCAGACTTATTTGTAAGGCAGGAATTATTGAGGACTTGCTTACCCTGTCTTGGCAGAGTTCAGCCGTTGACTCTGCCTGCATCTAAGCTTGCCCATTTTAGGGCAGAATTCTGTCCATGGCAGAAATGAGGACATTTTGCCCAGTGTTGCCACATTTGAAGCCAACTCCATAAGGAGGTTCTTTGATGTTCATTATCTTCTTCGAGGTCAGTTGGGTGTTGTCAGGAGTTAACTTGTCTTGCTGTCAAAGAATCTTTAGAATAATAAAAACATCTTTAAATGTCATATTCTGTGGGTCTCTGAGGCTTTTGAAGACCTTATTTAACTATTTTACCTTATATATCTATAGAATCATATCTATCTGTCAGACTTAGGATATATATTCTTGTGCTAAATCAGACTAGTATTTGACATGACCATGATTTGCATCAATATTCAAAATTCTATATCAATGACTTAGAGATAACCTTCTTTGTGAATAACATTAAGGGCTTGAGTTAAAGAGTAAGTTCAATCATCTACCTTTTGTTCTATCCTCCCTCTATATTTACATATGCCCCTTTCTTTCTTTTCAGCTCCTATCTCCTTGCCTATGGATGAAAGATAAAGGAAAAAAGACATCCCCGAGTTCAGCCTAGTTTTCTCTCTGTATAAGAACAATAATAACTTATAACCACCTCCCAATGAAAATAAGCATTTGTAGACCAAGAGAGCAAACAGAAACCTAGCCAATGCCCCTTAGAGGGAATGGGACATCATTCTCTTAGAGTTTCTTCAGTCTGAATTGGGGCATATAATACCTTAGAAGGGGCCTCCCAAAATTGGGGGAAATGGTTGAGCAAGCAAAGGATTGCATTTGTGGTCCAGTTTCTAAATGCTGAGAGAGTCTAGACTTAATAGTAGCCCTGTGTGGGACATATTGAAATGCCAACAAGCACTGTTCCTCCATGGCCTCAGCTTCAGTTGCCATGTCCAGGTTCTTTCTTGAGCTCCTGCCCTGAGTTTGCTTCATGATGTACTCTGATTTGGGACATGTAATCAGAAATAAACCCCTTCCAAGTTGCTTTTGGTGATAATGTTCCTTATAACAATAGAAGGTAACCCAAGACAAGCATATGCCTCCATGCCTAGCCTAAAAACACTGGATATTTTTAAAGTATTCAACAGAATTGTCTTTGATATATGATGGCTTCCAGTAATGTGTAGAGGAATTTTAACCCAGCAACATGGATGTTCTGATCACATCCAAAGACGTTCTAGGTCTGTGTGATCTGGTTGGAATGCAGACATACCCTTAGTATACACCTTTAATCCCAAACAATAAAGGTAAAGTTAGTTTGTAGAAGGACGCACCCATGTTTGAAAATGATTTCTAATTGAGGGGCAGACAAAGTGACAAATCAGAGAAAGATTTGGCAAATTGAGTCAGAGATAGTATACATCCAGTTCTCACAAGAACAGAGAGGAAAGAGGGTGACTTAAGAGAGAGCAGTGCAAAGGAGGGAGGGAGGGAGGGAGGGAGGAAGGAAAGAGAGACAGGGAGGAGAGACAGTTTTACAGAGACACATTGAAGAGAAAACAAGCTAGACACAGGTGAAGACAGAGCCAGCCCAAGAATGAGAAGGAGCCAAATTAGGACAAATTGTTAGAGTTTGAGGCTAGGCATAGCAATTCAGTCAGAAGTGGAGAGAAGCCAGTTTGAAGTCAGCTAGGAGAGGAGACTGAGCCAGAACAGCTGAGTTGAACCAGCCAGCCAGAGTTCAGAGAGAGCTAGAAAGGGTGATCTTATTCAGTAGTAAGTCTCAGAGGCTGAAAGCCTTCTAGGCCTAGGTTAGATTGTCTCTTGAAAGTGCTGGGTCACAGGCATGAGCCAACATACTTTCTAGAATCTGCATATTGAGCACAGAAAAAAATCTCAATTTACTTCTTTATATTTTTAGATGACTATAAATGCGAGCCTTCATATTTTCTTCCTACAATTTTGGGAGACCATTGCTATAGTTTAAGAGTTTGAAATTTTTTCATTGATTTCCTAGTATGTGCCCATTAAGTTTACACTTCATAAAAGTAAGTAACACCCAAATTTTATTCTAAACTAGAGGCAGATACACATAATGGGATGGATCAGCATAGTACAGCAAATGTAAAGGATATTAATGAAGGGTAAAATGTAACCAAGACATGAAAGCATGAGATTACATTCTGTGAGCTCTTAATAGCCCAATTAGAATATAAATGAAGAGAAGTGGAGCAACCAGATGGGAGGAAGCCAGGGCTGTAGACAGCACCATGGCCGCGTGTGCTAAAGTACCTAGACTCTATTCAGCGGGCACTGGAAAGCCAATGAAGTAGGCACTGGAGAAAGTAGACATACTCTATGCTTGTAGCTCTAGCTACAGTGTGCAGGAAGGACATGGGATTACTGTAATTAAATTGGTGTTACATGGGACTCTGTACTGATAATCTAGAAGTAAACTAAAGTATGCATAAGAAATTTCTATATGACGAGAAAGATAATTCTTTTAGGCAAGAAAACTCATATAAACTTAAAAGCCCCTATATACACACATATAAATCAAATTTTAATATATATATATATATAGCAAGAACATCTATTTACGTATTTAGAAAACAATATAATAAAGTTTTTGTTATACAAATTAGCATTGTATACCAAAACTAACTAGATGCAAAAGGTATGCATCTCAATGAACTATGTAGTTAGAATAACCTAGAATAACTATTCTGAAGCTGTGGGGTTTCACCCTGGGCTGTATGTGTTCACTATTGAACATGTTTTTATGTACATGTCCACTACTCGTAATGCAAGAGTACAATGAGGTTTGTAAAATTGATAAAAACAAAGTCTTACAGCAAAGGACAGAAATAGTACCTACAGTCTAGAAATAGAAACAACCTTTTCCTTTGTCTGCCAGGATTGTAAGCAAGATGGACACCAAGGCAAGTCTTCAGCCAGAAGTGTAGTTTTAAAAAAAATTTTATTTATCATTATGTATACAGTGTTTTGTCTGCATGTATACCTGCAGGCCAGAAGAGGGCATCAGATCACATTATAGATGGTTGTGAGCCACCTTGTGGTTGTTGGAATTTGAACTCAGGACCTTTGGAAGAGCAGGCGGTGGTACTTTTAATCACTGAGCCATCTCTCCAGCCCCCAGAAATGTGGTTTTTAACCAATACGAGAGACTCAAAATCTGTAAGAGAAGACATCTATTTGACTATAGAAAAATAATTGCAGAAAAATATGGATGACATAACAAGACTGACCTTGACATAAGAAGGATGACAATAACAAGATGTGGTATGTTTGTTGGGACATCTGGGAAGCATGTAGAGTTGGGTGTGAACAGACTTAGGGATGGAAAGGAGGAACAAACAGCTGTCAGCTCAGCTGTGATCCACTAACCCAGTCCGAGCTTTGGAGCAGTGATATTGGAGAAACAGTGGTGGGCATGTCAGGACCCACTGGCTGGAGGTGACTCAGTAAGAGAAGCTCATGTCCTCAGCTGCCAGTGCCTCTTTTACCCTTGGCCAAGGACTGCCCTGAGAAGCCAGTACAGTAGCTCAGGTGGACCATGCAAAAGTGAATATGGAGGCCATCAGAGGACCATGCCCTCAGCAGCTGGGATCTCT
>OU015743.1:50057993-50090216 GCA_907169655.1 Acomys percivali | reverse complement strand
TGTGTGTGCATTTGTATGTGTGCATGTGCATGTGTGTGTGTGCGTGTGTGTGTGTATGTGTGCATGTGTGTGTATAGGTTACTGTGCAAGATCAAGACCAAATGCATGGAACATGAGAATGATCCTTAGTACTCTATAAGGTGAAAATTCAAATAACAGCAGAACATAATCTGATAAGATTGGCAGAAAACATTGAGAGCTACAAGAGGCATCAATGGGCTGCAGTTCTCTGGGAAAACCTTCTATTAAAATTAAAACTGTATTCTTAGAGCTAACAGTCCTACTCTTTGGACTCGACTCAATAAGAGTAAAACATTTGATTCAAAAAGACATGCACAAAATGATTATTACAATGTTTTGCCATGGGAGTCTGACCGAACTGAAGAGCTAGTACAGGGGAATGTCTGGTGAAAATGATGTAGCTAAGCCACAGAATACTGAAAGAATACATTGGTAGTCTTTAAAGATGAGGTCGTGAGGTTTTCATTAACTCTGATGAATGAGAAAAGGGAAACACAAAAGCATATGTATAAAACTAACTCCCATCTTTGGGTAAATAGAAATTTTGCTTATATCAGAACAGATACTTAATCTGAATGTTGATTTGAGTTATTTTGTCCTCACAAAAGCTGGAGAGTTGACATGAGTAGAGGAAATGGGTAAGGCAAGCAGAAGATGAGAAAAATGCAGTGAGAAACATGCAGTTGTCACTTTTGTGAAGTGATTTTTCAGATTAAGAGGAAAGTTGCTCCAGGGGTCCTTAGCTATCAGGAAAGAAATGATAAAAAGAGATCACAGAAATGCTACATATAGGTATGTTTATCTGGCATGACCCAAACAGTACCTGGCCAGAAGAACCAACAGTGTGGTATGAAAGGCATGCAGCTTTCAGTTCATGTGCCCAGGAGGCTAAGTCACTCTAGAATGACAAACCATCCCAAATCCAAGGGACTTCCAGCAGAGGCTTCCTCCTTGATGACAGAGTTCACTGTCAATAGACTCCCACTCTATTCCATGCTACCGTCACTTAGAAGTCAGCCCCTTCTTCTGAGCAAGTCACTCATCAAGAGAAGATGAGATCATGGCTAAGTTTTCTGTGACCCTTACAGCTTCCACTTAAAAGGGAGGCCAGGTAAAGAGAGGATACATGGTGGCATCTACTGTCAGGCACAGGAGGGCGTGCAAGCCTCTCCTGGAGAGGGATTCGTGAACACCCCTCACCCCAGGCAAACATCCGCTTTACAAGGAAGAGTGTTAACGCTGAGCCTTGTGATGGTCTCATCCACAAATACTATTGATGGTGAATGCATGAGGAGCACCGAGAGGAAAAGAGAAGATACAGTGTACACACTACTTTGTATAACTCTTTTTCTCGTCCACTGGATCTAGTACAGATAAGAGACACCCCTTCTGACTTTCAATAACAAACCATCTATCTCCATATTTTCAGAAATAAACAAGACACCTTTTAATGAACATTTTAAAGGAAAAACTGAGCTAAGTAAAAGGGTACAATTCTATTGTAATTACATGTTTTAATTTTTTCCTAAAGTTTAGAATTCAAAGCTGTGTGTTCATGAAAAGTGTGGCAACTGTTACAAAATTAGAAAATATATGACTTCCGTTAGGAATGAGGGTTTAATGACGACACTACTTTTTATGCTTTGGCCAGCGTTTCAGCTCACATTCTTCAGGGAACTTCCCCAATCAGTTCTATCTACAGCGATCCGGCTACTTCTTCAAGTCCCATTTTGGGAAAGGTAAAGTTGGAAGAATCATCACTTCAACCTCATATGAAATGTAACATTGTACATGCGTGTCCATCTCACGCTACTTCACAGGCCTAATTCGGGTTCTTTGATGCTGCTTAATATTTGAGGTGTTTCCTGGAACGTACCTTTTAATCTCCCACCAACAATTGTGATGTTATCTAAACTGTCTAACCAGCACACTTTATATAGAGCAGAGAATGGCGCAAATGCTAAGTGTGGTTCAACATCTGTTGTTACTCTGCTGCAGGCTAAGGTAGAGGCGGTTGTATCCATGGTGACCCATCTGACTAGTGGGAGTGAGAGCATCCGGATTCTCACAGGGACTAATGGCAGAGCCAGTGCTGGCCATCAACGTCACCAGACATTTGGCCTCAAAGGATTTTTTTTTTCTGGAAGAGAGGACTAATTTTTTAAAATAGGAATCCATTTCATAAAGTAGATGTTTATATTGTGATTAACAAAAGCGCCATATATTGGAAAACTTAGAATGAAAAGGTCTTACCGAAGGCTCATCAGGTGAAGGTGCTTGCCCCCAACCACTACAGCTTGAGTTTAATCTCCCAGAGCCCGTGTCATAGAACAAGCAAGCTGTTGGCTGACCTCCTCACCAGGATTGGTGCACACACACAAATAAATGAAACGTAAAGAAAAGGAATCTTAAAAAAGAAACTATTACTCTTTTGTTGTTTTAAAAAAGATTTATTATATTATGTATACAGTGTTCTGCCTGTATGTACACCTGCAGGCCAGAAGAGGGCATCAGATCACATTATAGGTGGTTGTGAGCCACCATGTGGTTGCTGGGAATTGAACTCAGGATCTTTGGAAGAGCAGGTTGGTGCTCTTAACCACTGAGCCATCTCTCTAGCTCTTTACTCTTTTATCTTTTAACAAAACCTCCACTACACTTTTACTTATTTTTTTATGCTTCGTCCCTCCTAAAGACTTGAAGTGAAGGTATCAATATGATTTATATAACAGGTGTGAGAATAATTTATTATGACCCAAAGATAAGAATGATTGGAGAAAGAAATGACTATATTATTTTCTAGTGAGGTCTATGATGCTAACAGACATGTAAACTCCATGTCTTGGCAAAAGTTGAAGGAGTCCTCCCCTACAATATGCAGATGTTAATGTGTGTACCTGGGGTGGGGAGAAGGTGAACCATTCTCTATTTGTTCTTGCATTGAGAGCATCAGCCATCAGGTTTGCATTTGGTCCGAAGAGTTTTGTAATTGTAATCTTAGAGAAGATGCCAGTTGTCAACTAAAGCACGTCCGCACAGGGGCCTTATGGACACCGTTCGATGGAACTTTTCATGAATGTCTCTGTGGCTTCTGCATCTGTAGGAACATAGCCATGGCATGAGCTCGCACTCCAGGATCCATGCCAAAGTAAAATTATACTTAGAAATAAGTCAACATCACTTGTATGTTTTAAAGACATTTGCCCTGCATGCACAGATGGTTCCCAGATGGCTGGCCTAGGGCTCCTGATAGCGTATCTCAGTCTCTATGTCGTGCTGAGGGAAGAGGCGAGGGCATCTGCAGGTATGGGGCTTTCCCCACCCTGGAGAGAAGTAACTGTTATCAGAGTTGAAGAGCATTGGCTGCATTTAAATATATCTTGAACTTAGTGTTTTCAGTCAGTCAAAAATTTATTAAGCTGGACCATTAGGTCTGTTATAAACAACTTAAGACTTTTCATTCTTGTAGGGCTTACTATGAAATGGAGTTTATATGTACTTTGAGAAGATGTTAGTTGATTTTTAAAAATATTTTTATCAGTGGAATTTCCTACTTAATTTCTTATATAAGCAACAATGTGTCTTAAAGGAAAAAAAAAAAAAAACAAACAAACCAAAAACAAACCCCTGAGCAATCTTTAAGTTTTGCTTATGTTTTCTTTACTGTGTATTTATTCTACTATAATACCTGTAATACAATCATCCTACAAATTTTGCTTTCTTGTTCTAGTAAGCCACAATGATTATAGTATATTTTGGAAAGGACCATGACTCAGCTGAGAGTGCTGCGTTCTTCCTGGATCACATTCAGTGGCATTTATAAAGACAACTTTAAAGGCCCAGCACATTAAAGTATAAACAGGTAGATGAGAGAATATATGTGTTTCCGCACACCAGTCAATTGCTTGTGTTGATTACATACAAAATATCTCAATTGGCTTTTGGACACTGTATTAAGTAACTGAGATCAATCAATGCATAGAGTAAAGGGTATTTTGGCTCACAGTTTCTGTGATTTCAGCCTGTGAGTGAATGACCTCATTGCTTTGGGCCTAAGCATGGAATGCGAGGTAGAGTAAGGTGAGGAATGCATGGTAGAGTGTGCTGCCCAAAGACAATTCTCTTTGGCTCTTTTGAGGCCTTTGAGAAGGGACATACTTAGTTAAGCCAGCAGCTATGATCACATTCTTAGCCCTACATTCATAATCCCTTTGCCAAATTATTTTCACCTGCAGGTTTTGCCTTCTTTCTTTTTATGAATCCTGCCAGTAATTACTGGATTGGTAGATTGGAAGATAGGAATGTGCTGGGGTCTCCTGTATGTGGAGGTATTTAACTGTATGGTCTGTTACCCTGGCCCCTGTTTGTCTCTCTGAAATATAGGGTGTAATTTTCATATGAAGTAAAACTTTGCCAGTTTTATCAATAGTGTATCTTTAGTTCCCATAACTGCCTGGCACAGAGCAAGTGTTCCAAAGATATTCATGGAAAGATTTCTGTAGTGTTTCAATTAGACAACCACTCTGGTTAAAACTATCACCTCCCACACAATAGGATTTCTAACACTCAAGGATCCTAGAATATCACTTGATAGTAGAAATCAAAGATCAGTTGATAAAACAAGCCAAGAGAACTTGTGAGTTGGGGTAACCAGAAATCTGAGACTCAACTGAGTTACAACCACACAGACACATAGTCAGGTCTCATCAGCTTGAAAATACGTAGCTGAAAGCCGAAGATCAGGTAGGTCAGCTTGATTCTGCACATCCAGGGAAGTCACTTCACAACTCAGGACCCAAGAAACAGCCAGGGAGAAAATTAAGATTTCCCATACCGTTGAGAAGTTACAGTGGGAGAGTCATTACAGCTACTGACCATATTCCAGATAATCTATAAGGAATTCTAAGCTCCACTTTGCAGATAAGGAAACGAAGAACCAAAAGTTTCAAGTAGAGGCCCTGCAAGATGGTTCAGTGGATGAAGGCACTTACTCCTAAACCTGACAGCTTGATTTCAATTCCTGGACCCCACATGGTGGAAGGAGGGAACTGACTGCCCCAAGTTACCCAGTAACCTCCACACACACTCATGGTGCAAACACACACACACACACACGCACACGCACATGCACACATGCACACATGCACACATGCACGCACATGCATGCATGCACACATGCCACCAAGCAAATAACACATAATTGAAATTAAGTTTCAGGTTGCTCAAACCTACAGCCAGCTAAAAAGCAAGGAAGTCACAGTTATGCTCTAGTAGGCGATTTCAAAGCCTGTGCTATTCCCGCTACCTGTATTTCTCACAATATGCAAGTCCCATCTAGTAGCGGCTGTCTTGGAGACAAAAAACTCATCCCTACACACTCGGCGTCCAGTCGTGTTAGTTGTGGCAGCAATAGCACCATTTCTCCTATAGTGTGGATCCTGACTGTCCCTCGAACCCCCCCCCCCGCCCCCCACCCTCTGTCCCCCGCTCCCCCTCCCCCCACCGCAGTGTAGTCTGCAGCTTTGCTGTCTTGGGAGGTGGTAGAACCTTAGGAGTTGGGACAAGCCGTTTTGCAGACCATATGCTGCACTTCCTGGCTTTTCCTTAGTTGAAAGTCACTGACCTTTGCTGTTAGGTGACACTAATTTTAGCACCTTAGTATGGACATAAAGACACACAAACCTGTAGGACAGGAAATGCTGATAATACCCCTATCAGAAGACAGTAAGTGAGGTAACTGCAGCTATACAGTCCTCAAAGGACAACTCACAAGTGGAAATTTTATTAAAGTAACAGAAAAAAGGAGCCGACATCTGGAAAAGAAAAAAAAGCTAGACAAAGCGGTCATCGATTATCAGAAAAACAATAGCCTAACATTGGCTATGTTTCTGAGGAGAAAAATAAAAACCTTTTCTATGCAGTACCGTTTGTGGACTAGCACTTGCTGTTTTGGCTGTAGTTCCCGTAGTCTCACTAGAGGGTGCTGTTGCTTCTAGAACCAGAGCTCGCTGCTCACCCAGAGGGCGTTCATTTCTGGCTTTCATTTATATTTAAAGAAAAGGTAAAGTCAAGCCTTGCCAATCTTCCCTAGGAGATGGTAAATGTCAAATATGACTCCTCCCAAGAGCCCCATCCAGTTCTGACTGGTTGTAGCCCCAGGGGAGCTGGATAAAGTGCAGAGATGCACGGAGGGAGTTGGGGAGCAGATCTGATTTCAGGGGCGGCTCTAACCAGCCAGTAGACAAGGTTCCGTGGGCTTTCATTGCACCTGCTAAATAAAAGAGTTGCCCTAGATGATCCCCCAAGACCCTAGTGTACCCCTAAAATGCTAGGATTCTAATAAAATTCTGGCTCTGCTGAGGACTTTCTTAGTGCTGTTGGCCACGTTAAGTAAAATTTTGAATTATGAAATTACTAGTAATTGAAATGCATTTAATGCTCCAAGTGAGGTTTAATACAGCTTCAGATGTTTTAAATGAAATGTCATCTCCCATCTCTCCAGGGGCCTGAGAGCCAATGTCTGCACATGCTAATGGTGTGGTTAATTCTACCGAAGCCCTGCTCCACGCGAAGAGCTTTCCTCTTGGCTACTAGCTTCGTGGAAGAAGCAAAATGGATTTATTTAGAATTAATTATATGTGTATATTGAGGCTGAATCCTTGTCAGGAACACTTTAGGGCAGAGACTAAACCTGCCAATGACCTTGTAGTTATGTGACTTCCATCATGGCTGTGTTTCCTTAGGCTTCGTTCCCAGGGTTTTCGTTGGTCTGTTTTCTCTTACCCCACCCCTTCCATCCAACTCTTTGTATTTACCCAGATTGCAGAGTGACTATAGAACCTGCAGCAAACCGGGGAACTCCAGGGTCTTAGTGCGTGGACTTCACTTCTAAGGATTGACACAATCTAAGGATTGTCAGGAGAGCCTGTAGCTAACCCCTGGCCCCGCCAAGAGTCACCATCACACCAAAACGCTGACATTCTTAACACCCTCTTCCAGATTTGCTGTTCTGCAGAGTGTTTTCTCTGGCTTCTCCCTGCCCCCGCACCCCCCACCCCGCCCTTTGGTGCACCTTCAGGCTGCTTTCGCGTCTCTAAACTTCCTAAAATGTACTCAAGAGTGCCTGCGGGTGCGCACCCTGGCTCGCGCACCCTGGGTCTAGTACACCAGCGGGCCCGGCCGGCTGGGAGCTCCAGAACACATTCCATTCTTCGCGCTCGGGCACACCCCTCCGCAGTGAGGATTGGTCGGGCCGAACCCCCCCTGCGAGGCGAGGTTCCTGAGAGGCCCAGACGCCTGCCAATCCCCACGGGCTGTCAAAACAAGTCTTCCCTCCCTGTCACAAGCCAGCGGAGTGGAGGCCGCCGCCGCACTTCCTGGGGCCGCCGCGCCGCGGTCGGCGGGCAGGTGGCGGGTGGCCCGTCCGCATTCGCCGCTCCGGCCGCGCAGCGCACGTCCCGGCTCCGGAGGCTCCTGGCTCCGCGCCCGCTTGCCTTTTGTCTGCGCAGAGCGGGCGTTTGCATCACGTCTCCCGTACCTCCCGCTGCTTTTCTCCTGCTTCTCCCTCCCGCTCACATCTTCTCCCCGCCCCCGCCGCCGCCGGTCCGCGCCGGCCCGCTGACCTCCTGGACCACAGCCCGAGGACGCCTCTGCCGGAGCGATGTCTCCTCTCCTCCAAGTTGCGGCCGCTGCTGCAGTCGCCGTCCGGCGCTGAAACAAAGTCTAGCGGGGCTTCCTCCCGGTGCCTGAGCGCACCCGTGACCGGGGCTGGACGCCGCTCTTGGTCGCGCTGTCTCGCCCGGAGCCCAAAACGTGCTTGGCCATGGCTGAGGGCGCGGCTGGCAGGGAGGCTCCAGCGCCTGTCGACGCTGCCGGGGGCGAAGACGACCCCCGAGCCGGCGCAGACGCTGCCTCTGGGGACGCGGCACCCGCGGCCTCGGGTGGCCGGATGAGGGACCGTCGCAGTGGGGTCGCACTGCTCGGCACTGCAGGGGTCCCCACGGACAGCGAGGCCGGCCTCCTGGAGGCTGCGCGAGCGACCCCTCGGCGCAGCAGCATCATCAAGGTAAGCGGAGCCTCAGCAGCCCGGTACGAGGCTGTGGGTGTCCCTTAGGTAAGGGGACCCTAGCAGGATGTTCTTTGCCCCAGGCATCCCAGGCTGGGCATTGTTTTCTCCCACCTCTTTAATTGTCAAACCTTCCTGCCTAGTCAGGAGGTTCCCAGACTCAGCTCTTGGCCTTGAGAAGCAAAAGTGACTTCCCCTCTGACAGCGGAGGAAAAGTTCCTCTCTGCGCTCTGTTCTTCTGCGGTTTGATGGATGCTTTCCCTCATTTTCTCTGCAAGCCTTACTAACCGGTGGATGGGAGGAGGGAGGGAGGACGGACTTGGGATAAATGCAGACCTGCGGGCTGGCTGTGCATTCTCCAGAGGCGTGCTAGCCTTTCCCTGAACAGCAAATGCAAAAGCAAGCTTACTTTTAAGTGTGTGTGGGAAATCTCCCACAGATACAAATGGTCCCGAAATCCTGAAATGCCTGAACTTTGCAGCTAGGCAGGCAGAGTTTGCAGCGGACGCTGCAGCGTGGAAAGGATGAAGGAAGAACTCAGAGGTTTTGAGTTGCAGAAAACACACATCCGGGAAAACGTTCCCAGACTCCCCTAGCACCCCCAGAGGATTTTCCTTTATCCTTCTGCCAAGGAATTGTAAACCTTTCTTCTCCCCTATTTATTTGTATCTTCCGCTTTGAACTTGTTCCCCCTGTTTGAAAGCTCATCTTTTGGGGGCATGACTTTTGAGTAATTTTTGTTTTTCAGGTTAGCATAGATCCATGTGAATACTACCTACATATGAGATTAAAGTTGATCTTGTTAGAGCAGACAGTGTGAATACACACCCACGTGTGGATACACACCACACCACATACGACAGTGAAAGAAGGTCTTGGAGCTGCCTGCTATTCAACTTAGGACTTACTGGGAAGGCTCATCCATTGAGAAAGCTTGCTTCGGTTTAAGCCGAGCAGCTGCGGTGTAATACACGTCTCCTTTCCCAAGCTACCCGCGCCAGTGTTTGTGCCCACATGCCCCTGTCTCCAATCGCTGTCAACGCTTTTCCCCAACTTGGACACATGTTTATATTTAAAAGCTACAGCGAGATTTCTATGTTAAAAGTGGACGGTAAATTCAGATAACCTGTAATCATTTGTTTATATTTATCTTTTCTTTTTAATAATGTGTGAAAAGAATTATATTCTGGATGTGAATTTGGGTAAAAGAAAAATACCCCTCTTTAAATACTACAAGTCAGAAATGAGGTTGTCTTGAAAGTTAATAGTATCACAACTAGGAAACAGGTACATTTGCATTACAATATATCGATTCTGCATGTGACCTGTGTGTATGAAAATAGGCATTGTAAGGTAGTTTAAAGTATGTGATGATAAAAGCGGTGGCTCTTTATAATGCTGTGAAAAGTACAAGTCACGAGGTATAAGGACTATGCAAAATATTGCAACAAGCTTATCACTCTGAAATGGCTCTTTGCTGCCAGGTGTGCTCCTATAAGTCTGCAATCCAAGGGTCAGATTCATGCAAGCGTGGGGCTCAGCATTCAAGGGGTTGACACAGGAGGATCTTCATTTCAAGTCCAGCTTGCTGCTCATGGCAATACCTGGCCTCAAAATAAATAAGCCCCGCCCCCAGGTTATATGAGTGGCCTGTGGTTTGTAGTCTCATAAGGGTCATTGCTGACTAATAGTGCCTTTTTTTTTTTGGCGTTAAAGTTTATTTTTGTGACAAAAGGCAAGACAGCAGAGTATTACATGTTCTCTTAAACGGAAAACTAAATAAACATTTAATAATCGGTATTTGAAATTAAAGAGACTGCAAACTTAGATGAGCTATTTTATATTAGGTTTATTTGAAGAATGTATGTCTAATTCAAAACAATTAAATCTTGAAAAAGAGTGTGAGTGTAGGGCTTCCCCTACTCCACACTCCCATTTGCTTAGTCTCCCTACAGCTAATAATAAATGTTCTTACGTGTCTTTCCAAAATGGCCCATGCATGCATCTGTAGGCATCTGTATCTGTGACTATGGATCGGTGACTAACGGTTGAGGTTCTTAATATGTACAGTGACATCTGGCTACAGTTTTATTTGCCTCATCCCTTCACATTTGCGTCAAACATTGATGCCTAGAGGATTGACTAAGGTCACTATGGTGATGGTCCGGAAACTGGCGGGTGGCGAATGTTGGGATTTGTTCCCATGGGCCTTTCTTGTCTTCTTCTCAGAGGCAGGTGGGTTCTGTTATGCTATTTTTGAGATCAGGAGCATTTTTATTTATATCTCAAGTCTTCTCCCCCATGGCTCTGTTACTTTAATGTAGTAAAAATGAGAATTTGTAAAAAAAAAAAAAAGTCCAGATTGTGTGTGTTTGTCATTGTAAACTAAATACAGCACAGGAGGGGAAACTTATTTTAGCTCATGGTTTCAGAGTTGTCAGTCGGCCATCAGTGGGTGTGTTTCTAGGCCTGTCCTGAGGCAGTACACCACAGCAGAAGGGCACAGTGGAGGACAGCGGATCACTTTATGGTGCCCGGGAAGCAGAGAGGAGGGTCTGAGGACAAGACTTACATTTCAAGGGCGTGTTCCTGTGTCCCCGGTGATTTACTTCCTGCAATTGGGCCTCAGCTCCTATATCCCAACAATCCCCTCAAATTATGACCTCATGATGGACAAATCTACCTAAGACCTAATCAGGTTTCAGCCCTTTTGACCCAATTGTCTTCCCAAAGTGCCACCTCTGAACATCACACTGAGGATTAAACTTTCAATACATGAGTTTTTTGGGGGGAGGGTGGGGATTTCATATTTAAGTAAAAAATACATATAAAAATGCATAAACACATGTTTTATACTGGGTCATGGCAATATGTTGTTAAGAACCCATATACATAACAGAGACTTTTTAATATTAAGATATATTAAGCTGGTGGTGTGGGAGCACACCTTTAGTCCCAGTACTCAGGAGGCAGAGGCAGGCAGATCTCTGTGAGTTCCAGCCCAGCCTGGTTCCAGCTAGTTCCAGGACAGTCAGGGCTGCACAGAGAAATCCTGTCTTGAAAAACTAAAGAAAGGTATGTTTTGTCAATTATTAAATTCTTTTCAGGTATATTTAGATTATTGTTTTTAATTATTTTAACTTGGATTCTCTATCAGCATGAATATTAGATCAGAAAAATGCATTCCCCTATCCTACCGGAAAACAGGCTTCCTTGTATATTAATTAAAGGAATATTTTCAGTTAATTTGTCTTTCCTAATTTGAAAACATGTCTATAGCTGAGGAAACAATTTCCTTCTGAGCTGGTGGAAACAATTACACTGTTTATCTGTGCCCATCTTTATCAAGCCTAAATGTCATTGTGATTTTTTTTCTCCCTTACACTATCAAGATTAGAACTTAAAAAAAATATTATAAGAATTTAGCTAGATGCCCTGTAATTCATTTACTTTTTCCTGTATGATTATTTTCTACAGAGTTGCCATTAATTAAATACTTCATGTTTTGCTAAGTATATATACCATAATATTCATTGAGTTCATCTTAATTTCTTCTTGCTTTGTGATTTAAGATGAAAAGCTAGGAAATGCTAACAGTTAAGTAATATCTAATATCTTGTACTATTTTGTGTTTAAATATATCATAATAAATTAGATTGCTTGTCTAATATTTGACGTCAATATTATAATATTTAAAATGTTTATCTTTTTTGTTTGTTTTTTCGAGACAGAGTCTCTCTGTGTAGCCTTGGCTGTCCTGGACTCACTTTGTAGACCAGGCTGGCCTTGAACTCACAGCAATCTGCCTGTCTCTGCCTCCCGAGTGCTGGGATTAAAGACATGCGCCGCCACGCCCGGCCAAAATGCTTATCATTTTAAATTGTAGGCAATAGCCCAATAACTATAATATTGTAGAAATAAGAAACAGTGTAGTTTATTCTTTATATTAGGTAGTAGGAACTGAGACACACAAATATTTTGAAGGTAGTTCACCTTGTTTTCAGTGCATGTGGCATATTGATAGAATCTACTTTTGTCTGTTTTCTTTGGATTCCAACTAAGTATATATAACCCAAGCAAGGCAGAGTAGACACTGTTGTGTCAATGGCACTGCATGGTATGTGGATGAAGACATGTGTTGGGAATGAGGATCCGAGGCATACAGCAGAGCATCTAAAGGAATGCTTCAAATTGCCGCCGCTTGCGCTTCAGTAGGTGCTATTGTGACCAGACTTAACCAGTGACTCATGATCAATTTATGACATCAGAGAGGCGAAGAGAGTGGAATTTACATTAAGTGCTGCCTACTGTGGGTTAAATACTGAACCAGTTTCCCTACACTTCATGTTCTCACAGTGTCCTCTGGTGTAAGGGAGGTACAGAGAGACCTATTTCAAGGTAGAGTCAGGATTCAAAGCCATGCCTGCTGAGCATCAGCACCTGTGTTATCACGCAGGTCCTCCGATGCAGCAACTTCAAAATGCAACACTTTCTAGATAAGGAACAAGCTGGACCTGTGACGGAGCCGAATCGAATCTTGGGCTTGTGAGGTGAACTGTGCCTTCTACCTTCCATCTCCAGTTTAGAACCTCGGGAGCTCAGTGGCTCAGGAAGGAAAGGATAGCCCTTCCTGACGTGGCCATTGTTGTGTTAGGCCCATGGGGTATGTGAAAAGGCAGCTGGTGTCATATTGGCTAGTGGAGCTCATCACACCTCTTCCTGGTGTCAGTTTTGAAGCTCATACCTGTTTTACCCTAGGCCCATTTCTTTCCAGTGTCCCTATAACAACAGTGGAATTTGAGAGCAATTTTATTTCTTTAGGTTGACACATAGAGCAGATACCTGGTACACAGAATACATATTGTTTAAAAAAATTATTATTATTATTATTATTATTATTATTATTATTATTATTGTTGTTGTTGTTAATTATTATAGGGAATGAGATGAACAGGATTTCAATTTGAACTCTGAACACAATTTTTTTATAAACAGTTATAATGTGAAATTAAATATGATTGAAAAGTACTGACAATTTTCAGGCATGCCACAGTTACATATGCTTTTGTAGATTAGCCTGGGAGTTAACCAGCATATAGACTTTTGTTCCTGTACTGATGCTCTGGCTAGTCTTGACACAAGCTAGAGTTATTTGAAAGGAGGGAACCTCATCTGAGAAAATGCCACCTTAAGATGGGGCTGTAAGGCATTTTCTTAATTAGTGATTGATGTGGAAGGGCCCAAAAAACCATTGTGGGTGCTGCCATCCCTGGGCCAATAGTCGTGGATTCTATAAAAAAAAAGCAGGCTGAGCAAGGCATGAGGAGCAGGCCAGTAAGCAGCATCCTTCCATGGCCTCTGCATCAGCTCCTGCCTCCAGGTTCCTGCCCTGCTTGAGGTCCTGTCCTGATTTCCTTTGATGATGAACAGTGATGTGGAAGTGTAAGCTGAATAAGCCCCTTCCTCCCCAAGTTGCTTTGGTCATGGTGTTTCATCACAGTAATAGTCACCCTAACTAGGACAGCTGATATGCATTAAAACCTTTAAATGAAATAGTAAAGAAAAAACCCTGGCAATCTGCTGGAGCTGACTAGCCTTTGCTACGAGGGTAGCTGTTAGCATGCCATGCATTTGGAGCCTCACATGGGGCTCTTCCTCTGCAGCCTGAGCCAGCAGTTCATGCAGCACTGGTCCTCTTAGGTGGCTTTGTCTTACCTATCCCAACGGTTTCAGTCCCAATGCATTCTTTCTCAGAAACTGTCATAGAAGTAGTATCACATTTCATCTTAGAAGCGGTTTCTTATTTCAGTGCTTTTCTGGTGTGACTTTCAATAGCACCTCTTAAGAGAAGGAAGAATAAAACCCTGGGTAAAAATGCTTTGTTATATTTCGATGAAAGGTTTTAGAAGTGCTTGCTAATCAGTGTTTGCTATAACTCATAGAATTTATAAATTTGCTTTTCCTTTTGGAGACTATATTAAAGTTTAAAGACTATAATCCAATTGCATAGCCATTGAGGGGTTAACCACACACCGTGATTACCTCTGAATAGGTGTCCCAACCATTCCCCATTACAATGAAGAAAACAGGCAATTAAATTTTGTACAGTAAAATGTCAATTGGACATTTATTGCCAAAATAACACCTCAGGTACAGCAGGGCATTATGAACAAACATCAGGAGACAGCCAGCATAGCCTGGTGCTACTGAACAAACAACCCATTAAGTGCTTCTCAATGCCAGAGCAATCTATCAGGCAGCGAGGGGCCAGGGAGGACCATGATGAACTGAACTCATCTCTGTTGAGCCTTAGTAACAGTAACTATTACAATAGTCCCACATTCAAGCCTCATGTCCAAATTGCCACAGCTATAACACTGTATATTTAAAAGTTACCCATCTTTAAATGACTACAAGAGGCTCGGGCACAGTGGCTTCCTGAGCTTTCTTTCCTTGTGATATCACCACAGAGTGAGCCACTGCTTATAAGAAGAGGAGAGAGAGACTCACTGAATTGGACTTTCAGTTTAACTCTAAAGTGATGCATCAATAAGTCTGTTTTTAATAGTAAAATACTATGTTTTGAAAAGTGTTGAAACCATGAAATCCAAGGCTTGCTTGGTGTTTCATTGAACTTATTCACCTTTGTACCCCAGTTCATCTTTGTATTCCTGCTCCCACAATGGACTACAATTGGGCTTATTATAATTACTGATTATATTATGCGAACGAGAGCAATAGTAATAACCAAGGGCCAGCTTCTATATAACATTTTTGTGTTGTCTAAGTATTGGCCCGGCAGAGCTCAGGGAGTCTTGTGGAAGAGTTGGGGGAAGGATTGAGGGAGCCAGAGGGGTCAAAGACTCCACAAGAAGACCTACAGGGTCAACTAACCTGGGCCCAATGGGGGCTCACAGAGACTGAGCCACCAACCAAACAGCATGCAAGGGCTGGACCTTGGCCCCCAGACACATATGTAGCAGATGTGCTGCTGCTTTTTCATGGGATCCTCTAACAATTGGAGTGGGGCTGTCTCTGACTCTGTGGCCTGCCTTTGGATCCCTGTCCCATAGGTAGGCTGCCTTGTCTGGCCTCAGTGGGAGAGGATGCGCTTAGTCTTGCTGCCAAGGTGGGTTGGTACCCATGGGGGGGCCTCCTCTTCTCTGAGGAGAAGGGAGGGATAATGGGGCACGGAGGGTGTGAGGGTGGGACGGGGAGGAGAGGAAGGAGGGAGTTTTGATCAGGCTTTAAAGTGAATAAATAAATTAATGAAAAAAGTATTGGCTTTAGGTATCGTATTTTAGCAAACATGGATGGCAACCAGATTTTAGTATAACAAAGTATTGAAATTGTCTCTTGGATTTAAAGTTGGATTTACTTGCTGTTTTGTTTGTTTTGTCTTGTGTCTGTATGTTTAGAGAGTTATTCTTTGCTTTATTTTGAGTGGTATTATTTTAACTCACCTTATTTGTGAATATTCCAGCTGTACTTTGAGAAAAGCATGATGCATATGCAAGTAGAAAAGAACCATTATTTATATCATCATTATCACTCTAGGAAGAACAATTTTGAAAACAATCCAAACTACCCCAAACATAAAACTAAACCGATTGGTAAGTGCATTTTGCTTTTCAGTGTTCTTGAGTTTGTACTTATAAATTGTGACGGTGGGTAGCTATTCCTTTTCTTTTTCTTGAAGTATCAGGAACTGAGCTCAGGACCTCAGCCTTTGAGTTATGTCCCGGCCTTAGGGTGTATCTATTATAGGCAAGAAGATTGTGTTGGTCTTTAACTGTATGACTTTCTATTAAAAGTTCAAAATACCTTTGAGAGATAACATCTGTTTTGTTCATTCTTTTATGCTGACCTTTCTCAAGAGCATTTTAAAATATGCTAATTCTGGAAGAAGCACTGACTAAGGCCAGAGAGTATGTCCAAGTTAGCAAGCCTATGTTGTTTGCATGACAAGAGATGCCTGGTTAGAAGTGATAAGTTTGTGATGTGACGGTTTTGGGGAACTAGAGATGTTCAGATTCAAAGCACTTCTCTGTGAGATGCTGTGGGAGACAAATGCACAAAGAAGACAAGAGAGCACTTAGGCTTAGCTGGGGCCAACATTAAGTTGTGGAACGGGACCCAACCTTGATGTGGGCAGGGTTTCCTAAAACCAGTGATTTCAAACCAAAGCAGGTGAAGAGCTTGTGCAATTGAAGCCCACTCTCTCTCAGGCCTAACAGGTGGTGACAAGTGTGATGCTCAGGATCACACTGGGAGCAGAAGGAGCTGTGGTCTTCTGTGGCTCAGAGTTGGGAGGGCCAGGCTCTGGCCAAGGATATTTCTATCAGAAGAATGACTGGTCCTTCTGTCCTTCAGTCCATCTTGAGTAATGGGTTGAACAGAGAGAACCACAAGTTCCCTAATGTCTCTGTCCCTTGGGATGCCACCTCACAAAATACAGTCCAGTCAGCATCTTTACACTTGTAGTTTCTAATTTATTAATCATGAGTAAATTTTGGAAAAGGGGATAAGGGACCTGCTGCAATGGAGTGGGGCATTTTGTTCCCCAGTGGTCGTTATATAAGATGCAAAGTCAGTTTTCACATTTGGTGAAGCCCAATTTTGAGGTATTTTGGAGTTACTAATTCCATTTCATAATTAAATAGTACATAATTAGAAGTGCTATCAGTAATGAAATGGCTTTCTTTTTCTTTTTAATATAATTGACAAAACAGCAATATCTTGAATAAGTTATCCTGCTGGAAAAAAAATTCCCAATAATAATAGAAAAACTCATAGAATATTTGTTCTTTGTGTCTGGCATTATTTTGAGTATTTACCATGTATCAAGTAATTTAGTTATCACAATAGCATATGGAAGCGTTATTATTCTCATATCAGTGTTTATAGATGAGGTGTTAAGTCACTTTCCCAAGCTCTCACATAACTAACACATGCAGAGCCAGGGAAAGAGCTCAAACTTCTACAGAGGGGCCACCTGCCTTGGCCTCCACCTCTCAAGAGCTGGGACTAAGGCGCCCCCGTTCCTCATTGCGCCAGCTTTTCATGCTACACGTCCCCCCTAAATGATACCGATTAAACTGTAGCTGGTGTGTGCACAGTAGCAGGCCTTAAAAAGTTTTTGCTACTAGGCAGTGGTGGCGCACACCTTTAATCCCAGCACTCGGGAGGCAGAGGCAGGCAGATCGCTGTGAGTTCGAGGCCAGCCTGGTCTACAGAGTGAGTCTAGGGCAGCCAAGGCTACACAGAGAAACTCTCCTGGAAAAGCAGAAAAGTAAGGTGTTTACCTTGCACAGTAAGTTCAGCTGACAAACTAAGGAGAAAACAGTCTGCGAACAGTTTTGGGGATTCTTGTTGGGATTATTTGGAGATGCCCCCCAATTTTATAACTTTTCACACCTAATGTTGAGGATTTTATAACAACTTTGTATTCCATTTTCCCCTGAAGAGACTGGGCCTCCAGGCAGTACAGTTTTGCTTTTTTTTTTTTTTTTTTTTGACAAAGTTAGCATTAAGCAGTATTTTATTATACCTCTTTAGAATAAATTATACATGTCAAAGACAGACTATTAATTATTGCAAACTGATATACTATTTTATAGTTTGATAGTTTTGTCTTCTATCAATAAATCAGTAAGGAGTGTCTGAGTTCCCAATCGATGGAAACTGCCATTTTCTTGATAAGTGGGTATGATGCAGTATAATTGGCATTTCCTCCTATTATCTCTTTGGAAGGTATAGTGCCTCTCACACAGGAGGAACTCAGTGAATATTTGATGTACTTATTAAAGTGAAAGTCTGTCTGATTACCTAATGCTTTTCGTTTTGGTAGAGAAATTCTAAAGTCATTGGTTAGGAAGGCCAGACATGAGCTTATGTTATAATTGTCACTGTGTCTACTTTATTGTGTTGGAGGTAATTGTTCTGCTGTGCAGAGACACAGCGCTGGGGCCAAATGGTACCCAGAGGTTTGTTCATACCATTTGCAGATTGTGCAGCTGTTGAAAGTCTAGTCAGTTCTCTTGGTCAGACAACTGTGTGTCAGGGGTAGTAATCTATGTGCAGTTACATTGGACGGTTGAGAGGCCCCTCCATTGCAGCATTTGCCTGGTAACATACTTGGTTACATTCTCTTAAAGTGGATTAAAATGTTTATTTTTGCCAAAAAGCCTTCTACCAAACATCTGAAACTGACAAAAATATTCTTTTTTTCCTCCAGTTTAATGAAACACGTTTATTTGAACTTACTATTTGATTTTTCTTTTTTTAAAAAAATTTTACTAATTTATTTAGATTACAACTCAATTGTTATCCCATCACTTGTATCCTCCCATTCCTCCCTCCCTCCCACTTTCACCCTATTCCTCTCCCCTAGGTCTATGACTGAGGGGGACCTCGTCTCACCTTGGTAGCCTGCTTATTCTTTCTTTGAGTGCCACCAGGCCTCCCCACCAAGGGGAAGTGGTCAAATATGGAGCACCAGAGTTCATGTCAAAGTCCGTCCCCGCTCTCCACATAACTGTGGAGAATGTCCTGTCCATTGGGTAGATCAGAGTAGGGGTTCGATGTTTACTATTGTATTGTCCTTGGTTAGTGCAATAGTTCGAGCAGATCCTCCTGGGCCCCGATCCACCCATCATGATGTTCTTCTTGTAGGTTTCTAGGACCCTCTGGGCCCTTCTATTTCCCCATCTCCTATATTTCTCTTACCTAGAGTCTCAGTAGGATGTCTTCACATCCATCTCAATCTCCTGGTAAGTGAAGACTTTCGTGGGACATGCCTTTTGGGGTAGTGCCCAATTATAAGTGAGTACATACCATGTGAGTCTTCTTAAATTAATATTTTCTGATGCGCTGTTGGTTTAATGCTATGCCCATCTTGCAATGAATTCATTTGTGCTTTCTAGAGGCAGTAGGCATCAGCATCAGGTAGGCCTTTTTGTTTTGTTTGAGACAGGGTCTCATTGTCCAGCCCTGGCTATCCTGGAACTTCCCGTGTAGCCTAAACTGGCCTTGAAATCACAGAGACATGCCTGTCTCTGCCTCTTGACTGCTGCTGGGACTAAAGGTGAGCACCACCGCACTCTGCCCAGTGGGTCACCTTTTGATTCACGATTTTCTACCTTATAGTCGGGCTGATAACCAGCATCCAAAAGTACGTTCATTAGAAACATGACCAGACCAACAGTGGGAAGTCAGGGAGCAACAGTTACACTCTCCCAGGGCTTAAGGATGGTTAGAGGAGAGTGAAGCACCAGGTTTCCTTGAGGAGGGTGGGTCAAGTGGAACTGAAGAAAAGGCTCAATAAGGGTTTCTTTACTTGGTTCACTGTACAGAATTGGAAATTACTAAAATTAATTTGTTAGGGATTTCGATAGCTTTTGTTTTTGTTTTTTTGTAGTATTTTAACAGACTTATTTATCTATAAAATGTCTTAATATTTTTGTTTTATTTATTTTGATATTTTGGTGTGTGTGTGTGTGTGTGTGTGTGTGTGTGTGTGTGTATCTTGCTTACTCTGCATTTCTAATACATGGGTTTCCCCCTGTCCTTAGTTGAGTGTGCTGACACAAGTCTTCAGTCCCTCCCACTGGTGACTTCTACATCCCCGTGACTTCCAGCTTAAGTAACATGTAGACCCTGGGCTAAGAGCTTGTGGCTGCTAATCTAAACACAATGAAAGTTGAACCATTTTGAACATTTTACCTCTTGGCTTCATTCCAGCCATGTTTTAAAAAAAATCTTTGATTTTGTAGGCTTGTTGTTTGTTTTCTTGGTTTTGTTTTGTTTGTAGGATATCAGGGCTAAAAACATATTGCAAGATTTTTTTTTTAACTTAAAATATCTGTTTTTTCCCAATTCTCTACCATTATTATTTAATAGCCGTCAGACTTGGAACAAGTTTCATGACCTGTCAGAACCTTGGCTTTCTCATGTGTGAGGTGGAAATGACAGTTACGTCTTGCCAGGCCCTTGTGAGAACTCGGGTGACATAAAAGCTGGACAATATTAGTGTCCACTATCCTTCTATAATACGAAATGCTTGAAAGAAACCTCTACTATTTATCCATCATATCACTTATAATTATGACTCAATTGGTTGATTGTCGCAAATAATCTAAAACAATGTCTCTTTGCATGAATGAAGGGGACTGATGGCAGACACCCACACTTAGCAAGCAAAGAGGCAGAATGTGAGAGTGACTGCTAAGTCCCTATGCAGCTCTGGCTAACTGAGAGCTCTCAGGCTGCCAGGGTACACATGTGTTACTATCCCCTAGAGCCCACGTCAGAACCCCTTTTAGCCCAGTTATCACCAACACTTCCACCAGATCCCATGTTTCTGTCTGTGGCTGTCACTACAGCTCTTTCAAGCCCTTAAAACTCAGCCCAGATCATATTAAAGCTTCAACTTGATGCTTAGTTCAAGGTCCTCTTATGGACGTTGGTTGTAGTGGCTGGCACAGGAGCCCACTCTGCCCACTTCTCCTTTTCTCTTCCTCCTACACTTCCTTTTTAGGGTCGTGCTGAAGGGGGACTAGGAAAAGCTTGGACCATCGCAGAGGATGGAGCTCATAGGAACATTTCAGGATCCGCCGGGTTGCTTACATTAACCCCGAACTACCAGTTGGGCTCTTTGTATGGCGGACATCTCATGTTCTCTGTAGGGATGTCTGTTCTTAAAGATGTCTTGTGGACCTATTTTCCTTCCCCGACTCCTCATTAGCCCCTATCCATGCGCCTTAACTAGTTAAGGTTCTACTGCTGTGATAGAATGCCGTGACCATTGCAGCTTATAGATGGAAGGGTTTATTTGGGCCTATGGTTCCAGAGAGATGAGAGTCTGTTACCATCAATGCAGGGCAGCGTGAACAGTAGTCAGGCACAGCCACTGGAGCAGTGAGCAAAGAGTTCATCTTAAATAGTAGATGCACTGGGAATGGCACACGGCTTTTGGAAGCTCAGAACTCACCCTCAGTGGCCTACTTCCCCCAGCAAACCCACACTTCCTAAACCTGCCCAAAATAGCTCTACCAATTGGTTGGTCTCCACTGAAGACCATGGAGAATAGCTCATTCAAACCACCACACCGTGTTCTTACCAGGTTTCCTTCATCCAAGCAGAGGCACTTTGGATGAGGCAAAGGGAGGCCTCGGCATGGTTTTGTGTCCCCTCTCTCAATGTCTGGAACACCTTCAAGGACTCTGACAGTCTAGGGACTCAGAGGAGAAATGAGCGTCAGTCTCAGCTTACAGGGGAACATGGTGGAAGGTGGACCATTGTATCCCACAAATATTACCACATCTTACACTTAAAAAAAAATACATCATCTAAACTGGGTGCAGTGGTGCAAGCTTATAATCCCAGCACTCAGGAGGCAGAGGCAGGCTGATCGTTGTGAGTAAGAGGCCAGCCTGGTCTACAAAGTGAGTCCAGGACAGCCAAGGCTACACAGAGAAACCTGTCTCTAAACACAAACAAACAAATCAGAGCACTGGCTTCATCTTGCATTTGTAACAAAATACTGCAACCTTAGTTCCTTACCACTGGGCACATTCACGTCCCCCATTTCTAGAGTCAAGTCGTTGAGTATGTGTATTGGTGGTATAATGGGTTTCCAGCCTATATGGCAACTCAAGATCTTAAGACATGAATAAAACCCAGCTTCCCCAGTTTTACTGCTGTAAAATTGTGGTTTTCATGTAAGCTTTCATCACTGAAAGTTACATTTTCAGTGGTGTGAAGACATAAGATGCTCAAAGAGAAAAGCACGTTTCTCCACTGACACTGGAGCATGCCATCTGTGCATGTGGAGGGCTTAGTGCCATTAACTAAGATAAAAAAGTTGGAACATAATTTAAAATCTCCGTATCTAGATATTACATATTTATTTTTATAAAATGAAGACCATGTACTGGAGTTTTCTTCTGTTCTGAACTTTGCAAACAATGTGTAGGAAGCCAAAAGTTCTTTACTGGCAATTGATCATAATGTGGCTTATATGCTGCTTGGTCTTATTTCAAAATTATGTCATCTAGATATGGACTGCAAATACATGCAGTTGGTGAGTTAAATAGATAACCTCAGACAACAGCAACATAGGATGTCTTGAGTAACTTCAGTGTGAAGCATTATGGGAAAGAGACCAGCTGCCACTCTCTTAGGAGAGCCTTTGGGGTTCATCTGACAGTTAGTTACGCTAAGGCAGGGACTCCTCGGTGCTGCAGGAATCCCTGCAGCTGTGCGAGGCTGATATTCCATCCCCAGGGAGCATCCTTTCTCATCAGTAAGCTAATTATTTTCATGGCACTTCGTTGCCTGGAAATGTTCTCTTGTTGAGCCCAAATCAGACATATGTTTCCTAGACGGTCTTATTTCCACCTTTAGGAAGAAGCATAAGAAGTAAGTTTAAATTTCACACCACAGCTCTTGACGTATTTGTTGGGAATCCTGTGGGCGTCTTCTCCCACACGCCTATCACAACGATAACCTTTGGCATTATTGTTTCCCACGCTCTAGAAGCCGTTCATGCACCTCATGCGTTAGCTTGTGTATTTCTTGCCATTCTCTACTCGGCGTCATACACCCACTGCACCGATTGACAGACAGGTGAAATGACGTTCTCCCGTTCAGGCCATCATTTAGTGGCTTGTCCTGATGTTCCTAGACTGTAACTAACACTGCTTGCTGGGCTACAGCTGGTGTGACCCCCCATCTGTTCTACATCCCCTGTTCTTTTTTTTTGTAGATTCTGTATCAGGAGAATTTTTCTTCTGAGGGAAAAATGACTATTCCATTGACAGATGGACTTTAACAGACTCGTATTGGTATTCAAGACACAGTGCTTTTGAATTTGAGATTGGATAAATGGACTAAGGACCTGCTTGGTCTGGCAGTTGGGTTCTAGCTAATGTGCTAGGCCATTGCGCTTTTCTTAAATGAGGAAGTAATTGTTAAAAAAAAAAACAGTTGAGAAAACAAGGATTCTCTTGACCCTAAGAAACAACATGAGCTGAATAGAGATGCCTAGAAGCTCCTGAAACTAGGTCCTAGGTTCAAGAGGTGACATGCACTGCCATTACAGACTGGAATGGGGCCACAGGGACTGCATGTGGACTCCATGCAGCTGTGCGATGCTGTATACGGTGTTTATTCTCTCTGGCTTTCCGTGTTGGCTCTGTTGCAGAACCTGCCTCCTAGGGCTGTTGAGGGCATTAGACAAGATAACCGAGTAGCAGACTTCCTTAGGTGGCAATAATTTTGTCAATGACTACTTTGTCAAAAAAGACCTGTTTGGAAGGATGGGCTGTCAGGCCTTTTTAGCCATAGGAGTCAAGAAACAAACATAACTCTTAGGATTTTGAAGAGTGGCTTTGAACATGGAGCACCACCCACGTTTGGGCTGTTAGGTTATAACCTGGCTGGGCTCTGTGGTCACTTCTCTAGTGTGAGAGGGACTTCATTTTCTGCTTGTGGTTTTGGGGATTGTAGCCGTTGGTCACCATTGGGGTTTCTGTGATCATTCTTGCAGCACTGTAGAACAAATCAATGCAGTCACAGGAAAGCTCTTAAAAACATTCTGTGAGTCAGCTAGCTCCCTCTTGAGAAATAGTCCTATGGTTTTACTAGAGTTTGTTCAGGTTCGTTCAAAAGCATTTTTAAATTTTCTTAAGTGAAAAATATTAAATTTGTAACTTTAAATGCATACACATTTGATGCAGTGCTGGGCTCAGCTTTGATTAATCTGGTCTACAATTTTAAGGAACGGTATAGAATATAATGCTTTTTTTTTTTTTGCTTCAGCTGATTGAAACGTTAGGAAAGCAGTTACCACCTTCCCATAGAATGGTCTCCTTATAAACTTGCCTGAGCTGATCATACCTTAGAATTCAACTGTATCTTAGAATTTTGCTTTAAAAAAACAAACAAACGGCCTCTGTTAGCTAATGACTTCCGACTCCTTTTCACCCTCCCAATATATGCTCATTTTAGTAAAGTTTGCGCCTATTTACAAATGGAAGCATGAATAGTATAAAACAATGTCTGGCATAGGCTTTCAGCTGGTCTGCCGAGCCCAGGGTGCCCTGTGCGCACATGCCTGGCAAGTGCTCTTCCGCGGGGCTCCGTCTCTGGCTCTCAGCTTGTTTGAGATTCTCTTTTCCTGAGCAGCTTGGAAACCCTGTAAAAGACACAAGTCTCTCAAACGGTTTGGTTTTGTGGTCTTCCAAGGACAAGATGCAACGCTTTGTAAAGATGGCAGCCTTAAGTAAATAATGACCAGGGCTGGAGAGATGGCTCAGAAGTCAGGAGCACTGTCTGCCCTTCCAGAGGTCGTGAGTTTGATTCCCACAACCATAAGGTGGCTCACAACCATCTATAATGTGATCTGATGCCCTCTTCTGGCCTGCAGGTGTTCAAGCAAAAAGAGAACTCATATACATAAAAAATAATGTCCAAATTTAAAATAAATTCTTAAAGATACGGATTGATGCATAAAAACTGGCAGCTACTATGTACTTTATTATAAATTAGAACATGACTCAGTAAATGGTATCCTCTCCCTTCCACCCCCCTCCCTCCTTCTCTCTCCTCCTCCTCTTCTTCTTCTCCTCTTCCTCCTCTTCCTTCTCTCTGTCCCTGCTCTCCCTCTCTCTCTTCCTCCCTCTTTCTCCTCTTTTTCTGAAGCCCAGGGAACTTCCCTGTGGTCTGTTGTCTTAGGTGTTTGCTACCCACCAACTTCCTGTGGATGAGGGAGGGGTAAGTCAGCAGGTGGAAGAGGATCCAGAAGGATGAAAGCTTCCTCTCTCTCTCTCTCTCTCTCTCTCTCTCTCTCTCTCTCTCTCTCTCATTTTCTTTTAAACCATTGGATCTTAAAGCATCTTCCAGCTTCCCAGAGGGCACAGTTGTTAATGAGAACTAGAGACACCTGAACGACGCCGGAGCCAATTCTAGCACGCCACAGTAAATTTAGCCAATTCTAGCATGCCACAGTAAATTTAGCCTCTTGGAACTACTGTTCCTACAAGTTTACAGACCGTAAGCCTTTCATCGAACACACAGCTTCTTCCTAGCCCACCACATATAATTGTGCTTTTCACAAGAACATAGTAAATAAGTTAGACATTATCCTGTAGTCAGCAGGGAGTTACTGTGCCCTTTCATTTTTCTTTGTTAGTTTCACCTCAACAATTCTGTGAAGGAAGGAGCCACAGTTTAGGTATTTCACGCATCTTCTATAGCTCTTTTAAGTGGTACTTACAAACTTACCCCCACCAACAGAACTGAGATAAATCATGTTCTTGCTCCTCCCTAAAGGACCGGGCTCCCCTGTCAATGCAACCTGCTGTTGTTAGGTTCCTGGTACTTAGCATGAACTTAATCTTTGAGTAGGTAAATCTTCTGGGAAGGTAAAAGGATGCAGACTTGAAAATCTGATTTGAGAGTCTTCATTTTCATGTTGCCTCTTATTGTCTGTGCTTTGTTTTGCTTTGTTTTCCTGAGTGTCATTCACTGGTAAGATAGGATTTCTATGTATTAATCTGGCTATCTTTTTAAATTTAATTTAATTTTTTTTTTTTTTTTTTTTAAGATAGGCTCTTGCTGGTGGCCAGGCTGGTCTCAGACTCAGCTTACTAAATGTTGAGATGGCAGGTCTATGTTACCATGCTGGGTCCTAAGTTGGGTATTTAAAAAACAGAGGCATTTATTGAGTGCTCTGCCTGCCTGTATGTAAGTGCAGCTTGTGTGCGCCTGGTGCCTGTGGAGGCCAGAAGAGGATGTCTGCTTCCCTAGAGCTGGAATTACAGATGGTTGGGAGCTGCTATGTAGGTTCTGGGAGCCAAGCCTACATCTTCTGCAAGAGTGGCCAGTGCTCTTAGCTGCTGAGTGCCACTCCAGCCCTAAGATGGGGGATCTGAGCCCTATTCTGCAAGTTTACTATAAAGCTTGTAGAGGCCAGGGATGCAGTTCAGCGGGTAAAGCGCTTGCCCTGGGCTTGAAGTACTGCCTCAGCTGGGTATGATGGGCTACACAACAATCTCAACACCCGGGAGATGGAGATCAGAGACTCGGGAGTTCAGCATGATGCTTAGCTGCAGAACTTGTGTGAGGCCGTCCCTGGAGCTGGAGTTACAGCCCCACCTGGGTGCTGGGAACTGAACTGGGTTCTCCACAACCCCAGCAACTACTTTCAAATGCTGAGCCATGTCTCCAGCCTGTTTTGTGTTTTTCATCTCATTAACAGGACCGCCATCCCTGCAGTTGGCACTGTAGCAACCAAACAACAAAATAAAACAACCAACCAAATCCAAAACCAACAACATTCTCCCTGCCCAAGTGTGTGTGCGCATGCATATGTTTGTGTGTGTGTGTGTGTGTGTGTGTGTATCTGTCTTCTACTTAAAAAAGAAACGATTTCACAGTCAGTTTATCTACTACTAATTAAGTTGCCCTTTGGCTAGCAACAGAGAGTCTACAACTATATGAAAAAATTAACAACAGTGTTTACATATATCCTGGAAATTTGAGCCAGTGTTTCCTCTTTGGTTTCTAATCACTTGGCCTCATCACAATTCAGTCTCTCTCTCTTCCCCCCCTCTCTCCCTCTCTCTCCCTCTCTCTCTCTCCCCCCTCCCTCTCTCCCTCTCTCCCCTCCCGCTCCCTGTCCCTGTCCCACCTCTCTTTTAAGAGAGGGTCTTGTTATTTAGCCCAGGAAGCCCTCCAACTTGAGATCACCCTGCCTCTACCTCCCAGAAGTATAGGTATATGACACTATGACAGAAAACACTATCTTTTAACTTCTCATGGCATATATTTAGTCAGATTACTCTTCAGTGCTCTTAAGATGACTGGCCTGTGATAACTTAGGTCAGTGTAGGTGAATATACACCACATCTGGCACCGTGCCGTACTCTGTCAGCTTTTTAAAAAAAAATTCTTACCCTTTATTCTGTGAGTGAAATGCAACTATATTATCTCCTTAAGTAATAATATATAAAGAACTTTCTTATTATGTAAGATTATATGATTCATTCAAATATTGAAAACTGAGTTTCTTAGGATATATGGCAGAGTGAGGAAGTGTGTAGGTAGGTCTTGTCTCCTTTCCTTCAGTGTTTTATGTTCAATCTTTAAATATAGGCTTAAGATTGTTTTAGGAGCCAAGATCATTAAAATTTGACTCTACTAACATTTTGGCAGTGCTAATCATTTCTTTTTCCTGCTGTGATGCATTTGGCAAAGTTACTTTTATTGACTGATTCACTCATTCATCCATTCATTGACGCTTATAATATTTGTGGTAAGATTGTTTTGCAGAATAGGGAATCAAAGGTAAAAACCAAACTCTGCATTCAATCTGTTTGTCAGTGTGTAGTCACAGATAGAAGGCAGGTACTGTCATAGAAGTGTACCTCTGACCAACAAGGTAGATGTTTAAAAATGTTTGCCGGTTGCATGAATATACTCATGTCTGTATAACTGCTGGGTATTTCCAAGTCCTTATGTGTTCCTTCATTCCCTGTTTTGTTTTTTTAAGATTTATTTTTATTTATGTCTATAGATGTGTGTGTGTGTGTGTGTGTGTGTGTGTGTGTGTGTAAGTTGTTGTCAAATGTGTGCAAATGCCCATTGAAGCCAGAAGAGGGTGTTGGATTCCCTGGAGCTGGAGTTACAGCCCCACCTGGGCGCTGGGAACTGAACTGGGTTCTCTACAACAGCAGCAGCTGCATTTAAATGCTGAGCCATGTCAGCTGCCCCTGTTTTGTGTTTTTCATCTCAGTAATAGCGCCGCCATCCCTGCAGTCGGCACCGCAGCCACCTGGAGCTCATCCTTTGACCTCACCCTTTGCTCCTCTCTTGCCTGCCACGCCCCGTCTGCTGCTGGGTTCTGTCTTCACTCAACAGTTTGCATTTGTCCTTTGGCTCTTGTTAGACCTGTGCCTGGCTTCTATTACTAGAGTGTCTTCTATTTGTTTGTTTGAGACAGGGTTTCTCTGTGTAGCCTTGGCTGCCTCCCTGAGTGCTGGGATTAAAGGCATGTACCACCATGCCTGGTTTACACTATCTTCTTAATTGGCCATTTTGCTTCCAACCACCTTCTTTTTCCTAATACATTTCCTAGAATCGGAGCTATTGTTTAAAGAAAATGGCGAACCTTATCGCACAAGCTTATGGCTTAAAAACTCTTTGTGGATATCTACTGATCTAGCAATAAGGTACAGAGCCCTGTTCGTGGTTCACAGGCCCAGCTTTAATGTGGACAATGCTCATCCTCTGACCCAACACCTACCATCCCTACTGCTCACATCCGGTTTATGCAAGTACCCTATGCATAAAGCCTAGTGCCCGGCTGACAGCTGCTCAACATGTGTCAACTATTCCATTTTCCCCAATGTGCTTTCTTAGAAAGTGCACACAGCTGGAGAAAATGTTTTCAGGAGCCTTAAACAAGGAGATTGGAAGGAGAGACGCTCAGGGTTCACACGAGGACACGCTGGCAACTCAACAGATAGCATGATAGTTAAGAAGCTATTCAATCCATTACACTTATAAACATTTGGATTTGCTTTTAAAGAACAATTTACCCTATAGCACATAAGAAAGGACACTGCTGAGACTTGCTTTGTTTGTTTGTTTTGTTTCCTGAGATTTCTATGGTTTAGAAAAATCACCAGATGGTCACTCTTTCAGGCTTTGCATTGTTTCCCAAATTGCCCCCAATGGTGGTGGCCGGCCCTGTTGTTAGGTAGCCACAGAATCGCCTTAAATTGTGACTTTCAGTCAATGGAATATGGTGACTCACAGGGACTGTTATCTTTATGCAGATAAACCTCCATGGTTTTATTTTTTCCTCCCAAGATTAACAAATGTGTTATTTGTAAAGTGGGGTGTAAGGTTTAACTTGGCTAACTTTTTCTGTCTGGCATGACAGCTATTCATAATTTGGAACTGAGGCATTTAGGCGGTGCTTAGAGATGAATAGAGAATAGTTGGTGATGCTGCTTTTCAGGGGTGCTGTAATAATTGTGGTCGGAAAATCTATTTTAATTTGGAAGTAAATAGATCTTTGGAAAACATTTCACTGATGTTCATGTTAATGGTTTTTTCTGTAGTGAAGCTACTTGCAGGAGATTCGTTGGTTCATTTGATGGCTTGTCACATTGCTTTTGAGTTGTGTAAATGGATGCCTTCTTATATTGTTGAAGTGTTTTGATGATCAAAATTACCTTTGAATTCAAACTAAATTTTACTGATAGTGAAAAGAAAAGCTTAAAACATTTTGTTTATGCCTTTATATTTTTAATTGAGCCCTAAAACCTCAAGCTTCAAGGTTTTCTTATTTTGCAATTCAATATATATTTTTGATTAAGTAAAATTTTTATTTAGCAGAGGCTTCAAAATTCTTAGGTGATTATAATTTAAAAATCAAGTATACAGCCTGGGATGATGGCACACACCTTTAATCCCAGCCCTCGGGAAGTAAAGGCAGGTGGATCTCTGTGAGTTCAAGGCCAGCCAGCCTGGTCTACAAAGCGAGCCCATGACAGCCAAGGCTACACAGAGAAACCCTGTCTCTAAAAGAAAAAAAAAATCAAATATAGACTTTGATAAAATATCCATTCATGGTACTTTGGAAATTTGAAGATTTATTTTTATGTGTCAGTGTGTGTTTGCCCGAGTTTATATTTACCACATGCATGCATGCCCTTGGAAGCCATAAGACGGCACTGGAACCTCTGTAGCTGGAGTACAGGTGGTTGTGAGCCACTTCGTGGGTGTGTGTTGCCCAACCCAGGTCTTCTGCAAGAGCAGTAAGTGTTCTTATCTATGAGAGATCTTTCCAGGCCCTAAGATGGACGTTTAGACTAAATCTTTTTAAAATTTACAGTAATGCAATGTTCTGGAACTTTATTAAAAAACAAACCAAAACCCATATTGTGATGTTAATTGCATTTGTATGGGCAGAGAGTAAATTGCTATGATCAGTTTTATAAGTGTATGCGTAACCTCATAATTAAATATGCTAACCATCACTAATTGTGTAGAAGCAGCTACTGAAAACTTCCATGTCCCTTTAAGAAACATCGAGAACAGATAGGAACAGAGCATCTTTGACTATCTTGAAGCAATTCCACAAGTAGTTACTATTTTCTTTCAAATGTTAGGAATCCTATTAAATCTATTTCAATTCTTCATAAGGGCTGCTAGCTGATTGTGTAATTACATGCCATACAGCACAAAGCATGATCTATGATGCTGTTGCTATGGTGTGCTCACTTAATAGAAAAAGCTTTAGAGGTTTAGCCCGTTATCCTCATAGAGGGAAGCATGGTGGCACACAGGCAGACATGGTGCTGGAGAGGGAGCTGAGAGTTCTGCATCGGAATCTGCAGGCAGCAGGAAGGAGTAGAGTCATTGGGCATGCCTCAGAGCCCACCCCTAGTGACGCACTTCCTTCAGCAGAGCCACACCTGCTTCAACAAGGTTGCGTGTCCTAATCTTTCAAACAGTGCTACTTCCTAAGAGCCTATGAGGGCCATTTTTGTGCAAACTATCACAGTTAGGTTTCTGGGAAATTTTCAAGATTTGTTCCAATAGCTACACCAGTCTTAAAAAAAAAAAATCATAGTCATCATTTGGTCTGAGTTGACAATTAAGCAAGACATGCATAGCCAGGCGTGGTGGCGCATACCTTCAATCCAGCAGATTGAAGAGGCAGAGGCTGGCGGACCAGTGTGAGTTCGAGGCCAACCTGGTCTACAAAGTGAATCCAGGACAGCTAAGGCTACACAGAGAAGCTCTGTCTCAAAAAACAAACAGAAAACCAAAAACCAAAATCACCCAAACCAAACCAAACCAAACCAAACCAAACCAAACCAAAGCAAAGCAAACCAAACCAAACCACGTAAAAAGGAAAGAAAGGAAGACATGCACACAGTTAAAATATCAACACAACTTTCAGTATTACCAGGAAAAAGAAATAGTGGTTGTGTTTAATGTTTGAAACCGGGGGTTCTTTTTTCCAACTGAGTTTTTCTTGTTCTTCCTTCCTTCGTTCGTTCCTTCCTTCCTCCTTCCTTCCTTCCTTTCTTTTTTTCCTTTCTTTCTGACAAGGTCTCATGTAGCCCAAGCTGGCCTTGAACTTGCTATGTAGCTAAGGAAGGCCTTGAACTCCTGATCCTCTTGCTTCTGCCTGCCAAATGCTGGGACTGCTGGCCTGTGCCACCATGAGTAGCTTTCCAGTTGTGGTTTTCAGAGACTGCTAAAATACACGGTCAAGTTTGCAGAGAAACAACCACTTTAAGGTTGGATTCTCGAGTGGTGATGTGGGGAATGTCTCTTTCTTCAGTAGCTGAAACATGTTCTGGGCTGAGGATGAGAATGTGTAGACTCTGTTCATTTCCCTTGTTATCTCCTGTGATCTGTCTGATAACCTGCCGTCTTTCCCCTCTGGTGGAGGAGCTCCATGTAGTTTATTTCTGAAGAGCTTTTAGTCCCTCCCAAACCAAGCACTTAACCACCTAATGAATCAGAAGAAGGCTAATGGGTTTCTTGTTAATATTTATGTTTTACTTTGTAGCGGCAGAAAAATAGAGACAGTGGTTATTTCCGCAGCTTCAGAGTCAGAGAAGGGATAAAGTTGGGCTTTTCAAGAAACAAATGACTTCCTGACTCGAAAAGTGTTGGATCATAGAGAACATACATGCTTTTAGTTTCTTTTAGTCAAAAACACGTGGATTAAAAGTATCTATAAAAGCCTTCTGTTTACATAAGGGACATCTATGCTGGTGGGATATGAATCTGAAGCACCATTTAAAGGAAATGTAAGTATACACATGGAATGACTAAAGTCTGACTTTAAAAGTGTGGGCATTAGAGGGGGCTTCTCAGCACTTTTCCTGGGGTCCCAGAGGCGCCTGGAAGCTGCAGTGGAGGAGCCTGCGTAGCCTGCATGCTCAGGAGCACCCAGCAGAGTCCACAGAGCCTGGTTCAGGTGGGACTGGTCCATGAACAGTTCTCTCTCTGAGTCATATAAAGGAACTACTTTTGCACATGCGCACGTGTGTGGTGTGTGTGTGTGTGTGTGTGTGTGTGTGTGTGTGTGTGTGTGTGTGTGT